>OY756399.1:20610000-21072500 GCA_963576865.1 Anania hortulata | reverse complement strand
AACACCACTCCACCCCGGCCACCTCACAGGCCACCACACAACCACAACCGGCTGCTAAGCAGCCCTTCGACTACGAGGGAGCCCTCCTCAAGGGGGCCCTCGGCATGCTAGATCGCATTAAGCACTGTGTAGCACAATGCGGGCGCGGTATGAAGAAGGAGTACCGCGATGAAATAAACGAGAATGTGAGCGCGCTGAAGCGGTATGTCACGGGCACACCACCGCCCTGTTTCACATCAGCCAAGACATCCACGGACGCGGCCCCTGGTATCGACCAGGTGCGGCAGGCGGTTCGCGAGGAGCTGGCCAAGGCCAGCGCCCCCAGTCCTGAGACCATCAGGGAGACCGTCAGGGACTGCGTCCGTGCCGAAATACGCAACGCGTTGCGCACACCCAGCACGCACACTACGGCCTCAGGCTTAATTACCTACGCCGAGGCTGCCGCTCGCCCCACTCCACCTAAGCCCCAGGGCGGTCACACTCTCGTAGTAACCAAGTCAGGTGACCCCCCGGCCACTAAAGATGAGATCAACAAGCTCTGGAAAGACAACATATCTTTTAAAACTTCCACCTTTGCACCCGCCCGCATCCAAACCATAAATAACAACCGCCTAAGAGTAGAGTTTGACACACTCGAGCAGCGGGACGAAACCGCGGAACGCCTCGCCACCAACTCTGCTCTTATAGCGAAAAAACTTGACAAGTTACAGCCGATGGTGATCCTCAAGGGCATCACACGCGACACCAATAAGGATGAGCTAGCTGATATTATACTCGGCCAGAACCCCACCGTCACTAAAGCCTTCAAGGCAGACACCGACATATCTGTGAAATTCACAAAAAACAACCGTCGCAACCCCGGCCTTTACAATGCCATTCTCATGGTCACTCCTCCCATCTGGCAGGAGTTGACGAAACTAGGTCGAGTCAATATTGACCACCAGAGAGTCGCTGCTGGCGACTACTGCCCGCTCCTACAATGCCACCGCTGCCTTCAGTATGGGCACCTTCGATCCAAGTGTCGAACAGAAACCCAGGCCTGCTCACACTGCGCCTCTTCGGAGCATTCATTTATTGACTGTCCCGTCAAGAATGATAAGAAGTTGATTAAATGTCACAACTGTGCTAAATCCAGTAAACCAGCCGGCCACTCGGCCACTTCTCAAGTATGCCCACTCCACGTCATTATGACCGAGCGCACTCGCGCTCGTGTGGATTATGGTAATTAGTAACACACATTAACTCTCACATTTTACACTTACACAACACACCACATCACACAAACACACATTTACTCATATAACTACACACATACACACACATACTTTCACCAACACATACCTACACAATACGTATACTAGTTACATTAACCTTTCCCACTTTACGTTTTACACCCCTTTGGGCCTCTTTACACACTCACTCTTGACACTTTTTCACCCTCCATCGACATTTACCTCATCACTAGTTGGCTCTTATCTTAATTACTATTCCACAGTGTCACGTGACATAGGAAAACTGAGGAAAAGTACACTTCTAATAAACTTAGATCAAATCTGATTACATCATCGTGTCCGCCAGAGTTTTCCACACTATTTACATACCTCACACATCAATTTCCGCCTTGTTTTACTCGTTTTTCATCTCTTCGTTTCACACAATGCAATTTAGCCACGCCTCTGGCCACGCCCACTAACAATTTCTTAAATAATCACTTTTTCGCAGATAATCCTCTTGAATATCATGCCTCCACACCCTCACAACCCATTTCGAACAAAACATTAACTTAAAACCCGCTAATTTAAGCATTAATCCGATCTTTAAGCTACCATCAATTTACTCTCATTACGGCCAAACTACTTTACACAGACTCTTCATACTTACACACATTCATCTTCACATCATTACCTCTCTTTAGACACCACTCACACCTACTTGGACCCCTTTATTACTTACTTATCATCAATTACATTTTAAATTTTCACATCAATAATTAAGCAATCACAATGCTGAATTCTTTTAAATATTAGTCAAAATATCATCGTTGTACATCTATACAACCAAACCCATTCATACAAACTACTAAACATGTCTCATTCTAACATTATTCACATTTTTAAGTTATATTTTGTATCTCATATCACAATCAAACCACTTAACATTGACTCATCACATTCACATACATCTATTCTCACTCTCACAGCATTCTTTTGACACCACTCCCAACCACATTGACTCTCTCTATCTTAAGTTCTCATCACTCACCACTAATTCACACAGCATTAAGCCTGCCCTTTACATTTTCGCCACTCTCACTTGGCCGATACACATACTCTAATACACATACTCCATCTACACCAGTTTCTACACACCACACATCATTGCGTAAATTAGTGTGCTTTCTAGCCAATAACACGTTAAAAGCATCACTTTTGCCTCTTGGTATAAACACTTCACACACAATCCTCACAGATGTCGCCACTATCACCGACTTTGAAATACACTCATAGACTTTACCTCACACTTTACCTATCTCATTAGCCACTATTACTTAATTAATTACTAACATTTAATCAATCATCACTGACCTACATTCAATATAACACGAAACATCACATCATCACCTACTGCGTTTCCTCGAACGCCACGCCACCTAGTATCGCATTTAAACGACATACCGCACGCGGATTTAGCGCCCCTGGCGCTCATCCTATACACTACATCTCATTTACACTTCCATCAACACTCTACACATAATTCCAGAAACTCGCCACAGATGTCACCCTGTACTCGTAAGTACACTTGTCAATTACTCCATTACAATCTTCAATCAATGTATGTTACTTAATCCTAGTTCATAATATATCGCGGTTGTGACTTTAATTTTATCTTTATTTAATATCTTGACTTAGTTACGACACTCATTCTGTCGCGCTTTTAGCGCCATCACAAATCCTCGACGTACTTTGTACTACTAAACTATTATTTGCGCTCAGCGCCTCTGTCGGATGCTTGATACATCACGTACACAACCATTTCACTCAATTACGCATTTAGCGCCCCACGGACGCTTGACGTACTACATACTGCTCTGCTCATTTCTACTTGTCGCTTTTAGCGCCCCTTACGGACACCTGAAACACTACGTACACAACATAACTTACCTTTCTCGAACCGCGCATTTAGCGCCCCCACGGTTGCTTCGAACACTACGTACTACTCATATTTAATGTTATGGTTTTGCCATACAATCATTGGCACAACCATCCTTGCTAACTTTACAATAGACCCACTACATTAATTAATTAATCAGTTTAAATCGCTCATTTAGCATGCATTATGCTTACGCTGATAAGCATACCTATTAAATATTATATCTTTGTGCCTTGATACATAATTAATCAATCTTGACTCTACACCGCTTCCGATGCGCATTTAGCGCCCTTACGGACGCTTGACACACTACATTATACTCATTCCTTCTACTCGCTTTTTGCGCCTTACGGATGCCAAAAACACTACGTACACTACGTACACTATATTGCTTTTCTTTAACTGCGCATTTAGCGCCCTCACGGTTGCTCGAAACACTACACACTACGCTCACTTAATTTTATGGTTCCTACACACAGATTAATGTCGCCACCAACTTTGCAAACATAAAATGGATATACATTAATTAATCAGAACTAAATACGCTTCAATCTATAATTTAAACATACTATTACTAAATGATAAATTACTCGACAAAAATTAATACTACGTTTGGCATTAGCATGGACTCGCTACTGTATTAGTCATTGACTTCGGCACCTCGCTAACTTCTAATACTTATTTTCTGCCACTAACATAATTTTACTATAATTAATCTTTTATCTAACTCGTCCGCATTGCCTACACAGTGCCTACATTATAGTATCTGTACTAATCACATTCATGCAGCGCCTCAAGTGCTTAATTATTCATTTTCTTGACAAATTAAGCTACTTGCCAACATCGATTAATTCCTCATTCATTTTTACACCTTGCTCCGACTATTAACTTATAACAGCGCTTTTATTCAGTGCGCGCTGTTGCCTAATTCGATTATTATTTAGTTATTTACACATTTTAACATGTCATCAATTAGGAGCGCTATATTGATTTTAACTTAATTTAATATCTACCGTTATTATGATTACATTACTGTTATTTACTACTCACCTTTGCTACCTTTTTATAAAATAACAAGCTTGGACTTGTATTTGCATACATAATTTAGCTGTAAGGAAATATACGTTGATTCATTGTAAATACATAATCTTAGATCGATCTTCTTACATTATACTTTAACTATTACTATGTATGTCAATGATAATTTTTATGTTGAGGATCAATATTAATCCTCTTACCAATACTGCTTATTAACCGATTGACCTCTTGTATAGCGGTCAATCTGAATTGTTTTATATTAGAATTCGCCTATAATATTAGTAAATAAGTTTATTAAGACTAACTAATGTACCAAACATCGTAATTATGATTGAATAATTTATAACTAATAAGTTATGAACCTCACATAACATGTATCCAAATCTCTTTACAAATTTCAAACTGTTTAATACTAAATGGTACACGTTTAATAAATCTTTCACACCTAGTCTTAACATATTTTAGTATAGTGGCGGATTATCGACGAAATTATTTTCGCAAAAATTTTTCAAAATTTGAAATTTTAGAATATTGTAGTGGACATAACAGACACCTCTTTTTCGCTTTTTATTCCACAACAATGATTATATTAAAAAAGTTATTGACTTTTCAAAATTTTAAAAATTTCGAAAAATTTCAAATTTTGGATTATTGTTCCATAGACATTATACTCATCTTTTTCGCATTTTGTTTTGTAATTTTTAGCTTAGAAACAAAGTTATTCACAAAAATTCTAAAGTTAAAAATATATAGTACTCCCTTTTGTATGCCTAGATACATACCTTGGTACTCGTATCGTAGCCGTTTTGCTTCTCTCTGATTGTTTTTCTCTATTTTCCTTATTTCAAATTATTTTATATACACTGTATTTAGTTATTATTTTATCTCATATTGTAAAAGCAACAAAAAAAAAAAAAAAAAAAAAAAAAAAAAAAAAAAAAAAAAAAAAAAAAAAAAAAAAAAAAAAAAATCACACAGAATTCGCTCAATAATTCAAGTTGCTTTAGTTATAAGTTCGTCTTAATATCCAAGTAGTCTCTACCCTACTTAACATCAAACATAGACTTCGCTTACTTTATTACTCTTTTTCCTCTTCCTATACACCCCAACTGCAATAAAATACATATTTGTTCTTCGTCATATCTTAACTCAACGGTTCTGGTGTAGTTCATAAGCACCGCTCCGTTACTACCGATATAATCTTATTTACGCTTACAATTAGGCTCATCAGTATCTGTACATCACCAAATTTCTTTCTTATTTTATATACCTGATTAAATGAGGGATTGTTGTATACCTTAGCGACATCCCTACATATTCTGTAACTTGCTTACAACTGCCCTAGAAAACAAAATTTGGGCCAATTATACATAGAAATCTCGAGTTATTTTATTTGAAAAAAAAAAAAAAAAAAAAAAAAAAAAAAAAAACCTAACCTAACCTAACCTAACCTAACCTAACCTAACCTAACCTAACCTAACCTAACCTAACCTAACCTAACCTAACCTAACCTAACCTAACCTAACCTAACCTAACCTAACCTAACCTAACCTAACCTAACCTAACCTAACCTAACCTAACCTAACCTAACCTAACCTAACCTAACCTAACCTAACCTAACCTAACCTAACCTAACCTAACCTAACCTAACCTAACCTAACCTAACCTAACCTAACCTAACCTAACCTAACCTAACCTAACCTAACCTAACCTAACCTAACCTAACCTAACCTAACCTAACCTAACCTAACCTAACCTAACCTAACCTAACCTAACCTAACCTAACCTAACCTAACCTAACCTAACCTAACCTAACCTAACCTAACCTAACCTAACCTAACCTAACCTAACCTAACCTAACCTAACCTAACCTAACCTAACCTAACCTAACCTAACCTAACCTAACCTATGCTGGTTAGGTTTTGATAACCTTACCTCGAAAAGTTAGGTTAGAGAAACCCAACACACAAAAGTTAGGTTTGTTTGAAAAGTACATACTATTAGTTGTTTTTTTTTCAAACCTAACCTACGCTGGTTAGGTTTTGCTAACCTAACCTCGAAAAGTTAGGTTAGAGAAACCCAATACACAAAAGTTAGGTTTGTTTGGAAAGTTCATACTAATAGTTGTTTTTTTTTCAAACCTAACCTATGCTGGTTAGGTTTTGCTAACCTAACCTCGAAAAGTTAGGTTAGAGAAACCCAATACACAAAAGTTAGGTTTGTTTGGAAAGTTCGTACTAATAGTTGTTTTTTTTTCAAACCTAACCTATGCTGGTTAGGTTTTGCTAACCTAACCTCGAAAAGTTAGGTTAGGGAAACCCAATACACGAAAGTTAGGTTTGTTTGAAAAGTTTATACTAACAGTTGTTTTTTTTTAAAACCTAACCTACGCTGGTTAGGTTTTGCTAACCTAACCTCGAAAAGTTAGGTTAGAGAAACCCAACACACGAAAGTTAGGTTTGTTTGAAAAGTTCATACTAACAGTTGTTTTTTTTTAAAACCTAACCTACGCTGGTTAGGTTTTGATAACCTTACCTCGAAAAGTTAGGTTAGAGAAACCCAACACACAAAAGTTAGGTTTGTTTGAAAAGTACATACTATTAGTTGTTTTTTTTTTGAAACCTAACCTACGCTGGTTAGGTTTTGCTAACCTAACCTCGAAAAGTTAGGTTAGAGAAACCCAATACACAAAAGTTAGGTTTGTTTGGAAAGTTCATACTAATAGTTGTTTTTTTTTCAAACCTAACCTATGCTGGTTAGGTTTTGCTAACCTAACCTCGAAAAGTTAGGTTAGAGAAACCCAATACACAAAAGTTAGGTTTGTTTGGAAAGTTCGTACTAATAGTTGTTTTTTTTAAAACCTAACCTACGCTGGTTAGGTTTTGCTAATCTAACCTCGAAAAGTTAGGTTAGAGAAACCCAACACACAATAGTTAGGTTTGTATGAAAAGTTCATACTAATTGTTGTTTTTTTTTTCAAACCTAACCTACGCTGGTTAGGTTTTGCTAACCTTACCTCGAAAAGTTAGGTCAGGGAAACCCAATACACGAAAGTTCGGTTTGTATGAAAAGTTCATATAAAGGGTTAGGTCCTTTTTTTTTCAAACCCAACCTACGCTGGTTAGGTTTTGCTAACCTAACCTCGAAAAGTTAGGTTAGAGAAACCCAATACACTAAAGTTAGGTTTGTTTAAAAAGTTCATACTAATAGTTGTTTTTTTTTTCAAACCTAACCTATGCTGGTTAGGTTTTGCTAACCTAACCTCAAAAAGTTGGGTTAGAGAAACCCAACACAAAAATTCGGTTTGTATAAATAGTTCATACAAATAGTTGTTTTTTTTTTCAAACCTAACCTACGCGGGTTAGGTTTTGCTAACCTAACCTCGAAAAGTTAGGTTAGGGAAACCCAATACACGAAAGTTAGGTTTGTTTGAAAAGTTCATACTAACAGTTGTTTTTTTTTAAAACCTAACCTACGCGGGTTAGGTTTTGCTAACCTAACCTCGAAAAGTTAGGTTAGGGAAACCCAATACACGAAAGTTAGGTTTGTTTGAAAAGTTCATACTAACAGTTGTTTTTTTTTAAAACCTAACCTACGCTGGTTAGGTTTTGCTAACCTAACCTCGAAAAGTTAGGTTAGAGAAACCCAACACTCGAAAGTTAGGTTTGTTTGAAAAGTTCATACTAACAGTTGTTTTTTTTTAAAACCTAACCTACGCTGGTTAGGTTTTGATAACCTTACCTCGAAAAGTTAGGTTAGAGAAACCCAACACACAAAAGTTAGGTTTGTTTGAAAAGTACATACTATTAGTTGTTTTTTTTTTCAAACCTAACCTACGCTGGTTAGGTTTTGCTAACCTAACCTCGAAAAGTTAGGTTAGAGAAACCCAATACACAAAAGTTAGGTTTGTTTGGAAAGTTCATACTAATAGTTGTTTTTTTTTCAAACCTAACCAATGCTGGTTAGGTTTTGCTAACCTAACCTCGAAAAGTTAGGTTAGAGAAACCCACTACACAAAAGTTAGGTTTGTTTGGAAAGTTCGTACTAATAGTTGTTTTTTTTTCAAACCTAACCTATGCTGGTTAGGTTTTGCTAACCTAACCTCGAAAAGTTAGGTTAGAGAAACCCAATACACAAAAGTTAGGTTTGTTTGGAAAGTTCATACTAATAGTTGTTTTGTTTTCAAACCTAACCTATGCTGGTTAGGTTTTGCTAACCTAACCTCGAAAAGTTAGGTTAGAGAAACCCAATACACAAAAGTTAGGTTTGTTTGGAAAGTTCGTACTAATAGTTGTTTTTTTTTCAAACCTAACCTATGCTGGTTAGGTTTTGCTAACCTAACCTCGAAAAGTTAGGTTAGGGAAACCCAATACACGAAAGTTAGGTTTGTTTGAAAAGTTCATACTAACAGTTGTTTTTTTTTAAAACCTAACCTACGCTGGTTAGGTTTTGCTAACCTAACCTCGAAAAGTTAGGTTAGAGAAACCCAACACACGAAAGTTAGGTTTGTTTGAAAAGTTCATACTAACAGTTGTTTTTTTTTAAAACCTAACCTACGCTGGTTAGGTTTTGATAACCTTACCTCGAAAAGTTAGGTTAGAGAAACCCAACACACAAAAGTTAGGTTTGTTTGAAAAGTACATACTATTAGTTGTTTTTTTTTTCAAACCTAACCTACGCTGGTTAGGTTTTGCTAACCTAACCTCGAAAAGTTAGGTTAGAGAAACCCAATACACAAAAGTTAGGTTTGTTTGGAAAGTTCATACTAATAGTTGTTTTTTTTTCAAACCTAACCTATGCTGGTTAGGTTTTGCTAACCTAACCTCGAAAAGTTAGGTTAGAGAAACCCAATACACAAAAGTTAGGTTTGTTTGGAAAGTTCATACTAATAGTTGTTTTTTTTTCAAACCTAACCTATGCTGGTTAGGTTTTGCTAACCTAACCTCGAAAAGTTAGGTTAGGGAAACCCAATACACAAAAGTTAGGTTTGTTTGGAAAGTTCGTACTAATAGTTGTTTTTTTTTCAAACCTAACCTATGCTGGTTAGGTTTTGCTAACCTAACCTCGAAAAGTTAGGTTAGAGAAACCCAATACACAAAAGTTAGGTTTGTTTGGAAAGTTCATACTAATAGTTGTTTTTTTTTCAAACCTAACCTATGCTGGTTAGGTTTTGCTAACCTAACCTCGAAAAGTTAGGTTAGAGAAACCCAATACACAAAAGTTAGGTTTGTTTGGAAAGTTCGTA
Source organism: Anania hortulata (assembly GCA_963576865.1). Taxonomy (NCBI): domain Eukaryota; kingdom Metazoa; phylum Arthropoda; class Insecta; order Lepidoptera; family Crambidae; genus Anania; species Anania hortulata. The sequence goes on along the minus strand of OY756399.1, from coordinate 21,063,067 downwards.
CTAATAGTTGTTTTTTTTTCAAACCTAACCTATGCTGGTTAGGTTTTGCTAACCTAACCTCGAAAAGTTAGGTTAGGGAAACCCAATACACGAAAGTTAGGTTTGTATGAAAAGTTCATACTAACAGTTGTTTTTTTTTAAAACCTAACCTACGCTGGTTAGGTTTTGATAACCTTACCTCGAAAAGTTAGGTTAGAGAAACCCAACACACAAAAGTTAGGTTTGTTTGAAAAGTACATACTATTAGTTGTTTTTTTTTTCAAACCTAACCTACGCTGGTTAGGTTTTGCTAACCTAACCTCGAAAAGTTAGGTTAGAGAAACCCAATACACAAAAGTTAGGTTTGTTTGGAAAGTTCATACTAATAGTTGTTTTTTTTTCAAACCTAACCTATGCTGGTTAGGTTTTGCTAACCTAACCTCGAAAAGTTAGGTTAGAGAAACCCAATACACAAAAGTTAGGTTTGTTTGGAAAGTTCGTACTAATAGTTGTTTTTTTTTCAAACCTAACCTATGCTGGTTAGGTTTTGCTAACCTAACCTCGAAAAGTTAGGTTAGGGAAACCCAATACACGAAAGTTAGGTTTGTTTGAAAAGTTCATACTAACAGTTGTTTTTTTTTAAAACCTAACCTACGCTGGTTAGGTTTTGCTAACCTAACCTCGAAAAGTTAGGTTAGAGAAACCCAACACACGAAAGTTAGGTTTGTTTGAAAAGTTCATACTAACAGTTGTTTTTTTTTAAAACCTAACCTACGCTGGTTAGGTTTTGATAACCTTACCTCGAAAAGTTAGGTTAGAGAAACCCAACACACAAAAGTTAGGTTTGTTTGAAAAGTACATACTATTAGTTGTTTTTTTTTTTAAACCTAACCTACGCTGGTTAGGTTTTGCTAACCTAACCTCGAAAAGTTAGGTTAGAGAAACCCAATACACAAAAGTTAGGTTTGTTTGGAAAGTTCATACTAATAGTTGTTTTTTTTTCAAACCTAACCTATGCTGGTTAGGTTTTGCTAACCTAACCTCGAAAAGTTAGGTTAGAGAAACCCAATACACAAAAGTTAGGTTTGTTTGGAAAGTTCGTACTAATAGTTGTTTTTTTTAAAACCTAACCTACGCTGGTTAGGTTTTGCTAATCTAACCTCGAAAAGTTAGGTTAGAGAAACCCAACACACAATAGTTAGGTTTGTATGAAAAGTTCATACTAATTGTTGTTTTTTTTTTCAAACCTAACCTACGCTGGTTAGGTTTTGCTAACCTTACCTCGAAAAGTTAGGTCAGGGAAACCCAATACACGAAAGTTCGGTTTGTATGAAAAGTTCATATAAAGGGTTAGGTCCTTTTTTTTTCAAACCCAACCTACGCTGGTTAGGTTTTGCTAACCTAACCTCGAAAAGTTAGGTTAGAGAAACCCAATACACTAAAGTTAGGTTTGTTTAAAAAGTTCATACTAATAGTTGTTTTTTTTTTCAAACCTAACCTATGCTGGTTAGGTTTTGCTAACCTAACCTCAAAAAGTTGGGTTAGAGAAACCCAACACAAAAATTCGGTTTGTATAAATAGTTCATACAAATAGTTGTTTTTTTTTTCAAACCTAACCTACGCGGGTTAGGTTTTGCTAACCTAACCTCGAAAAGTTAGGTTAGGGAAACCCAATACACGAAAGTTAGGTTTGTTTGAAAAGTTCATACTAACAGTTGTTTTTTTTTAAAACCTAACCTACGCGGGTTAGGTTTTGCTAACCTAACCTCGAAAAGTTAGGTTAGGGAAACCCAATACACGAAAGTTAGGTTTGTTTGAAAAGTTCATACTAACAGTTGTTTTTTTTTAAAACCTAACCTACGCTGGTTAGGTTTTGCTAACCTAACCTCGAAAAGTTAGGTTAGAGAAACCCAACACTCGAAAGTTAGGTTTGTTTGAAAAGTTCATACTAACAGTTGTTTTTTTTTAAAACCTAACCTACGCTGGTTAGGTTTTGATAACCTTACCTCGAAAAGTTAGGTTAGAGAAACCCAACACACAAAAGTTAGGTTTGTTTGAAAAGTACATACTATTAGTTGTTTTTTTTTTCAAACCTAACCTACGCTGGTTAGGTTTTGCTAACCTAACCTCGAAAAGTTAGGTTAGAGAAACCCAATACACAAAAGTTAGGTTTGTTTGGAAAGTTCATACTAATAGTTGTTTTTTTTTCAAACCTAACCAATGCTGGTTAGGTTTTGCTAACCTAACCTCGAAAAGTTAGGTTAGAGAAACCCACTACACAAAAGTTAGGTTTGTTTGGAAAGTTCGTACTAATAGTTGTTTTTTTTTCAAACCTAACCTATGCTGGTTAGGTTTTGCTAACCTAACCTCGAAAAGTTAGGTTAGAGAAACCCAATACACAAAAGTTAGGTTTGTTTGGAAAGTTCATACTAATAGTTGTTTTTTTTTCAAACCTAACCTATGCTGGTTAGGTTTTGCTAACCTAACCTCGAAAAGTTAGGTTAGAGAAACCCAATACACAAAAGTTAGGTTTGTTTGGAAAGTTCGTACTAATAGTTGTTTTTTTTTCAAACCTAACCTATGCTGGTTAGGTTTTGCTAACCTAACCTCGAAAAGTTAGGTTAGGGAAACCCAATACACGAAAGTTAGGTTTGTTTGAAAAGTTCATACTAACAGTTGTTTTTTTTTAAAACCTAACCTACGCTGGTTAGGTTTTGCTAACCTAACCTCGAAAAGTTAGGTTAGAGAAACCCAACACACGAAAGTTAGGTTTGTTTGAAAAGTTCATACTAACAGTTGTTTTTTTTTAAAACCTAACCTACGCTGGTTAGGTTTTGATAACCTTACCTCGAAAAGTTAGGTTAGAGAAACCCAACACACAAAAGTTAGGTTTGTTTGAAAAGTACATACTATTAGTTGTTTTTTTTTTCAAACCTAACCTACGCTGGTTAGGTTTTGCTAACCTAACCTCGAAAAGTTAGGTTAGAGAAACCCAATACACAAAAGTTAGGTTTGTTTGGAAAGTTCATACTAATAGTTGTTTTTTTTTCAAACCTAACCTATGCTGGTTAGGTTTTGCTAACCTAACCTCGAAAAGTTAGGTTAGGGAAACCCAATACACAAAAGTTAGGTTTGTTTGGAAAGTTCGTACTAATAGTTGTTTTTTTTTCAAACCTAACCTATGCTGGTTAGGTTTTGCTAACCTAACCTCGAAAAGTTAGGTTAGAGAAACCCAATACACAAAAGTTAGGTTTGTTTGGAAAGTTCATACTAATAGTTGTTTTTTTTTCAAACCTAACCTATGCTGGTTAGGTTTTGCTAACCTAACCTCGAAAAGTTAGGTTAGAGAAACCCAATACACAAAAGTTAGGTTTGTTTGGAAAGTTCGTACTAATAGTTGTTTTTTTTTCAAACCTAACCTATGCTGGTTAGGTTTTGCTAACCTAACCTCGAAAAGTTAGGTTAGGGAAACCCAATACACGAAAGTTAGGTTTGTATGAAAAGTTCATACTAACAGTTGTTTTTTTTTAAAACCTAACCTACGCTGGTTAGGTTTTGATAACCTTACCTCGAAAAGTTAGGTTAGAGAAACCCAACACACAAAAGTTAGGTTTGTTTGAAAAGTACATACTATTAGTTGTTTTTTTTTTCAAACCTAACCTACGCTGGTTAGGTTTTGCTAACCTAACCTCGAAAAGTTAGGTTAGAGAAACCCAATACACAAAAGTTAGGTTTGTTTGGAAAGTTCATACTAATAGTTGTTTTTTTTTCAAACCTAACCTATGCTGGTTAGGTTTTGCTAACCTAACCTCGAAAAGTTAGGTTAGAGAAACCCAATACACAAAAGTTAGGTTTGTTTGGAAAGTTCGTACTAATAGTTGTTTTTTTTTCAAACCTAACCTATGCTGGTTAGGTTTTGCTAACCTAACCTCGAAAAGTTAGGTTAGGGAAACCCAATACACGAAAGTTAGGTTTGTTTGAAAAGTTCATACTAACAGTTGTTTTTTTTTAAAACCTAACCTACGCTGGTTAGGTTTTGCTAACCTAACCTCGAAAAGTTAGGTTAGAGAAACCCAACACACGAAAGTTAGGTTTGTTTGAAAAGTTCATACTAACAGTTGTTTTTTTTTAAAACCTAACCTACGCTGGTTAGGTTTTGATAACCTTACCTCGAAAAGTTAGGTTAGAGAAACCCAACACACAAAAGTTAGGTTTGTTTGAAAAGTACATACTATTAGTTGTTTTTTTTTTTAAACCTAACCTACGCTGGTTAGGTTTTGCTAACCTAACCTCGAAAAGTTAGGTTAGAGAAACCCAATACACAAAAGTTAGGTTTGTTTGGAAAGTTCATACTAATAGTTGTTTTTTTTTTCAAACCTAACCTATGCTGGTTAGGTTTTGCTAACCTAACCTCGAAAAGTTAGGTTAGAGAAACCCAATACACAAAAGTTAGGTTTGTTTGGAAAGTTCGTACTAATAGTTGTTTTTTTTAAAACCTAACCTACGCTGGTTAGGTTTTGCTAATCTAACCTCGAAAAGTTAGGTTAGAGAAACCCAACACACAATAGTTAGGTTTGTATGAAAAGTTCATACTAATTGTTGTTTTTTTTTTCAAACCTAACCTACGCTGGTTAGGTTTTGCTAACCTTACCTCGAAAAGTTAGGTCAGGGAAACCCAATACACGAAAGTTCGGTTTGTATGAAAAGTTCATATAAAGGGTTAGGTCCTTTTTTTTTCAAACCCAACCTACGCTGGTTAGGTTTTGCTAACCTAACCTCGAAAAGTTAGGTTAGAGAAACCCAATACACTAAAGTTAGGTTTGTTTAAAAAGTTCATACTAATAGTTGTTTTTTTTTTCAAACCTAACCTATGCTGGTTAGGTTTTGCTAACCTAACCTCAAAAAGTTGGGTTAGAGAAACCCAACACAAAAATTCGGTTTGTATAAATAGTTCATACAAATAGTTGTTTTTTTTTTCAAACCTAACCTACGCGGGTTAGGTTTTGCTAACCTAACCTCGAAAAGTTAGGTTAGGGAAACCCAATACACGAAAGTTAGGTTTGTTTGAAAAGTTCATACTAACAGTTGTTTTTTTTTAAAACCTAACCTACGCTGGTTAGGTTTTGCTAACCTAACCTCGAAAAGTTAGGTTAGAGAAACCCAACACTCGAAAGTTAGGTTTGTTTGAAAAGTTCATACTAACAGTTGTTTTTTTTTAAAACCTAACCTACGCTGGTTAGGTTTTGATAACCTTACCTCGAAAAGTTAGGTTAGAGAAACCCAACACACAAAAGTTAGGTTTGTTTGAAAAGTACATACTATTAGTTGTTTTTTTTTTCAAACCTAACCTACGCTGGTTAGGTTTTGCTAACCTAACCTCGAAAAGTTAGGTTAGAGAAACCCAATACACAAAAGTTAGGTTTGTTTGGAAAGTTCATACTAATAGTTGTTTTTTTTTCAAACCTAACCAATGCTGGTTAGGTTTTGCTAACCTAACCTCGAAAAGTTAGGTTAGAGAAACCCACTACACAAAAGTTAGGTTTGTTTGGAAAGTTCGTACTAATAGTTGTTTTTTTTTCAAACCTAACCTATGCTGGTTAGGTTTTGCTAACCTAACCTCGAAAAGTTAGGTTAGGGAAACCCAATACACGAAAGTTAGGTTTGTTTGAAAAGTTCATACTAACAGTTGTTTTTTTTTAAAACCTAACCTACGCTGGTTAGGTTTTGCTAACCTAACCTCGAAAAGTTAGGTTAGAGAAACCCAACACACGAAAGTTAGGTTTGTTTGAAAAGTTCATACTAACAGTTGTTTTTTTTTAAAACCTAACCTACGCTGGTTAGGTTTTGATAACCTTACCTCGAAAAGTTAGGTTAGAGAAACCCAACACACAAAAGTTAGGTTTGTTTGAAAAGTACATACTATTAGTTGTTTTTTTTTTAAACCTAACCTACGCTGGTTAGGTTTTGCTAACCTAACCTCGAAAAGTTAGGTTAGAGAAACCCAATACACAAAAGTTAGGTTTGTTTGGAAAGTTCATACTAATAGTTGTTTTTTTTTCAAACCTAACCTATGCTGGTTAGGTTTTGCTAACCTAACCTCGAAAAGTTAGGTTAGGGAAACCCAATACACGAAAGTTAGGTTTGTTTGAAAAGTTCATACTAACAGTTGTTTTTTTTTAAAACCTAACCTACGCTGGTTAGGTTTTGCTAACCTAACCTCGAAAAGTTAGGTTAGAGAAACCCAACACTCGAAAGTTAGGTTTGTTTGAAAAGTTCATACTAACAGTTGTTTTTTTTTAAAACCTAACCTACGCTGGTTAGGTTTTGATAACCTTACCTCGAAAAGTTAGGTTAGAGAAACCCAACACACAAAAGTTAGGTTTGTTTGAAAAGTACATACTATTAGTTGTTTTTTTTTTCAAACCTAACCTACGCTGGTTAGGTTTTGCTAACCTAACCTCGAAAAGTTAGGTTAGAGAAACCCAATACACAAAAGTTAGGTTTGTTTGGAAAGTTCATACTAATAGTTGTTTTTTTTTCAAACCTAACCAATGCTGGTTAGGTTTTGCTAACCTAACCTCGAAAAGTTAGGTTAGAGAAACCCACTACACAAAAGTTAGGTTTGTTTGGAAAGTTCGTACTAATAGTTGTTTTTTTTTCAAACCTAACCTATGCTGGTTAGGTTTTGCTAACCTAACCTCGAAAAGTTAGGTTAGGGAAACCCAATACACGAAAGTTAGGTTTGTTTGAAAAGTTCATACTAACAGTTGTTTTTTTTTAAAACCTAACCTACGCTGGTTAGGTTTTGCTAACCTAACCTCGAAAAGTTAGGTTAGAGAAACCCAACACACGAAAGTTAGGTTTGTTTGAAAAGTTCATACTAACAGTTGTTTTTTTTTAAAACCTAACCTACGCTGGTTAGGTTTTGATAACCTTACCTCGAAAAGTTAGGTTAGAGAAACCCAACACACAAAAGTTAGGTTTGTTTGAAAAGTACATACTATTAGTTGTTTTTTTTTTAAACCTAACCTACGCTGGTTAGGTTTTGCTAACCTAACCTCGAAAAGTTAGGTTAGAGAAACCCAATACACAAAAGTTAGGTTTGTTTGGAAAGTTCATACTAATAGTTGTTTTTTTTTCAAACCTAACCTATGCTGGTTAGGTTTTGCTAACCTAACCTCGAAAAGTTAGGTTAGAGAAACCCAATACACAAAAGTTAGGTTTGTTTGGAAAGTTCGTACTAATAGTTGTTTTTTTTTCAAACCTAACCTATGCTGGTTAGGTTTTGCTAACCTAACCTCGAAAAGTTAGGTTAGGGAAACCCAATACACGAAAGTTAGGTTTGTTTGAAAAGTTCATACTAACAGTTGTTTTTTTTTAAAACCTAACCTACGCTGGTTAGGTTTTGCTAACCTAACCTCGAAAAGTTAGGTTAGAGAAACCCAACACACGAAAGTTAGGTTTGTTTGAAAAGTTCATACTAACAGTTGTTTTTTTTTAAAACCTAACTTACGCTGGTTAGGTTTTGATAACCTTACCTCGAAAAGTTAGGTTAGAGAAACCCAACACACAAAAGTTAGGTTTGTTTGAAAAGTACATACTATTAGTTGTTTTTTTTTTCAAACCTAACCTACGCTGGTTAGGTTTTGCTAACCTAACCTCGAAAAGTTAGGTTAGAGAAACCCAATACACAAAAGTTAGGTTTGTTTGGAAAGTTCATACTAATAGTTGTTTTTTTTTCAAACCTAACCTATGCTGGTTAGGTTTTGCTAACCTAACCTCGAAAAGTTAGGTTAGAGAAACCCAATACACAAAAGTTAGGTTTGTTTGGAAAGTTCGTACTAATAGTTGTTTTTTTTTCAAACCTAACCTATGCTGGTTAGGTTTTGCTAACCTAACCTCGAAAAGTTAGGTTAGGGAAACCCAATACACGAAAGTTAGGTTTGTTTGAAAAGTTCATACTAACAGTTGTTTTTTTTTAAAACCTAACCTACGCTGGTTAGGTTTTGCTAACCTAACCTCGAAAAGTTAGGTTAGAGAAACCCAACACACGAAAGTTAGGTTTGTTTGAAAAGTTCATACTAACAGTTGTTTTTTTTTAAAACCTAACCTACGCTGGTTAGGTTTTGATAACCTTACCTCGAAAAGTTAGGTTAGAGAAACCCAACACACAAAAGTTAGGTTTGTTTGAAAAGTACATACTATTAGTTGTTTTTTTTTTCAAACCTAACCTACGCTGGTTAGGTTTTGCTAACCTAACCTCGAAAAGTTAGGTTAGAGAAACCCAATACACAAAAGTTAGGTTTGTTTGGAAAGTTCATACTAATAGTTGTTTTTTTTTCAAACCTAACCTATGCTGGTTAGGTTTTGCTAACCTAACCTCGAAAAGTTAGGTTAGAGAAACCCAATACACAAAAGTTAGGTTTGTTTGGAAAGTTCGTACTAATAGTTGTTTTTTTTTTCAAACCTAACCTATGCTGGTTAGGTTTTGCTAACCTAACCTCGAAAAGTTAGGTTAGGGAAACCCAATACACGAAAGTTAGGTTTGTATGAAAAGTTCATATAAAGGGTTAGATGTTTTTTTTTTCAAACCCAACCTCCCTTCTTTCATCGCCATTCGATCCGGCTTCGCGAGACCTATTTCGGGACACCACTTACGCGCCCCTGCGACGTCATCAAGGGCAAAAGTTCGCCCGCCCACCCTCCTTTTAGCGCTTTACCATCAAGGCTCGGTCTGGTGGTCGTGACTAAACTTTTCTTAAAAACTTGACCGGGGCAAGCAGACGGTCTCAGACAGTGACTATATAGTCTTTTGACCTGACACGGACAATAGTAACACTATTGTGTTACTTTTCTTTACATTTAGGAAATTATATTTACTTTTATTTTCGTGTTATACAAAGGAGACTGTTTGTACTAAAGACTTTTAAGTATATTTTATTTTTTATTGACGTAATTTGTTATAACCAATCATATTTTTTTATATATACACTTTGATTCTTGTTATCGTTGACACAAGGCTGGCAGGAAAGTTATCATGGGTTTTGAGTCGGTGGAGGAGAGGGAGAAAGTTAAGAAAAGGCATGCGCAGGATGGGGTCCCCCTCAACGTCGAGGACATTAAGAACAAGAACCCGCTGCTAATTCTGAAGGGCGTATTAGTGATGAACACTGATGAGGACAACCTCAAAGCTCTCCAGAACCAGAACCGGGATTTTTTTCGCGGCCTCGGAGAAAGGGAGGACCGCGTAATAATAAAATATAGGAAGCGTGCAAGAAATCCGCATACTTGCGACGTCATCTTGTCCGTTTCCCCGAAGATCTGGGCGCGCGCGACTAGCAACGGCATCCTCCACGTTGACCTCCAGCGTGTCAGAGTCGAGGACCAGTCGCCTTTGGTGCAATGCACACGATGCCTCGGATACGGTCATAGCAAACGTTTCTGCAAGGAGCCAGCCGATCTGTGTAGCCACTGCGGTGGGCCACACATGAGGTCTGAATGCACAGAACTTCTCGCGGGCGCAGCACCAACGTGACACAATTGCTGCAAAGCGAAGTTGCTGAACACCGAGCACAACGCATTCAGCACCGAGTGCCCAATACGCCGCAAATGGGACCGGCTGGCTCGATGTACCGTGGCATATTGCTAAGGGCACCCAAGGCGAACTTCCCTACCGAGTTGTGCAAATATTTACGGACGGCAGCCGGATAGAAGGCAAGGTTGGGGCCGCGCTATCCTGGTGGAATAGTGGGGCCGAAACCAAAGCCCGAAAATTCGCGCTCGCCAGTTACTGCACCGTAAATCAGGCTGATGGAATGGCTAAGAGGTTTGAGCCTATAAACCTTACAACGCAGCTCATGACCGGACGCGGCGGGTTCTCCGAATACTTGAATAGTTTCGGGTGTAAGGGGAACCCATCGTGTTGGTGCGACCTAGAGCAGAGCGAGTCAGCTCTACACGTCGTATTAGATTGCCCGATGTTCGCTATTATCGACCTGGAACATAAAATAGATGAAAGTCTAAAAGTAGAAAATATAGAAACATTAATATTAAGCAAAAATAGGTATAAGTTTTTAGTATATAGTAGCAAAATAGTTTCAATAGTAAATAAAAGAAATAAGAACTAGCCTAAGAAAACATGAAAAACAACACACAAAAGTTAGGTTTGTATGAAAAGTTCATACAATGAGTTTTTTTTTCAAACCTAACCTACCCCGGTTAGGTTTTGCTAACCTTACCTCGAAAAGTTAGGTTAATGAAAAACAACACACAAAAGTTAGATTTGTATGAAAAGTTCATATATAAGGTGTTAAAAAATCAGTGTCAAATATTTTAAGGGTAATGAGTTTACGTTGTGACTAACAATTTTTGTATGAATTTTTTTTTAATTTAAGCCTTAGTTTTCGAGAAAAACACGATCGAAAGTTTGATAATAAACTCAAATATCAACATCCTATAACACCTGATCACTACTACGGACAAACTACTCCGTACAGCAAGAAACGCTCGCTTGTGTGCGTGCTACTATGATTTATTGCCAAAATCTGCCGAAGGACGAACGACTTTTATTCAATTATAAACTCTAAATCGATGTAAATCGATTTAAATTTCAAAATTTTAGTGTAAAGGCGGCATTTGTCCAAATGCGAGTCAAAGATACCGCTTTAAAAACAGTCGATATTCAATTTTAGATTCTAATTCGTTATCATAAGGTTGATTTTATTTTTTAAGTTTCTGAGGGCGGCGGAACACACACGATTTAGGAAATGCCGAAAGACCGAGAAAGTACTGTTAACAAAAACAGTTTCTTATTTTACATTTCTTATGAATTAAAAAAGGATTGATGGCAAAGTGCTTTTAGGGTAAGGTTAAGGTCTTGGATCCGATCCCCGGCAAACTAGTTATGTTTCGGAGTACTCTTACTGACCTTGATCTAAGGTTAAGGACGAGTACGCTTATCTAAAATAAATAACAATTAATTTGAACCTGCTTTTTAGATGATTTTTTATGCTTTGTGTTGTGCGTTGGTTTATTTACTAAGGACTAAAAGTAAAGTCAATGAGCCAGACGTTGCGTAGGTACGCAATAATTTATAGGTATCAATAAGGTTAAACTGGGGTATACCCTGTACAACGAAACTGTTATTCGTCTCCCAAACACTCAAACGGGGCATAATTTAACACATTTTTCTGAAACCCGTCTGGAAGTTGACTGCGACTACTTCACCACATGTAGATACATAGTAAATTTACATGATAAATGCATTTTAGTGATTAGACAGATACATTTTTGATTGCTGTTTATTCAACGTAAAGGATAAAATGTTGAATACTTGTACTTACAGTATCCGGCGGGAGGGAGGGTACAACTGGCTAGTACCTTCAAAACTGAAGATTGCTAAGCTACTAGTTAATACCAATTATAACAAGTTAAATAATTAGTAGGTACAATACGCGGCGCTAGAATGAACATCAAGCTAACGAGTAAGATAATCGGTTAGTTTCGGCTTTCATAGAACGTCGTTTCTGTCGCACGGATTATCTCTCTTTTTAGCTCGATGTGCATACTGCATACTACCGCCGCGTACTGTACCTATTATTTGATTTGGTATCACTGGTAAGAACTAGTAGCAATCTTAATTTGTAGTTTAGCATGGTAATACAAGATTCGAATTGATAAGTAAAAAATAATTATACAAAAAAAACAATAACACCAAATAATTGAGTGATTTTTTTTTGCTAACGCTACACTTACACGTGCCATAGGTATGCGCTTTTTATTTATTATTACTCCTGCAAATTGCAAAACAGTCACAACAATCAATCAATCGGCGCTAGACCTTCTCTTGTGTTTGACGTTAATTGCGAAGTCTCACCATGCCATACAGGTATTCGGACTCTGATTACCTCAACATGGTTATGTGCTACCATGAGGCAAACTACAGTTTAGTGGAAGCAGTAAGGCTGTTCCACGAACGGCACGGTGTGCGCGTGTGTCCACGCACAATCTTAGGGGCTGAACAACGGTTTCGTGAAAGTGGTAGGTTCATGCCTTCTGGTGACGCTGGCAGACCTCGCACTTCAGTACAGCTTGAAGAGGACGTGCTGAATTTCTTCGAGCTCCACCCGACCGCCAGTACGAGGGATGCTGCTGCCGTTTTCAACACTAACCATGTGTACGTGTGGAAAGTGCTGAAGAGGGAGCGAAGACACCCCTACCACTTCACGAGAGTGCAGGAGCTGATGCCGCAGGACTACGCGCCACGCGTGGAGTTCTGTCAGTGGATCCGGCGTAACAGCCTAGCCAACATATTGTGGACGGATGAGTGCACCTTCACCAGAGTGGGCATGTTCAATATCCACAATGCTCACTACTGGTCTGAGGAGAACCCACATCTGGCGCGTCCAGATCATTTTCAGACGCGGTTCAGCGTGAATGTTTGGGCTGGGCTACTAGGACATCAGCTGATAGGACCAGTATTTTTTAATCGGCTGAATGGCGCCGTTTACTTGGAATTCCTTGAAAGAGAGTTGGAGGAGTTGTTAGAAGATGTGCCGCTAAATCTTATGCAGCAGATGCACTACGAACACGACGGCGCGCCCGCGCATTACGACCGCCATGTCCGCGAGTACCTGACGGCACGTTTTCAGGATCGGTGGATCGGACGCGGTGGGCCTATTGCTTGGCCAGCACGCTCGCCAGACCTGACGCCGCTGGACTTCCACGTCTGGGGCCGTGCTAAGGATCTCGTGTATGGTCAAGATGGCCACACCATCACCAGTGCCGAGCAATTAAAAGCACGAATCATTAGTGCTTTTGAAACAATGCGCGGCGACAGTGAAAGTTTAGTGCGTGTGCATAGGCATATTTTAAAAAGGGCTGCGCTTTGCAATCAGGAGAATGGGGGGCACTTCCAACAACTATTGTAAATAATTTTGTAAATAAGTGACTGTGATTTTGTACATAATAATGAACTACCTTTAAACACGCCAAGTAAGAGTAAGTAAACCTTGTTATCTGCATTGACTGATAGAAATAGCCTAGTAGTACCTATCTCCATAGAATTATGTTGCATTAAATCAGGTGATGAGTAATAAATTATTTTACGCTTACTTGCTAGTCCAAAGCCTGGAAAAGTGTGATGGGAGGTGGAAATTCTTTATTTGTTTTGTGTTCTTAAAATAAAAGTGATATTTTTAGTAATAAGTGTATTTATTAATTGTCAACATGTGTAATTTAATTAAAAATGTTTTTTTTCAATTTAACTGTATTTTTATTTTACCGTAAGAACTGATAGAAGTAATTAACATTAAAATTACAACATAAAGTGACAAACTGTCAGTTGCTGAAGAATGTATTATCTTTAAAGACAGCATTAACACTTATTTTTCTATTTTGTGTACGAACGTTATGTTACAGACCTGCATTATAGCTATAAGTCGTCTTTAAAGATAATAAGGCCCAGTTTCATTACTTGCTGATAAGTTCTGGATAACCTATCTGGCACTTGTTTTGACAGATAACCCATACAATTAGCTTTCTTAAGCCTTTCTGCAACTCGCGGCAATTATCTAAAAGGAGTAGGTACGTCGCACATGCACACACACACACACACACACACACAATGACATGAAACGAGTGAGACAGAAATGATAACAGTGTTTCTATCTCAAAGAAAATTCATTCATACACACACACCCAATGTCTAGCATGAGCTTGTGTGTCGTATGATTTTATGTGCGCATGAATGAGATCCTAGGGATTATGAATGGGTTTTGACTAGTATTAGCATCGTGCGAGAGTGTTTGTTTGCGTTTGTGGGAGTTTGCGATCATGTACAGGATGATATAAATTATTTATATCAATAAACATTTTCTTTTTTCGATTTATTCAAATCCGTTCTATAGTTTTAAATTTCTCTTAAATGTGATCCATGTGGTAGTCTCAGTTACCCCTTAAAATATTTGACATTGATTTTTTAACACCTTATATAAGGTCCTATTTTATTAGTGTACATCCCGTTAACCAGTGACTATATAGGTGAAAAGCAATCATAAAAACCAACTTTCAAATGAGTATCATAAAAACTAAAAAAGTTCAAAATAAAAATACAAAATAACAACATCGACTTCACATTGCATAAACTCGTCCTATCTTTAGTACGTATAACCATCTGTGATCATCTGTCTTATTCCTTCCCCTTGTACAGAGCGAGAAAGACTTAACAGACTTGAAAAATGGCCGGAGTTCATTCATAAACTTATACCTACACGGTCAGATGTTTGGCTTGAATAACTGAGGGGGAATGACCTTCAACCTTGTTAATTCAAAAATTTGGCTTAAATTTAGCTTAGTGCAAATTTTCTTAGTTGAAATCAAGGTAACATCATTTAAAACAAACAAATAAAAACATAATAATGAAAAATCTTAGATAAGTAAATGTTAAGTTAGAAGCTTACCTATGGTAAAACGGCCCTCTTATCAGCTTATCAGGTAAGTACCTACACTGATCTTCAGGGACTCCCTCCCTGACAGGGGAGTGTTTCCAGACTAGGTAGTAATTCAAATTTTCCATCACACTTTCTCAGGCTGTGGACTGACGAGCTATCCAAAATCATGTTAAGATTTAGTGTATTAGGTATGCAAGTTTATTATCGAGAAAGGTAATTAAATCTAACGAAAACGATTAGTTAGATTATTTTAACTCAATGAAATTCAAAATAACAATTTTATGATAACTCGGCGTGTTTAAATATTTGAATCATCTCTTTACAGCGATGGTTTATTTACACACTGTTCCTTATTATCAAAAATCGAACTTAGCATGATTAAAAATAAAAACGATTACATTCATCATCATCATAATTCAAGATTTAGGTATTCTAGTTCCTACATTTTTATTACACTGACTACTAACACACACACTCACATTTAGACTTTTGGATAGTTCTACATTGACTTACTATCACAGAACGAATTGTTATTAATAAATGTCAATTTTTCGATACTACGACGCGCGCGGAAGCCGGAACCGTATTACACATCTAATCACGACAGACGCATGACCGGAACTAAAAGAAAGCGCAGCGGTCGGTCAAAGCGCGGCCGCCTGCGCCGGCCAGCACCTGATGACGAGGTAGTGATGTAGTATCTATCGAGATCGCACGGATCGATACGCTATCATTTAAATCATTTATTTTTAATACTAACACTCAAAGAATTAGTCACCTATTTCGATAGATGTAATAGTAGTTTAATAACATTTTTGTTTATGTAAATTACAAAATCAATTCAAGTGGTGTAGGGCCGGGTTGTACCATAAAAACTAAAAAAGTTAAAAATAAAAATACAAAATAACAACATCGACTTCACAATATTGCATAGACTCGTCCTATCTTCAATACGTACAACCATCTGTGATCATCTGTCTCATTCCTTCCCATAGACAGAGCGAGAAAGACTTAACAAACATCAAAGATGGCCGGAATTCATTCATAATACGCACAGATGTTTGGCTTGAATAACTGGGGGGAATGACCTTCAACCTTGTTAATTCAAAAATTCGGCTTAATTGTAGCTTAGTGCAAATTTTCTAATTCGAAAATCGACATAATTTAAAACGAACAAATAAAAACATAATTTTATAAATTCTTAAGTACGTAAATGTTAAGTTA
Organism: Anania hortulata; assembly: GCA_963576865.1. Taxonomy (NCBI): domain Eukaryota; kingdom Metazoa; phylum Arthropoda; class Insecta; order Lepidoptera; family Crambidae; genus Anania; species Anania hortulata. Next base: position 21,047,414 of record OY756399.1, on the reverse strand, counting down.
GCAGCTTACCTATGTATGTATGTAAAGCGATCCTCTTATCAGCTTATCAGCTAAGTACACTGATCTTCAGGGGGTGTGTTTCCAGACTAGGGATTGATTCAAATTCCCCATCACACTTTCTCAGGCTGTGGACTGACAAGCTATCCAAAATCATGCTAGAATTTATTGTGTTAAGGGTATGCAAGTTTATTATCAAGTGAGGTGATTAAATCTTACTAATAACGTATTTTTATGATAACTCGGCGTGTTTAAAAATTTGAATCAACTCTATCTACAACGATTGTTTATTTACACGACTATTTACACACTGTTCCTCCTATTTACACTACAGGTTTCAGTTTATTTACACTAAAATAATCACTATTTACACTAACTGTTGCACATGGCGTCCATTTTGCGCGATACACACTGCAGCACGTCTGTAAGCGTGCAATCCAACACGCCGCAGTGCTCCACGATCTCGGCGCATCACACGGAAGGCGCGTTTAATACGGCGCCTTAAATTGTCCTCCGTCCGTATTACATGGCCATCGTGTCCATACACAAGGTCTTTTAGTGGTCGTGTCCATACACAAGGTCTTTTAGACGACCCCAGACATGAAAGTCCATGGGCGTTAGGTCTGGGGAACGAGGGGGCCAAGAAACCGGTCCTCCGCGGCCAATCCAGTGATCGCCATACTCATTTGTTAAATACTCACGAGCCGTCCTGGCGTAGTGAGCTGGGCAGCCATCGTGCTGGAAATAAAAAATTCTCAGCAACGCCAGCGGTACGCGCTCCAACATACGCCGGACCCGAGTATTTAACAAATGAACATAGCTCTCCCCGTTTAGCCGCTCGAGAAAAACAGGTCCCAACAACCTATCGCCCAATAACCCAGCCCACACGTTCACACTGAATCGCACTTGGAAGTGATCCGGCCGCACTGCATGTGGGTTATTTTCAGTCCAAAAGTGGGCATTATGCTGATTGAAAAGTCCAACTCTGGTAAATGTTGACTCGTCAGTCCACAAAATGTTTCGAGTGGCATCTTCTAATACCCACTGGCAAAAGCGGACGCGGGGCTGGAAATCGGTGTCCTCCAGTTCTTGCACCCGGGTGAAGTGATACGGGTACAACCCTTCCTCGCGCAAAATTCTCCAGACGTAAAAGTCACTAACCCCGAAGACTATGGCCGCGTCCATGGTGCTAGCCATGGGGTGTCTGTTGAAAAAATCCAGCACGTCCTCTTCTAACGCGGCTGAAAAGCGTGGCCGGCCGGCGTCAGCAGCTGGCGGTCTGAACGTCTGCCAGTCACGATGCCGCTGCACTGCTCTCAAAATAGTCCGCCGGGAAGGCAGAACTCCTCCATTTCTCTCCGCAAACATTTCTGAGGCCGCGGTTAAATTATAGCCGGTCTCATTGTAACAGAGTACCATTTCAAGGTATTCATGATTGGAGTATCGGTAAGGCATAATTAAATAATTGAATCGATCTCACACGTCTTGTTAGTGCAACTAAATTTTCGATACTAAAATTCAGGTGAATCTTTAACTTGACACGTGCCAAACATTCTTTGAATTAGCCGCCTTGTCGGCAAGCGGCGAAAACACTTGCCGACAAGCGGCCCCTTTGATCTAGATCGTTTGAGATGCACCGAAAAGATCGAGGAAAATTTGACCAGGAGCTAGTGGTCATAACATGATTTTGGATAGCTCCGAGATCATTTACCTAGGCAAAGGCTATACAAGTTCCCATTCGCTCTGGATGTCTCAAAGCGTCAGGTACCTAATCTCTAAAAATTTGGATGTATTGGCAGGAGTAATCATGAAATAATAATATGAATTATTATTTTTATTTCTACCCTAACTACTTAGATGCCTAAGTTTGATTTTGTCTATTTATCAAATGTTGTCTGCAGGGGCCAACCTCTGCCCGAAGGCGGTTTAGCGATTTCCAGGTTGGCCGAGGCTGTTCGTCGTACCCAGATTGTAGGTGTTCTAAGCGCGATATAAAGTTACGAGGTATGGCGGTCTTTTCCTGGCACAGTTCATGGTAATTAAAGTCTTTAGTTTATGAATCGTGCTGATTTCCTGTAGATTTTTTTTGGCCATTAGGTACAGATTTATTTGTACCCATTAACAATCGAACATAAAACCTCCATTGAGAAGTGCTTTATCCACTAGACTATTGCGTCATTTACAAAGATAGGCTATCCGTAACTTTTTGAATACCATCAATGGAATGGACCGAGAATCAAACGCAAGACCTACCTACATGCAATTATTTAGTTTGACAAAATTAGCTCTAAGCCTATGCCATTTGAATTGTCGGCATTTTGAAAGACACCTAGGGATGAGTAACAAAAGATAAACATATCGATATGCAAGACTATTGGCATTCACCTCGCTATGCAATTCATATCGATGTAAACGTTACAATATCAACTATTACGAGTAGGTATTATAAAATAGTAATTTTGCTTACGATCGATTTCATCAAAGAGTAAAAGTAAATTTGTATTACATTTCGATCAATTTATCATCGACCCTCTGATTTAATAACAAGACTGAATTACTAAGAGATATCATTATTAAAAATAAAAAAAAGCTTTTTAGCACAAACAAAGTGCAGAAAAGGCAAACGTTCTGTCTGTGGCCTTCTCTATCAGTCGATCTTAGCAGAAAAGTTTAAAATAACCAGAGCTAGGCCTACTTTCACGCCACCCGTCATGACAGTAGGTAGATTTTAAATTTCAAAAGCAAGAACTCAAACGGCTACAAGCTATCATCCCGTGGCATTTAATCGGACTATTGCTATACCCGGCCATACACCATTAAAATTGAATCACCTTTTGATTTTTTAATTTACAAAAACAAAAATGATATTGAACTACTATTAGGTACATCTATCTATCTATCGAAATAGTTGACTAATTCTTTAAGTGTAAGTATTAAAATTAAATGATTTAAATGATAGCGTATCGATCCGCGCGATCTCGATCAATACTACATCACTACTTCGTTAGGTGCCGGCGCCGGCGGCACTTTGACCGACCGCGGCTGCGCTTTCTTTTAGTTCCGGCCATGCGTCTGTCGTGATTAGATGTGTAATACGGATGCGCGTCCGGCTTTCGCGCACGTCGTAGTATCGAAAAATCTATCATTTACTAAAAACACAAGTTAAAACCTAGTTCGTTCTATGATACTAGTAAGTCAATGTAGAACTATCCAAAAGTCTCAATGTGAGTGTGTGTGTGAGTAGTCAGTGTAATAAAAAATGTAGGAACTAGAATACCAAAATCTTGAGTTATGATGATTAATGTTATCGTTTTTATTTTTAATCATGCCAAGTTCGATTTTTGATAATAAGGAACAGTGTGTAAATAAACAATCATTGTAGAGAGATGATTCAAATTTTTAAACACGCCGAGGTATCATAAAATTATGTTATTTTGAATTTCATTGAGTTAAAATAGTCTAACTTATCGTTTTCGTTAAGATTTATTTGATAATAAACTCGCTCGCATTCTCATACGATAAATCATAACATGATTTTGGATAGCTCGTCAGTCCACAGCCTGAGAAAGTGTGATGGAAGATTTGAATCACTACGTCTGGAAACACACTCCCCTGTCAGGGAGGGAGTCCCTGAAGATCAGTGTAGATACTTACCTGATAAACTGATAAGAGGGCCGTTTTACAATAGGTAAGCTGCTAACTTAACATTTACTTCCTAAGAATTTTCATTACTATGATTTTATTTGTTTGTTTTAAATGATGTAGATTTTTTTGAAAATTTGCACTAAGCTACATTTAAGCCTAATTTTTCAAGTTAGTTATTCAGTTATTCAAGCCAAACATCTGACCGTGTAGGTATAAGTTTATGAATGAACTTCGGCCATTTTTCACGTCTGTTAAGTCTTTCTCGCTCTGTACAAGGGGAAGGAATAAGACAGATAAACAGATGGTTATACGTATTAAAGATAGGACGGGTTTGTGCAATATGAAGTCAATGTTGGTGATTTTGATTTATTTTTTTAACTTTTTTAGTTTTTATGGTACACAATTGAAAGTTGGTTTATACGATTGCTTTTCACCTATATAGTCACAGGTTAACGGGATGTACACTAATAAAATAGGACCTTATATACCTACAAAGTTTGGTGTTTTTTTTTCAAACCCAACCTACCCAGGTTTGGTATTGCTAACCTTACCTCGAAAAGCTAGGCTAAAGAAACCTAACACACAAAAGCTAGGTTTGTATGAAAAGTTCATACAATGTTAGTGTTCTTTTTGGTTAGAGTGTAGGAAAGGGGGCGCAGGGTTAGGTTAGGTTAGAACGTCTAGGTTAGGTTAGGTTAGAACAGTGACCATATAATCGAATTCTAATTTTGTCATTGTAAACCGAAGAAAAAATTACAGTGTACACAATAATGCATGCTTGCGTTTTTAGGTAATGTAAATAAATGAAACTAATGTTATATTGAATAAGCTTTATTACTTTCCATTCAACAATTATTTTCAGCAGTGGAGGTCCTATTGCTGAAATGATGAATTATGATTGGGACAGTAAAACCGAACGAATCTATTCTGCTATGTTGTCGACGGCATATTGTGTGATTCGTGATAGTACAAACGGCGCGTCCGTTTGCAAACGCTCGCTGTTTTGTAAAATAGCTAAGGCACATTGTACATATAGGTATAAAAAGTTATTACAGTATACAGGGTTATTATTTTTCTTCCTAGTTAGTTTTTTTTTAAAATCGTAACTTTTTTTATGGTTCGTTAACATGAGACTTTTTTTTGGCAATTGAATGAGCATAAGTTGCTACAGTTTAAAAATATCATGGGCGCTTTGAACCGCTTTTTTAATTTTTATTGGAATTTACGAAAAATCTGTCGATTTCAAGCAAAGTAATTATTCTTGCATTGATATGAAATTAAATGCACTTCAAATTTGCAGATCAGTCTGAATTTTTTTTCTGAGAGAGTGCAATGTCTAAGCACCTAAAATAAAAAAATAATGGATTTTTTTATTTTAAAAGTAAATAAAAAAATTATTAAAACATTAAAAGTGGTGATATTTCTAAAATTAAAAAAAAACATATCTTGTAAGCGGCTGACAAGCGATTTTTTTCCTGGCGGGTACAAATAGGTCCCTAAGCCGACTACCTAACAAAAAATTTATATCCATCTGGCCTGGACCACCGTGTATAGGCCCTCTTCTGGGCACTTAACATGTCCCAAAAATATAGCATTGCCCGCCACCACCGCTTCGCTACTACATATCGGCTGATGATGTGAATAAACGGCGCAACAAACTCAGTCACCTTTGTCAGTCTTTTTACAAGAAATACAGTTATAAGACATGTGGTAAGAGCGAGCTTAAAAAAAATTTTTAAATGAGAATTTTGAACTCATGAATACGTAGTTCAACAATGTTTTACGCCTTTTTTAAAATTTTAATTTTCTACTCCTAAACCAATCGCAGAATATGTTGTACTTGTGCATAGCTCTTAAGATCTTGTGTTACCATGTTCTTGGAAATAAATTATTTATCATTATCAATTGCCTATGGTATTTATTGAAAAATTTAAATCATTTCCCCAAGAATGAATTACCAACTTTGTGTGGTCTTAAGCTCGCAATGGCAAGTCTATTTTTATTTTACAAAACAGCGAGCTTTTGCAAACGGACGACGCTGTTTGTAAATGCCGACGACATATACACAATCAAACACTGCAGCCATACCGTAAAAATTACTCAACTAAAACGACTCACTCTTCTCTCTAATAAACGGTAGGTACTTCTGGATAACTTAATCCTATTTTTATTATATTTCATAATGTTTAAAGTGAAAATAAAATACTTAAGACTAGCTGTAATTATATACAAATAGCGTAATCGCGCGAGGTTAAGGTTTCCAAAGCTTGAGCAGGCCGTCCTCGCTGTAGGTGGCGAGCAGGTTCTGGTGCGGGTGGTGCGTGAGCCCGATCACCGCTTTCTCGTGGATCTGGAGATGAAACAATATAAAATAAAATTGAATGCACAAAAAAACACATTAAAATCAGTTTCGACCAGGCTATTTCAAATCAAGCAGATAATTCAGTACTACATTTAAAAAGATTGAAGGCGATTTATTTGTTTCACTCTTTTTAAATTAAAAATAACTATCCCTTAGGTAAAATTGTCAGACAATCTGTTTTTTAAAATTGAGGAGTAAAGGTAAGTGAAGGCACTCACGTTGATGGTGCGCTCCAGCTTGCCGGAGGCGGTGCAGAAGGCGTAGAGCACGAGGTCCTCGGCGGCGCAGTACAGCAGGCGGCCGCGCGCGCTCAGCGAGGAGTAAAGGTAAGTGAAGGCACTCACGTTGATGGTGCGCTCCAGCTTGCCGGAGGCGGTGCAGAAGGCGTAGAGCACGAGGTCCTCGGCGGCGCAGTACAGCAGGCGGCCGCGCGCGCTCAGCGAGGAGTAAAGGTAAGTGAAGGCACTCACGTTGATGGTGCGCTCCAGCTTGCCGGAGGCGGTGCAGAAGGCGTAGAGCACGAGGTCCTCGGCGGCGCAGTACAGCAGGCGGCCGCGCGCGCTCAGCGAGGAGTAAAGGTAAGTGAAGGCACTCACGTTGATGGTGCGCTCCAGCTTGCCGGAGGCGGTGCAGAAGGCGTAGAGCACGAGGTCCTCGGCGGCGCAGTACAGCAGGCGGCCGCGCGCGCTCAGCGAGGAGTAAAGGTAAGTGAAGGCACTCACGTTGATGGTGCGCTCCAGCTTGCCGGAGGCGGTGCAGAAGGCGTAGAGCACGAGGTCCTCGGCGGCGCAGTACAGCAGGCGGCCGCGCGCGCTCAGCGAGGAGTAAAGGTAAGTGAAGGCACTCACGTTGATGGTGCGCTCCAGCTTGCCGGAGGCGGTGCAGAAGGCGTAGAGCACGAGGTCCTCGGCGGCGCAGTACAGCAGGCGGCCGCGCGCGCTCAGCGAGGAGTAAAGGTAAGTGAAGGCACTCACGTTGATGGTGCGCTCCAGCTTGCCGGAGGCGGTGCAGAAGGCGTAGAGCACGAGGTCCTCGGCGGCGCAGTACAGCAGGCGGCCGCGCGCGCTCAGCGAGGAGTAAAGGTAAGTGAAGGCACTCACGTTGATGGTGCGCTCCAGCTTGCCGGAGGCGGTGCAGAAGGCGTAGAGCACGAGGTCCTCGGCGGCGCAGTACAGCAGGCGGCCGCGCGCGCTCAGCGAGGAGTAAAGGTAAGTGAAGGCACTCACGTTGATGGTGCGCTCCAGCTTGCCGGAGGCGGTGCAGAAGGCGTAGAGCACGAGGTCCTCGGCGGCGCAGTACAGCAGGCGGCCGCGCGCGCTCAGCGAGGAGTAAAGGTAAGTGAAGGCACTCACGTTGATGGTGCGCTCCAGCTTGCCGGAGGCGGTGCAGAAGGCGTAGAGCACGAGGTCCTCGGCGGCGCAGTACAGCAGGCGGCCGCGCGCGCTCAGCGAGGAGTAAAGGTAAGTGAAGGCACTCACGTTGATGGTGCGCTCCAGCTTGCCGGAGGCGGTGCAGAAGGCGTAGAGCACGAGGTCCTCGGCGGCGCAGTACAGCAGGCGGCCGCGCGCGCTCAGCGAGGAGTAAAGGTAAGTGAAGGCACTCACGTTGATGGTGCGCTCCAGCTTGCCGGAGGCGGTGCAGAAGGCGTAGAGCACGAGGTCCTCGGCGGCGCAGTACAGCAGGCGGCCGCGCGCGCTCAGCGAGGAGTAAAGGTAAGTGAAGGCACTCACGTTGATGGTGCGCTCCAGCTTGCCGGAGGCGGTGCAGAAGGCGTAGAGCACGAGGTCCTCGGCGGCGCAGTACAGCAGGCGGCCGCGCGCGCTCAGCGAGGAGTAAAGGTAAGTGAAGGCACTCACGTTGATGGTGCGCTCCAGCTTGCCGGAGGCGGTGCAGAAGGCGTAGAGCACGAGGTCCTCGGCGGCGCAGTACAGCAGGCGGCCGCGCGCGCTCAGCGAGGAGTAAAGGTAAGTGAAGGCACTCACGTTGATGGTGCGCTCCAGCTTGCCGGAGGCGGTGCAGAAGGCGTAGAGCACGAGGTCCTCGGCGGCGCAGTACAGCAGGCGGCCGCGCGCGCTCAGCGAGGAGTAAAGGTAAGTGAAGGCACTCACGTTGATGGTGCGCTCCAGCTTGCCGGAGGCGGTGCAGAAGGCGTAGAGCACGAGGTCCTCGGCGGCGCAGTACAGCAGGCGGCCGCGCGCGCTCAGCGCCGCCGCCACCAGCGCGCCGCCCTCCGCCTCGCGCCGCCCGCTCGAGAACGAGCGCACGATCTGCCCCTGCATGTTCATCACCACGACCGTGTTGGTGCGGTTGCACACCACGAAGTGGTCGGGGTTCTTGGGCGTCAGCAGCAGCGAGTTGACGGGCGGCTCGCCGCCGCCGAGCGGCTTGTGCGTGGCGAGGCACTCGCCCGTGCGCAGCGACCACAGCTTCACGGTCCCGTCGGACGAGCCGCTGAGCACGCCGTGCCCGTCGGGCGTGAACACGGCCTCGTTCACGAAGGACGTGTGGCCGCGGAACTCCTTCAGCAGCTTGCCGGACTTGAGGCCGTGGATGCGCACGGTGCGGTCGAACGAGGCGGACAGCAGCTGCGCGTTGTCGCGCGCGAACTGCAGGCACGTGACGCCCTTGGCGTGCGCGCGCGCCAGCCGCCGTGTCACCTGCCCGCTCGCCACGCGCCACACGCGCACGCCGCCGTCGTGCGCGCCGGCCGCCAGCGTGTCGCTGTCGCGCCCGAAGGCCAGGCTGAGCACGGCCGCCTCCATGCTCATGTACTCCTCGTGCGCCTGGTAGCGCAGGTCCTTGCGGATCTTGCCCGTCGTGAAGTTCCACACCTCCACGAGACCGTCCACCGACCCCGTCACCAGGTACTGCCCGTCCGGCGAGAACCGGGCGCACTCCACGTGGGACTTTTGCCCGAACTTGATGACCTTCGACAGCTGCGTCGGGCACTGGTCGTCCTCCTCGTCCCTAATCGCCGCCTTACCACGGAATAAATCGATGGTTGTACCTGAAATCGGAAGAATCAAGAACCGGTTGGTAAATATCAACATCACATACATCGCTCTGATAAGGTAAGTAGCTAAAGCACTAGTGTTATAAAAATCAGAAAAACGACGGTACCAGTTAAGCATAAACTACAATTGAAATATTAAAAAATTTTTAAAGCATAATAACATAATTGTCTCAGTCTGTCTAGCTCATATTTTAAATTTGGAAAATAAAAATAATAAGTACATTAAAAATGAATGTTACACTCTTAACTTTTATCCATTTAGTACATTTTTTAGTAAGCCCCTTATAACTCTCCTACATAGCTTTGTAAATATATTTTTAAGGCTATAGGCTGAACATTATTAGATTACGGTGCAGTACAGAGATAGATATTCTTGGCTAACTACCTACATAAATAGAACAAAAAAAAAGTGTATGTTGTTGTTAACAGTGATCTGCAACCGAGTAGTGGTAGTGGGTAGTGGGTGGGTAGTGCTATAACGGTCGTTCTGTTACCGGGCGGCAGCAGGCCCTGGTGCTGCTGCCACTTGAGCGCCTGCCCCAGCAGCGCCAGCAGGCGCGAGCTGGGCACCACGGACACCTCGCCCGCCAGCGCCGCCGCCACGGCCGCGCGCCGCCGCTCCTTGCCGCCGCCGCTGCCGTACGCCTCGCGCGGGTCGAAGTACGACCGCGCCACCAGGTTCTCTGCGCGACCGGAAACCGCATTACTTTTACGCGAAATTTTTGAAATGGGGGTCTAAAGCTTGTATGGGGAAACAAGATTAGTTAGACTATTTTATTCGAAACTTCACAGGAGTATTCCTAATCAGGTTTTTTGAGAAATCAACCCCTAAATGGGAAAGGTGGTGACAGAGTCTGAAAATTAACATGGGTATTGTTTCTAAGGTTTATCGGGTCGCTGATTACGAAAACAACAACGATTTTAAAATCTATTGTGGCGTACGTGAAATACCATCTCCCCTGTTGTGGTGCGATGGGGTTGAAATGTCTAAGTATCAATATAGGTGTCGTTTTTATGGTTTTGTGCAACGTTAATTACGAAAATGATACCGATTGAAAAATTTAATATTGTGGACATATAAATTCTTGAATTCAACCCTTAAGTAGGTGAAAAGGGGTATGAAATATTGTATTTCAGTTAACTATAAAAAAAGGTAAACTAAATAATTGTTGATATATTAACGCACAAACTTACCTTATACAGTAGACATCCATTAAAAACTGAAAAGCTAGAAATAATGTCAAGTATCTAATCGGTTACTTTTGGGAGTCAGTGCCATCCTATGAGAGTTTGAATGTTTTCGTTTGCAAGTTTCTGAATTAAAACTTTTTGCGTGTTAATTCTTTGAATGTTCGTTTGGAACTTGTACATGTTCAGGTTTTTCTCTATAATTCGTCGTTTGAGTTGGTTATAGTCATCTTTAATAGCTTTGTTTGTTATTTTAACTATGTTTTTTAGTTCTTTTTTCATAAGGCATTTAATACCCTATCTCATAACTACATATATAAAGCCCTGGTTAATCAAGGAATAGAAAACAAATATATCAGACTTATAAAGAACATATACAGCAACAGCATGGCAAAAGTACAATTAGAAAAAATTTAAGAAGAATTTAAAATCCAAAAAGGAGTCAGACAGTCAGTAACAGAACATGGACACGAAAAATGTTAACACGGACATATTTAAAGAAAAAATTGATTTTTTTATATTTCAGGGTATGCCTATAATATTGAACTGTCAAAGATATGGTGAGAAATAATGTTGGCCCCAAGGAGGGCCGGGCCATGCAAACTAATGGATTTAATAGGGAAGCTTCAAAAATATTTTTTTGTTAGTTGTTTGGCTGTCTCTGGCGGTCGTTTGGCTCAACAAGTGAACCACAAATTTGAAATAAAAAAATATTTAAATAGTCATATTCAGTACAACCCTAATACTAATGTGTACTCAGTTCTCACCTAGGTGAATGTAGCGGTCGGGCTCCTGCTGCTTCATGAGCAGGCAGGGGTGCGTCTGGCGCAGCAGCGACCGCGCGGCGCCCAGCTCGCGCAGCTCCACCAGCTCCAGCACCACCTGCTCGTACAGCTCCATCAGCTTCTTGTCGGGCAGCTTCAGGGAAGCCGTCGCTTTCAGCACCGTGTCCCAGTGACCGTTATTAATATCCGCACAAAACCCATCTACACTGTCTACTGTGTTCAGGGATACACCTGTTTCCTCCTGTAACAAAGAGATTGTTTATCAAAAATAGAAGAAAGAATTCTTAATCTTAAGTTGTTTAACTTAAGATTAAGAATTCTTTCTTCTATCATCATCTGGAATTAAATAATTGGTCAGTTTTATTAAAACAATACTATCTATCCATTAGCAAGTCATCGTAGAACAAGCTTTGCTTAGTATGGGACCAGATGTTTGACGATCTAATTGCAAAAGTTGAGTGGTTATTTGCATTGAATGCAAAGGGTCCTGGGTTTGATTCTTGGTTAGGGTCAATTCATAAACTATGCTTTATTTTTTTGGCTCAGGTATGTATGTCCTGGAAGAGCCCTTGGTAACAACTATGGTATGGCACCTTGTTACACTCATTGATTCCTTTCTTTGAGACTATGATAATTGGTGTGTAGTCAAATCAAATCATTCATTTGCATTACATGTGTGGTTAACAGGTGGTAAATATTGGTACAGTACATCAATCAGTCAATCATCAGTCTGATTTAAATATTACAGCTTCCATCATAATCAAATCAAGGACTCGCAGATCTTAAACGGATATTATGACTCAAGATTTTGACCAACTATTTAAATTAATAAAATAATTTAATATTACAAAAACATTTAACATAAGAGGCCATCACTTTACACTCTCAACTGACCGACCGTCTTAAATAACAAGCCACACGAATAATTTCTAAGCAAACTTAGATCAGAATAAGCTTTTTGAAACAACTAGACCGACTAGCCTTTTGAAGAAGCAATAACTTAGACATATAATATGTTTTTATTAATAGATTATTATCTTTAACTTGATAGGTAGGTACAGTTAATTTGTGTGGTATTTTTTCTGATCTAAATTGTTATGTACTAATATTATAAATTTTTTTTTGATGTAGGAGATAGTCTCCGTTAGTATCTTGAAAAATCTTTGTCTTTAATCTTAATAGATAGACATACTTTCTATCCCGAAAAAATGCATAACAATAATGCATACAATTAAGTCTAATTTACCTGTAATGTCTGCAATGTTTTAGTAAGATTGGATTCTTTTAAATATTGCTGAATGAGTCGGATCACACTGAAATAAAAAAAAAAACTAATAATTTTCCATTGCAACATTTGCAACAATAATTTTAGTTTCTCTCTTCTCATCTCCTGTGTTTACTTACTCAGCCGATTCAATTTCTATAGACATTTTGTCTTATGTTTAAGAAAATTGGTAAAAAGTCTCCAAAACTGTTTTCTCTATAAAGAAATTCCGAAAGTTAGTATTATTTCATAAATCCACAACAAGAAACAACTCAAACATAACCAACAAATCCAACCAAAACCAAACCAACACTTTGATTGTTATTAAAAATCAAACGTCAATTTGACAGCTTTAAGCCGGTGCCAGACGGGTGGAGCATTCGTCTTAACATTGCTCGACCTTGCTCGAGTTGCTCGCACGTTACGCTTGATTTCTTTGCATACCTACAACTTCATAGACATAGTTTTTTTTTAAGTCTATGGTATTACCACATCCACGCGCATGCAAGGACAGTACGTACGCGCACGGGCCACGCACGGTGTTGAATCGGCTCTCTTCTTATTCCATATTTAGCCGACATGAAAATTGTAGAAGAATAGAATATACTTTACTTGCTATTGCTATTAAAGTGTTAACTAATTAATTAGTTGGACTGTCAAATGGAAGCAGTCGACGGTCAAGCAATGTTAAGACTCCTCTTAACATTGCTTAACCATCTACTCTTTGCTTCTTGTGCCGGATTGAGTACAAATTGATTTTAGCTTACTGAAACTCGAGTGGTATAAACACGGACCAATTTTTAAAACACTAATATCGATTATTGCCAGTTTTACATTGCCATAACAGAGAGGGGTGGGGACTAGCTGGCGGGCTGAGGTAAATGGACGAAAGGATCGTCCAATGGCAGACTTTGCCTCCACAATATCAAGAAAAGTCCATCCTCCGCATAACAAGAACTTAAAGCACATACAAAGGGCGACCGACGTGGCTCCGCACTCGTCTTGACATTGTAAGGTCAAACGCTGCCATTAGTCGGTCCTTGGGCTGGCGGAAGTTGACTGAAGGATAGACCAATAGCAGCGCTTGACCTCACAATGTCAAGACGAGTCCGGAGTCGCGTCTGTAGCCATCTGTCACCGGCTTTAGGCCCTTGCTAATATTCGCCTATTCGCCGAGGGACGGACACGTCTTGACATTGCTTTGACCGTCGACTCTTTGCTTCTTGTTCCGGATTGAGCATACATCGATTTTAGCTTACTGAAACTCAAGTGGTGTAGGTGAATATAAATGGAGGACGGACGACTCTTGACATTGTTTATTTATTTTATTTTATTCGGAACACCAACAGCATTGATACAATCTATGAGTACAGAGTTATCATATAAACGTAGCTATTAAAAGCAATGTTAAGACGTGTCCGTCCCCCATCTGTCACCAGTTAATAGGCCTAAATTAGCAAGGGCTTAGAGCCGGTGACAGATGGCTACAGACGCGGCTCCGGACTCGTCTTGACATTGTGAGGTCAAGCGCTGCCATTGGTCTATCCTTTAGCCAACTTCCACCAGCCCAAGGATCTACCAATAGCAGTGTTTGACCTTACAATGTCAAGACGAGTCCGGCCAGAGCCGCGTCCGTTGCCATCTGTCACCGGCTTAGGACCCTTAATTTGAAAGTAGCCAGATTTATTTTGTCTCTACTCTATAAGACGTTTTCTTCACGTACTCTGTCTAATCTGTGCCTCTGTGTACTCTATAGACATATATTAATCTATGGTACTCTCTGTCTCATCTGTGGTTGTTTGTGGGTGACAGACATGTGCTAAAGTGTTAGGTTGAATTTAGTTTTCAAACGGATTAAATAAGTGCTATTTAATGGATAACTACTCTACAGAAGAAAAAATCGGCGAAGGGACATATGGTGTTGTGTACAAAGCAAGAGACTGTATCACGGGTAAAGAGATCGCATTGAAAAAAATAAAACTTGAGAAGTAAGTTTTGGCGCGAAATAATGACATTAAATGTCTAACTTGTAAACATAGTTTCATAAAATAATTCTTGCTTGAGCAGTTTGTCTTTTTATCTCATTAATGTTACAAACAATGTGCGCGCCAGCCTTTGAGCCATAGCTTAATATCTTTGTGACGATAGTATTAGGCCTGGCGAGCACTGTGTGCTATATTACCACGAACCCATTGAGTCATTTTCAACCCCTTAGATCGCCCTTGATCTTCAAGGCTATCTCGGCTACATGCACACCCCTGACACTCCGTTAAAACTTTATACAACCGCCGCCTCTTGTAGCCTTGGATTAATTAAATAAACATTAGAAATATAAATAGAAAATCATTTATTTGGTACTAGACCAGTATTTATTAAACTACTACTCACTACAATAGTGACGTGTTTGTACAAGCACAATTGTGTGTGTAACATTCTACTTGTGGTTCCACTAAGGCTTTCACAGCATGACTTGATCTAACATGGTGAAGAAGAAATCTTTTGTCACTGTATCCCAAATCCACATATTTTGTACTTAATCTAATTTTATTAAGTTACAAGTACCAAAACTCCACAAGCAAATTCACTGATAAAAACTATTTAAATAAAATTAATTAAAAAACATAGGAGTCATAATAATGTATTGACTTGACTGTCCTGATTCTAGAACCTAAGTGCAGAAACAGCATAGCTAAACTAATGTATTGACTTGTTTAACTATAAAATTTAATTTTGAAATTAAATTAGTAGTTTTAAAAAGATTTTTAGAGAGACAGATCAAGATGGTACACTAATAAAACATACCTAATTATTTCTTATTTCAATTACCTCTAAATTTATTTAACTATGCAAGAAGTCATCCTCTCTACAGTACCTTACTGTTGTGCCCAACAGGGTCTATAATGATCTATTTATTTATTTGAGGAACATTTTAAAACACCCTCCTACCTAACATAGAACATTATAAAAATATAGAATTAAATTAATTTAACCTGGATTAGAGCGTAGGCATGGGAGCACAATTACCTTGGCCAACTAATATATACAGTCAACTTAATGCACAAAGAGATAGATAGAAGGGTCACCAATACTTCGCAAAGGCACTGATAAAAATTATATAAAAAGAGGACTACCAAAGATAAACATGGGCTTTGCCTAACAGAACAACTATTGAAGAAAGTAAAAGTTTGTACGGAATAGAAAGGAGTCTAATTGGGGTTAAATCCATCTTTTAATATGGTAAAACTAAAAACAGTGTTTGTCTTTAAAATAAAAATGGGCAGGACACATGCTTATGGACAAACAAAAAATAGACTAGATCCATAACAGAGTGGTTCCCAGAGATGGCAAGAGAAGTAAAGGTTGGCAGACAAATGTGTGAGTAAAATTATTTAAAAATGTAATAAACAGGATCAATTTGAATGTCCGTATGTGACAGTGAGCCGGAAGGCGTGCCGTCGACAGCGCTGCGCGAGATCTCAGTGCTGCGCGCGCTGCGGCACCCCGCCGTGGTGCAGCTGCTCGACGTGCTGCTCACCGGCAACAAGCTCTTCCTCGTCTTCGAGTTCCTGCACATGGACCTCAAGAGGCTCATGGACATCTACAAAGGGCCGTTGCCACTCGATCTCGTGAAGGTATCTCTGAATACAATCAATATTGTCGTACAGACTCAATTCAGTTAGTACAGTTGTTCGGTGCGTGTCGCAGAGTTACTTGAAGCAGCTGCTGGAGGGCATCGCGTACTGCCACGCGCAGCGCGTGCTGCACCGCGACCTGAAGCCGCAGAACCTGCTGGTGGACGCGGAGGGCCGCGTGAAGCTGG
Source organism: Anania hortulata (assembly GCA_963576865.1). NCBI lineage: Eukaryota > Metazoa > Arthropoda > Insecta > Lepidoptera > Crambidae > Anania > Anania hortulata. The sequence continues at coordinate 21,031,340 of OY756399.1, read as the reverse complement.
CCGACTTCGGGCTGGCGCGCGCCTTCGGCATCCCCGTGCGCGCCTACACGCACGAGGTGGTCACGCTGTGGTACCGCGCGCCCGAGATCCTGCTCGGCGCCAAGTTCTACTCCACCGCCGTCGACGTCTGGAGCCTCGCCTGCATATTCGCCGAGATGGTGAGACTTTTGCGACAACATTCTGCCTACCCGAATGCGAGTCCGACTCGCGCACCGTACCATCTTATTTTTTTTTTTTTAACCTTTAGCTAGTGCGAGCTCGAGTCACGCTCGATCGCGAAGTCGTAGGAGCTGTAGGGTATGCATTATAATCACTCATCTGTTTGTATGTCCGTCTGTCACGGTCAATTTGTTCCGAATCTACTGGACCGATCGAGTCGAGTGAACCGAACACACATGCGTGACTCGAACGGGGGCGAGTATGATCGTAACTATGGTAAATTATTTTTAAATTAACAGTACTGTTTATTTGAAAAGATAAATAGAAATTAACTTCCTACTTCCTGAAAAAGATCTCGTCGTCTCGGACTGACAAGAAAGTGATCCTATAAGGTGTTTGGTTCCTCAAAATATATTCTGAGACCGCGCGGATCGCACTAGGCCCTAGGCAGCAGGCAACTGGCACCTAAAGAAGTTCTGCTCTGGGGCAGGACCACCTTAAGCTTGGTAAATTTAAGAAGCAAGAAAAAAAATGTAGATAATGTGTATAAAATTGGTGATCCAATTTAAAAAAATGTATATCTATAGTTTCGTTGTAAAATTTAAATCAATGTGGGCCCGCCGGAGAGCATACTCTTCAGCGGGCGCCACCAGGATAATTCTGTTACTTTAGGCGCGACTCGCAACTGTAACCGTAAAGAACGATCAGATGCCGTGAAGTGTGTCCTTTGTGAAGGTAACCACCCGGCGAATTATAAAGGTTGTACGGTCTACAAAGACCTACAGAAGAATAAATATCCGCCCCTTAGATTAAATATAAACAAAACATTAAATAACCGCAAAACCTACCAAAACAAAAATAATAACAATGACGACACACAGAAAAGCCAAAAAGACTATATGCAAGAGTTGTGCAATCTCACAAACCACCAGAGGTAAACAAAGCCGACCAACAAACGTCTGGTAAAGGTAACCTGGTGTTCCAAAAAGAAATAAAAGACCTTTAACAGGCAGCCATGCAACAAATGAAAGAACACACTAACTACACTCATAGTCGAAAATGACAAAAATGTCTTCACATTGAAAATTGGGATATGGAACGCCGATGGGCTGTCAAATCACACACAAGAATTAATAGTATACTTAAATACCAAAAACATTGATCGAACTATACAGTACCACACAATGCATCTAAGTGGCAAAGCCCGAGGTGGAGCGGCAGTTATTATTTTATAAAATCCAACATTAAGCTGATTTAACATTATGTTTTCTCTTTTTTCTTTTGTTTCTGCAAAATATAAAATGTAAGATATAACGATAGAAGAGCGGGGCCTCCTGCCACAGGTATCCTGTATACTTACTAGGTAGGTCCCGGCCACAGATTGTTTTATGTATTTCTCATGTTACAGAAATAAACGATTTTTATTTTTATTTTTATTATTATAAGCATCACCAGTCACACAGTTTCCAAAAAGGTTATATTCAAGCTGCTAGTGTGGTCATCCAGGAAGCCTCAGCACCTATTACCATTGCAGCCATCTATAGCCCACCACGATACAATATTAAATGTGAGGATTACATCCAGTTTTTCGTAACACTGGGTAATCGATTTATAGCTGGTGGCGATTATAACGCAAAAAACAAATACCGGGGCTCTAGAATAACCCTACCTAAAGGAAGAGATCTCTTTAAATGCGTCTCAAAACTAGGCTTAAAAACAGTTTCAACTGACGAACCAACCACCAACTGGCCGTCCGACCTAATGAACATTCCTGAACTTATCGACTTCTGCGTAACTAAGAACATAGCCAGTACAGCTATCGCCGCTGAATCTTGCTATGATCTATCATCGTCCAACCACTCTCCCGTCCTTTACACGCTCTTTGGCAAAATCATATGAAAACCAAGGCATGTACCCTACACAGTAGAAACACGAATAAGACCGATGTGGACATCACCGAGGCGGTCGAAAACTTCACCACTGCCATCCAAAAAGCTGCCTGGAACAATACACCACCATCAAGTACAAAAGCCCCTGTCTTTAATTTCTCTCGCGAGATCCTCGTCCTGGTAGATAGAAAAAGAAGGATAGGTAGGGAATGGCAAAGTACTTACTATAAAAAAAACCTCGTCGTAAAATCGAGGATGCTGAAAAAACAATTGGACAAAGAAAGAAACCAAAGCGGCGTCCAAGACTACCTAGGTAAACTAGAACACACTGCGACTGACTATTCTTTGTGGAAAGCAACAAAGAAACTAAAAAAAAGACTATTACGCCGCAACCTCCGATCCGTCAGGATTGTGGAAAATGGGCTAAAAGAGACAGGGAAAAGGCTGCCACATTTGCCAAGCATCTTGAGTGTGTCTTTACTCCTCACGATCCCGAAGGTACCGAAGACGGGACATTTATACGCAAGACGCTGGAAGATCCTACATATGCAGATGACTTGATAACTGAACACTTCAGCGATAAGGAGATATTATTTAGTTAACTGACCTGTAAAGACGAACATGAACCCAAATCGTATAGACTCATTAGTCTGCTATCAATAACGTCCAAAGTTTTCGAAATCCTTTTACTAAAACGAATTCTTCCAATAATTGACAGCAAAAAACTTATACACCCACGCATCAATTCGGATTTCGACAAAAACACGGCACATTTGACCAGGTACACAGATTGGTAGAGGCTATAAACAAGACATTCCACAACAAACAGTACTGTTCTGCAGTATTCCTCGACGTTTCACAAGCTTTTGACAGGGTGTGGCATGAGGGCCTACTGTATAAAGTCAAGAGCAATCTTCCGCAGCAAGTCTTTGAAATATTGAAAAGCTATCTTAGTGACAGACACTTCATGGTCAAAATGGTGATGCAATTACTGGACTCCATAAAATTAAAGCAGATGTGCCCCAAGGCAGTGTTTTGGGCCCTATACTCTACCTCATTCATACACATGACCTTTCCAACTAACACCCCAACTATAACCGGCACTTTCGCCGATGATACTGCTATCTTGGCGACACACACCGAACCAATCATGGCGACAAAAATGCTGCAAACCCACCTAGACGACATTGCCTGGTGGTTGAAGAAATGGCGCATTAAAGTAAATGAGACAAAATCTCTCCAGATAACATTTACCCTTAGGCGCGAAACCTGCCCTCCTATACATATAACCGGAGTACAGATCCCTCAAGAAAATGACTTTAGGTACCTTGGCCTGCATCTAGATCGGCGTCTCACATGGCGAAAACATATTGTTTGCAAAAGGAAGCAGCTTAACATGCTTATAAAAAAAAATTACTAGATGTTACAGAAACAATCACAACTGTCCTTACAATCAAAGCTCACGATCTACAATTGTATCATCGCACCTATATGGACCTATGGAATCCAGCTGTGGGGTACTAGCTCCAAATCCAATGTCAATATCATACAGAGGTTTCAATCCAAGACTGCGTATGATTGTTAAGGCACCATATTATATAACGAACGACACACTACATAAAGACCTATGCATACCCACCGTCGAAGAAAACACTCAAAAAATCGTCGAAAGATATGAAAAAAGAATGGACAATCACCCTAATGAGCTAGCTCACAACCTTATATCTGAGTCTCTACTTGCTAGAAGACTTAAACGGAGAATACCACAAGACCTAATATAATAGAAAACAAGAGAAGCCACAAAAAAATTAAAATATGAGGAATAGATATTAGGATGCGTCGCTGGACACATGCCTCGTAAGATATACTTAACGCAACAGCCACAAAAATTGCCGAATGTTCTAAAAAGAGACAGATCGCAATCTAAAAGTAGACAAAAACAGTATGTTTATGACACCATTAAATGAATGTTAAACGTATAATAGTCTACTATAGTTAATTTTATATTCAGTTTAGTTTATATCGATCTACGACCACTTTTAAATTTCCTTCCGAAACATAGGAGAATACCTTTTTTTAAATCGGGTCTAAGATTATATAGGCACTATCTACATTTCTTTCTCGCTTATTAAATTTGCCACGCTCGAGGCGGTCCCGGGCCGGAGCGGCGGGCACCTAAAGCGCTCCTCCCCGCAGGCGAGCGGGCGCACGCTGTTCCCGGGCGACAGCGAGATCGACCAGCTGTTCCGCGTGTTCCGCGCGCTGGGCACGCCGGGCACGGAGGGCGGGGAGGTGTGGGCGGGCGCGCGGCGGCTGCCCGACTACCGCGCCGCGTTCCCGCGCTGGGCGGCGCGGCCGGCGCGCGCGCTGCTGCCGGCGGCGCTGCGCGCGGACGCGGCGGCGGCGGCGCTGTTCGAGGCCATGCTTCGCTACGAGCCCGCGCGCCGCCTGTCCGCGCGCGCCGCGCTGCCGCACCCCTACCTGCGCGACGCGCGCCGCGTGCCGCCGCGCCTCACCCCCGCCGCCCCCGCCGCCCCCCCCGCGCCCGACCAGGTACTCCTATGATGTACGCGACTGTGCTCCGAGGAGTGTTTCCTCGATTATACAGATAAGGAAAAGTGCATTCGAGAGGATCCCCGGGTGTCGATCGAAGTATATCGCACGACGGACGAAAGTATCGCTCTAATCGAACCGTTCTTATAGGAAACGTTGTCCGAAATCGACACAAAACCACACCGGAGGCCCGCGCGCCCGGTCTGCTTCACGATGCCTCAGTTCTCGAAACATACACGAACGTACCGGTAGTTTTAATTATTTATTTGAGTGGTTTTCTGTTTATTTCTGACAATAATTATAAGAAACTAGATCCATATCATCGTTTCCTTAGATCGGTGGCTAAAGTTTTTGAAATATATTCATGTGGTAGTTGCACAGCACGCAATGTAGCACGCATCACTTCAGACGAAAGACGCCTATTGTAACTACTTACCTATTATTCAATAAACAATTGTTTATTTATTTTGTCTAAAAATTAAACAACACGGTTCCTCAAAAGAGCACAATATCTATCTCATAGTTTAAGAGCTTCCCATGCTGTCCCATCTCGATGTTATAAAGGTTTCTTGCGAAGGGTCAAGTGTCGTTGTAGCCCCAACACAGGGCCGGACCCTGCTTTTGTATAGTGCTAGTGTATTCGATAAGTTATCACGCTAGTTTCTTATCAATGTAATTTTGAAATTTTTGTATAATTGATTGTTTTTAACAAGTGGACAGATATTCGATATTTGTAAATGTGCATTTAGATTTAAAAAATAGGGTAAGAGGATCTCCATTAAGAATGACGCGACTTACTAACGAGATCTTACCCTTTACACACTGCGACTTATTATACGATCGCGCGTGTCAATTGCGCGACTGCATTGCTACTCTAACAGGGGTTTGATAATCAGTCATCATGTCAGCCTACTGCAGTCTACTGCTGGACGTTAGCCTCCCCCTGAAAGCACGACCTCTTTCATCCTTTTTCATCTTTACTGTCAAGTTCCACGTTCCCACTGGACTGCCTTGCTCTTCTGGCATTGTGGCAGTGGCGACGAGAAGATATGACGCAGCATCCCAAAGCCTGCCCAGCCAAGCTGCACTCTTCTAGCGATTTCCCGCTCAAAGCTGTCTCTACCTAACTGCAGAACTTGTCCGAAGTAAATATACTTACATATCCTTGATAACTTCGAGCGCCACGCTTTTGACGGAAACCGGTCCGGGAATGACATGGTCATTAAACATGACTTTAGTCTTGTCCAAGTGTATTTTTAGGCCCCAACGGCGTGAGACAGCGTTGCGACTATGAAGCATTTTTTTGCAAATCCTTGAGTAATTCCGTCATGATGACTATGACAAAGCAGAAATTCGTGAGGTGTTCGCCGTTGTCATTGATGCCCGTTCCATACCAATCCAGTGCCTTGAAGACATTTTCCAGTGCGTTCGTAAACAACTTTAAAGGTATGACATCTTCTCTTCCGCCTCTCAGCATCTGTCATCGAAGCCATTTTGTACAGGCTTCTTAGACCCTCTACATATCGCTAATCGACTTGGCATCGCTGTAAGGATTCCAGAACAGTCTAGGTCTCGACGGAGTCGAAGTCTCTCGTAATCCACAAAGGCCTCTGTGTCTCGTAGACACAGAGGCTGATTACACTCTTCTGACGTCTGTATAATCTGCCTAACGGTGTGGATATGGTCTACGGTACTAGCCTTTATAAACCCAGCCTGCTCCGGAGGCTGGAATCTTCGCCCGGCGCCTTTCCATTACTAAGCTGTTTGAAAGCCGCTTCAATCTCATCTATGTCCTGATCGGGGAGATCGTCGGTGTAGTGGCGTGTAAGCGTGGCTCTGGGGTCGTCAAGCATCGATGCTGTATCGCGATTGTGTCACTACACATAAACGGTCAACGACTGTATCGCGACTACTAATCTAATAAATCGCGCCGCTTTGTGACGCGTGTTTGTAAAGGTATCACTACTGAATCGATGCAGAAGCGCTGCAAAAAGTCGCAGCGTGTAAAGGGCATTATGAATTGGCCGTGCCATCTCTTGGTGGTGCGGGGAGAACGTAGGATGTGATAAAAATAAAATACTGTCTTTAAAAATATATTTATTTCCTATTGTATAATTTCATTGGATACTATAAAATATGGTTTGCATAAGTTAACTAAGTATAATAATATTACCCTATACATTATAATGGTTAATTTTACATAACAAAAATTTAATAATATTATGTGCCTACACTAGTTCTCTTTGTGTCAGTTGGAGGCTATTAGATAACAAAATTGATTCAACTATCCAAGATTCAAGGCAGATAATCACAGTTCACACAGACTATAACAATGATCGTTCCCGTCATAAAGTAAGTATAAAATTATGTTCAAAAAAATAAAAGCAAATAAAATTGAAACTTTTTTGTAACATTTATATCGATTTTTATTGCAGACCCAGACCCTGATTGAAATTCATAGATTTATTTTCGATTGAGCTTTACATATAAATGCATAAACAACACAGCAAACATGACAAAGTCGCACCAAAATGATATACGTATAGAACGAGTTTCTTAAAACGCCGAGCGTACTTTAGAACAGTCTACAGATAAATCAGGACATAGATTTTTCACGATATTTCTTAGGCATCCATCACCACCTCACTCCCTAGTTCTAAGCGCTTAACCGATCTATTAAATGATTAAACATTTATAATGTTGCGGAAAATATCAACGTCAAAGCCGGCGAATAGAGCGAGATGTGCGGGGCGCGCCTACTGCTGCGGCGCATAGGGGTTGTAGCCGGCGGGCGGCGGCTGCGGGTAGCCGGCGGGGGGCTGCTGCGGGTATTGGTACGGCTGGTAACAAAGAATTATATATATTCTGGAAGTCATCTTTTCACAGATACTATCTAGTACAAACGAATGTATATATACATACTTGGTAAGCCTGCGCGGGCGGCATGCGCGGCGCGTGGTGCGGGTAGGGCAGCGTGGCGTAGGGGTTGTACATGGCCGGCATCGGGGCCGCGTAGTACTGGTACGGGGCTGCCGCCGGCGCGCCGTACGGCAGCGGCATGCCTGCACACGAGAGATACGTCAGCCGGTGCGACGCGAGGCGCGACAGCCGGCACGGCGGCAGCGTACGTACCTTGCGGCTGCGTGGGGTAGGGCAGCGCGGCGGGCGCGGGCGCGGGCGCGGGCGCGGCGGCGGGCGCGGACGAGGCGGCGGGCGCGGGCGGCGGCGGGCGCGGCGGCGCCTCTCGACGCACGGCCGCAGGCTGCCAGTTTAAATATATTTAATAAAATCTAGCGAGAGAGCATCGTCATATTTATATCGTCAAATGAATTGATTGATTTTCGAATGAGTCTTGATTTTAAAAATCGATGAAGTATCACAACACTGTCTCGCAGAAGTCTTTTGTATAAGACTGTAGGTCGTTTGTGTAGATTAGAAACAGCAGAGGTCCAAATATCGATCCCTGCGGCACACCCATAGAGGCGACCTAGAAGATTCAGTTCCGTTGATACAATTTTTTTGTGTTTTGCCTGTGGTAAGAGAGGTAAGAGTTTACTAAATTTAAGGCATCATTTGAAACACCATAGTGCTTGTGTTTTTTCAGTAAAGTTGAATGTTGCACACAATCAAAAGCTTTAGGAAGATCACAAAAACTCTCAAACTGCCTACTCTTCCAAGACAGACACGTGTTTTAAGAGTGCAACTGCAACATCAGTAGTACTCCTACCTGTCGTGAAGCCATATTGTTTGTTATGTAACAGTTTATTTAGGGCAAAGTGAGATAACAGTTGACTATAAATTACTTTTTTAAAGACTTTGCTAAGTACCGGTAATCTTTACGCAGTTGCCTTTTTTCAATTGACTATTAATTTCTTTAAACCATAGATAGTTTAAGGGTGTTAATATTCTAGGAAACTTCTTTCATACGTAACATAAAATACGCAACTTTTTTTAATTTTATAAAAATGTTCAAATTTAAAAAAAAAATGTGATGTAGTGTGTGTGTAAGCTACTGTCTTTATAATTTTTCTGTTTTACGTTAGTATTGGTTTTTTAACTGATCAGATTTTTTGCGTAATCACATTAAACTGTAAAATAAATCTGTCTATCGGCCGGCTATCTAGGTCGACGCTAAACATTCGGATATAGTCCGCGTACCTCCTCGACGGCGGGCTCGCTGCGGCGGTGCGGCGGCGCGGGCGCGGGCCGCGACGCCTCCTGCGTGAGGTCCTTCATCAGCTCCTCCTTCTCCGTCTTGCGCGCGAAGCAGAAGTCCGACACTTTGTTCTGGAACGCCACCAGCAGCTGCGAGAGAAAAGATACTCGGAAAAAGAGTCTCGGCCGACGATAACTTTCAGCGCGGAAATTTCAAAAGTCGAGACATCCGACGATCCGCTTCGAGGTGACCTCCGGAGGGTCCCCAGGGAGCGGGCTCGGGTCGGCGGGGGGGCTGAAAGTCACCTGAGTAAGGTCGTTGTAGAACTTGACTCCCTCGTTGAGGTTCCCGGTGAGGTCGCGGAAGGCGTCGTAGGCGGCGCAGAGGCGGCCGAGCGCCTCGTCGCGGCCCGAGGCGGCGCCGCGCGCGCGCGCGAAGTCTGCGTGCGCGGCGCGCACCCGCGCCCCCAGCGCCTCCTGCCGCGCCAGCGACGCCTCCACGCGGCGCTGCAGCGGCGCCAGCGCGGCGCCCAGCGCGCCCGCCGACAGCGCCGGCTCGTCCAGCGCGCCGTCCGCCGCCAGCGCCGCCAGGAACGTGGCGCGCAGGTCCACCGTCGCGCCCTTCAGCTCCGCCTCGAGCGAGTCGCGCTCCGCCTTCAGCTCCTCCACCTGCGGGCGGCGACACCACGTCTCAACACCGCCGTATTCGATTCACGTCGCTTTACAAATATTCAGACCGAAGATCCGAGCCGCACCTCGCGCATGAGATCCCGCAGCGTGGCCGCGGCGTCGGCGTCGCTGCCGGTGGCCGCCGGCGCGTCCGGCACGCCCGCCGTGATGCCGTCCTCGCTCCCGCCGAGCAGAGCGATGTTCTGGAACACGCAAACGCGAGGGTGGATCGTTTCGAACGTTCGAAACGATCGAATCGTTCTCGAAAGTCGCGACGTTCCGGACCGACCTCCCTGTGCTGCTGGAACTTCTGCTGCACGATGTTGTCGGCGCGCACGGCGTTGTCGATGATCTGGCGGTACTTGGTCGCGTTGGCGCGGAAGGAGTCGGTGAGGCGCGCGGAGGGCGTGCGCGTCCAGCGCGCCGCGAACTGGCGCCGCAGCGCCTCGTCCGCCTCCTCCTCCTCGCGCAGCATGCGCTCCGCCTCGTCCAGGATGTCCCTGCGGGAACCGAACAGTGCGTGACGCCGCTGCCGCCGTGCGACCGACCGACTCTACTCGGGGGTTGGGCTGATCGCTTTTCCCTCATGTCGGATGTGAAATAGAACAACGAGTATACGAGAGATCGGGGAACAAGAAAAAAGCTATCTCATAAAGTGTACACAACTTTGATCTCCGTGTAAATTGACTCGAAGAGTGCGAGATATTCGAATCCAACGTTAGATCTGTGATGCTTTACGCGTGCGAAACTAATATTCCTAAAGTCATCTTCCTTCAGTTCAGTCTTCGTAAACCGTTCTTCAGAGAAGAACGGCTTACGGTACGGTTACGGTACGGTATCCACCGGTCGTAGTGGCCCGAGAAAGTTACGGCGCGTTTCTTTTGAAATATCAGATCCAACGTCGCAAATGGAAATGGATCGATATCACACTCCGTAGAAAGCCTGATTATGATTAGAATCCTCAAGGAAAGTGAAAACATAGCTGTCCTAAACAGATCTGAATACTCGACGATGCAATAACCATTACACTGTATCTTCAGAATATCATGTACCTATCTGTTTGGAATACGATGTTTAAAAATATTTGAATTTAGTACCTAGGTTTTGATATTTTATAATAGATGGCGTTGTACGCTATTGAATCGCGGTAGCATTTGGTTTTTTCTATTGTATGAGTACTTTCAATGCAATAAACTCGATGCACTCACAGGAAAAACAGTTTTATTTATAAATCAAGCATCACAAGGAAGAAGTCAGATTGAGAGACTCGTACATAAGTCCTTCTTTCGCCGGACGTGGTTAAGGATACGGTTTCGAACCAAGGGGTTCGTTTTGGCTGCATTGACGTCACGATTGTCGTCGGCGCCTTGCTGCTGCTGCGGTGCTCTACGGGTGCTGCGAATCGAGCCCGACCAGCGGCAACGGTGTTGGTATTTTGGAATCGCGGCGGCATCGTTACATTGCGGCTAAACGGATGTCATGCTCTATGGATTATGAACAGATTCCTTGTGAAGTGAGTTGCCAAGGGATGAAGTGAGTACTTTGCTTTATATTTGTTGGTGAATTTGAAATAAATTGACTTTCATATTGTTTTGACTTTGAAATAACTAGAAAAAAGTGCAGTGACGGGGTTTTTTGTTAAAATTTCGTTTTATCTGACGAAAACCATCGATAATTTTGATTGTTTGTTTTTATTAATATTGAAATTGAAAAATTGAAGATTTGATAAATTAAGACTTGTAAATTATTTTTAAAATTTGTGCTGTTGTGACGTATTTTCTATTTTGTTATCGATTGTCAAATTAGTGAAAATGGAGTCGTACGATCGTATGCAAATAGACATTAGCAATTTAATCGATAAAGATTTGTCCAACTTTAAAAAATCTCCACGAGACAGAATTACAATTTCATATATAGAAACTCGTTTAGAGACTTTAGAACTTCACTGGCAAAACTTCTTTGAAACACACCGTGACATTTTACGTAACGTGTCAAAGTCAGATTTGACTGCTTCGGATTATTTTAATTGTGATATTTACAATAAAACTCAGGAAACTTACACTGATTACAAAGTTCTTTTAAAGGAACATTTGTTTAGAATAAATAATACACAGTTAAAGAAAGCAGCATCCGTCCATAATGTTGGAGAGGGTGTGTCAGATAGTACAACACAGCATACGAACGTAAGATTACCAACTATTACCATTCCAAAATTTAGTGGAAATTATATAGAATGGACCACTTTTAGGGATCTTTTTACCTGTTTAATAGACCGAAACCAATCCTTGGACGAAGTTCAAAAACTTCATTATTTAAAAACGTATTTAACAGGCGAAGCTGAGCAGCTCATAAGACATGTTCCCATTACGGCTGCCAATTACAATGTTTGCTGGACCCAGCTTAAAAATAGATTTGACAATAAGAAATACATATCCACTCACATTTTACATCGGTTAATTAATCAACGCGCTTTGCAAACAGAATCTTCAGCTGCTTTGAAAGATTTATTAGATACGACAAGCGAATGCCTTAACGCGTTACAAAATTTAGGTATAAATACAAGCAGTTGGGATATTATTGTCATTTATATAGTTAGTCAAAAATTAGATACGGAGTCCAGGAAACAATGGGAAGCCAGGTCAAATGAAGCTCCCGATGAGTTGCCCACCTTAGACTTGTTTAAAGAATTTTTAGAACACAAATTTAGATCGTTAGAATTTTTGGATACTAAATTAAAATTAAACAAACCAATCAGAGTGAATCATATTTCCAATTTGAATACTGTCGAATGTTCTATAGTGTGTCTGTTTTGTAAAGCCAACCATAAGCTTATCAATTGCAATTTATTTTCCAAAGAAAATCCACAAGCGCGTAGAGATTTCGCGCAAGTTAATCGCCTGTGTTACAATTGTTTAGGCAATAACCATTCGGTATTTGTTTGCAAACAGACAGCTCGATGCAAAATTTGTAAGAGGAAACACCACTCTTTACTTCACCCTCAGGATAACCTCGTAGAGCCAACTAGGGGTGAAGGGTTAGACAGTAGGGGTGTTAGGGTTAACTTTGGCACTGCTAATCCTCAACAAGAACAGATAGAATCGGAAATTAATCCTGTCACGACATGTACTTCTATAACTCAAAGTCGCGTGTTATTGGCAACTGCTCTTATTAGGGTTAAATCGAGAATTGGGGGAGACAGGACAATGCGATGTTTGTTGGATCAAGGTTCGCAAGCCTCATTTATAACGGAAGCAGCTGTACAGTCATTAGGCTTGCAGAAATATCCAGCAAATATTCTTGTTTCTGGAGTAGGAAGTGATACGAACTCAGCTATAAACTCTAGGTTTTTTGTGATTCTGAAGCTGTGTTCAATCTATGATCCTACGTATAGTTTTGAAGTCAAGGTCTATGTAATGAACAAACTTACGGCTTTTTTGCCTGCGGAAAAGGTGCTTTTACCATGGTGGCCGGAACTGGCCAAATTAAAGTTAGCGGATCCAAAGTTTGACGTTTCTAATAAGGTTGACGTGTTGGTTGGTGCAGATTTATTTTGTCAAATTTTGGAAGATGGTGTACTTAAAGGCCCACCGGGGTGTCCTTTGGCCCAAAAAACAAAATTGGGATGGATTTTATCAGGACAAGTGTACTCGGGAACTAAGAAGACTGACACAATTGTTACTCTACATACGCAAGTAGATGATAATTTATTGTTAAGGAAGTTTTGGGAGATTGAATCGGAACCATCAGAGAGTATACATAGGAAGATTCTTACGGAAGAGGAACAGAGATGTGAGGAGATATTTGCTAGAACAACTCGAAGAGACGAGACTGGCAGGTACATTGTGAAGCTTCCTTTTCGTGAAGAAGATCCTAGATGTCAATATGGAAATTTTCAAAAGATTGCAACAAGAAGACTTCATTATTTAGATACAAAACTAACAAAAAATGATTTTTTGAAAGAGCGATACGCCTCAGTTTTAAATGAATATGTGGAGCTTAATCATATGGAAGTCGTCCCTGAAGAAGAGAAAAATGACCAACTTGCAGTATACCTACCTCATCATGCCGTAGTGCGGGAGGACAGAGAAACTACTAAGGTACGAGTAGTATTTGATGCGTCGTGTCCTGGGACAAATGGAGTTTCATTGAATCAAGATCTCATGACAGGCCCTAGACTTCAACCCGACCTCAGACATCTGGTAATGCGCTGGCGAAGTCATCCTATTTGCATCATAGCCGATATAGTCAAGATGTATCGTCAAGTGAAGATTGCAAAGTCTGATATTGACTTTCAAAGAATATTATGGCATGACAAGGATGGCATCTTGCAACATTTTCGGATGTTACGTGTAACGTTTGGAGTATCGGCAGCGCCGTATTTAGCTGTTAAGGCATTACAGCAGCTCGCCATCGATGAGTCGCCAAGTTTCAAGTCTATTACTGATATTGTCCTTAAGGATTTTTATATGGACGATTTAATGACAGGTTCTGAAACAGTGGCTGAAGCAATTGACATTTACAAAGATGTGAATTCGTTAATGAAAAAAGGAGGTTTCGAATTACAAAAATGGAGAAGTAACAGTAGCGAATTATTGAAGAAATTGGACAAGGCAGAAAAAACAGAAGAAAACAGAGTGGAAATTACTATGGACAAAGAAACGAAAGAGGTGGTTAAAGTATTGGGTTTAAGCTGGAATAGCTTGACAGACAAATTCATTTATTCTGTTCAACTGCCACTAACGGAAAAAATTGTGACAAAACGGCAAGTTGTTTCAGATATTTCGCGGTTATTTGACCCTCTAGGCTGGATAGCTCCTGTAGTAGTAAAAGCAAAGATACTTATACAGAAAATTTGGATAACAGGTATCGATTGGGACCAGAAGCTGCCGAATAAAATATTGCAAGAGTGGCTATCATTTAGGAATGAACTGTCTTCAGTTGTAGGATTTGAAATTCCTAGATGGATGGATACGAATCGAAATGATACATTGACAGAGGTGCATGGATTTAGCGATGCTTCCAATGAAGCTTATGCTGCTGTCGTGTATATTCGTATACTAAAAGATGATGGAACTGTTCGTGTGAGTTTGGTGACCGCAAAGACAAGAGTGTCTCCGATCAAGCAAGTTTCAATTCCTCGGTTGGAGCTATGTGGCGCGGTTTTATTAACAAAATTGCTTTTTGAAGTATCTGAAGTATTGTCTATTCCCAAGGAACGCGTATATGCATGGACAGACTCTACTGTTGTTTTAGCATGGCTCAGTAGTCACCCCAGTCGCTGGAAGCCATTTGTAGGTAATCGAGTGACGGAAGTGATCAATCACTATGATCGAAGCCATTGGTCATATGTTAAGTCGAAAGAGAATCCTGCAGATTGCGCATCAAGAGGTGTTAAGCCATCGGAATTGAAAGAGTTAGTGCTTTGGAGGGAGGGTCCTGCATGGTTACATTCGCGTTATGATAGTATCGTAGATGATAATAATCACAGAGCTGTATGGGATACAAATTTGGAAATAAGAGAAAAGATATGTGCCCTTGCAACTGCCGAGGAGATACAGGATCCCTTCATGGAAAGATTTTCATCTTTGCGCAGGCTTGTTCGTGTTTTTGCTTGGTGTAGAAGAGTTAATGTAAGAAGATCATCAGACAACAAGCCTTCGTGGTTAACGGCTACAGAACTACACGAATCATTGGTTTGTTGTATAAAAAGATGTCAGGATATGTACTTTAAGGAAGATTTGACAAGCAAGAAAAGTAAATACGCTTCTCTTAGTCCTTATTTCGATAACAATGGACTGTGGCGTGTTGGTGGTAGATTGCAAGCTGCAAATATGGACGAAGATATGAAACACCCAATCTTAATTCCACGAAAGTCTCATTTAGCTCAACTTATAGTTTCAGACGCTCATGAGAAGACTTTACATGGTGGTCCACGTCTTATGATAAATTACATCAGGTCTAAATATTGGATAACTGACTTGAAGAGCTTAGCGAGATCTTATGTGCACAGATGTATAGCATGTTTACGTTACTCAGCAAGATCTAGTCAACCGATAATGGGTCAAGTACCTGCAGCTAGGGTAACAGCTAATCGACCATTTCGATTCAGTGGAGTCGATTATGCAGGTCCCATAGCAATAAGGACGACAAAAGGGCGTGGTCATCGTTCTACAAAGGGTTATATTTGTCTTTTCGTGTGTATGGCTACAAAGGCAATTCACCTAGAGGCGGTGAGTGATTTAACAAGTGACAACGGTACTACTTTCGTCGGTGCTGATCGCGAATTAAAGTCATTGCTCGCCGAGGAAAGGTCATCGGTAGCTATTGAGATAGCTGACTGGTTGTCTAGCAATGGGACAACTTGGCATAGGATTCCACCTTACAGTGCTAATTTTGGAGGACTTTGGGAGGCAGGGATTAAATCGACGAAGCAGCATCTTAAGCGTATTGTAGGCAACGCGACCTTAACGTTTGAAGAGCTCACTACCTTACTGTCACAGATCGAGGCTTGCCTTAATTCAAGGCCTATATCAGTAGTTAGCGATGCTGTCGATGATCCTGTTCCCTTAACGCCGGGTCACTTTTTGGTTAGAGAACCATTGATACTGCCCCCAGATCGAAATTTTGAGTATTCTAATGTAAGTTGTCTCAGAAGATGGCAACATACTCAAAAAATGGTTCAAGATTTCTGGAAGCGATGGTCCGCTGAATATCTTACGCAGTTTTTGTATAGGTATAAATGGCAATCTCATTCTCCGGAACCAAAGCTAGGGGATGTAGTTCTAGTTAAGGAAGATTTTCTTCCACCAGCTAGATGGCTTTACGGGGTTATAATAGACAAACATTCTGGTCCCGATAATGTAACACGGGTTGTTAGTTTACGTTGTGGAAATGGTGTTGTTATTAAACGACCTATCTCTAAGCTTATAGTTTTGCCAATAGCAAACTAGTTTTGTTTTGTATTGTTTGCGTTGTTTTATAATAATGAATTGATTCTAGGTAGCTAGTCAGGTTTTTTTTCTGAAGATGTAGAGATAATTTTTTCGATTGTTTTGTTTTGGTATTAACAGTAAGAGTTTGTGTTATGTTTTGAGTATTTTGTTGAATTTACAGTTAGGAATTTAGATAAATTATCATTTGTTTATTGAAAGGAGATTGAGCTAATTGCACCCATACTAACCACACATTAAGGGAAATTGGCAATTTGTAATGTTATTAATTTATTTTCAGTTTGTAAGGTATTCTATTTGAGTTTTGTGTTTATATAATAGGTATTTTTTTCAATTAAGACTTAAATTTTGCTATTAACTTGATTATGGACATTCTGTCCATGGTGGGCGGCATGTTTGGAATACGATGTTTAAAAATATTTGAATTTAGTACCTAGGTTTTGATATTTTATAATAGATGGCGTTGTACGCTATTGAATCGCGGTAGCATTTGGTTTTTTCTATTGTATGAGTACTTTCAATGCAATAAACTCGATGCACTCACAGGAAAAACAGTTTTATTTATAAATCAAGCATCACAAGGAAGAAGTCAGATTGAGGGACTCGTACACTATCTGTAAAACTACTACGTGTACACCAATGTAGCATGCAATAAATGATTGAATTGAATAAGCTCGGAATAGACATAGAGCTAAGTGAAACTGAGCTTCACCTAAGACCCATCGCAATGGAGGTTAGGTACCTGTTCCTCTGCAGCAGCTCCGGCAGCTCGGCCATGAGGCGCTGCAGCTCGGGCAGGCCGCCGGCGGCGCGCACGTCGGCCGCCTTGCCGCGGATGCTGTCGGGCAGCGCGGCGCCGGCCGAGGCCTCCACGCACGCCGGCAGGTTCAGCGACGCCAGCTCCGCGTTGAGCAACTGCGTGGCGTCGCGCAGGCGCGCCACCTCGCCCGCCACGCGCTCGCCGCACCGCGCCGCGCTGGCCTGCTCCGCCTGGTGCACCGCCAGCGGCACCAGCCCCGCGAACAGATCTGCGCGCCACACCGCACCACGCCACCTTACACCATACGCTACCTCCGCACCGCGTGCCCTGCTCGCGTTTGGAGGATCTCAACGCGGTAGTGAACGTGCTTCATGACTTCCCCCCGATAAATAAGATTAGGATACTCTTAGAAGTTTGATTTTTTTACACCTTTGAGAGACTGTAGATCTGAGTATGTCGTTTTAACTTCAACTCGATACGTCCACGCGTTCCCGAGATCGAGGGTCTCGACAGACAGACACACTAACCCACAATTGTGCCGCAGCAGTGGCAGGGTAAAAAGAAATTGGGACGTGTAAAAGAGCTTAATTTAGGCCGATTTGCAGAAATAAATTGGTTTTAGACAGACGGACGAACAACAAAGTGATCCTATAAAGGTTCCGTTTTTGCCTTTTGAGGTATGAAACCCTGAAAAAGATTTCTCGATACAGGGCAGCAGAACAGAGGTCGTCGGGTGTTTATTATTAGAATTAACGTCAAGGAGCGCAGCAAGTAATGGTAATAAGATTAGTAGGAATAGAACCTTTGTGCGAGGCGGCCCAGAGGTCCTGCGGCGGCAGCGGCTTGGCGACGGGCGCGCGGCCCACGGGCTCCAGCTGGCGCACGTCGGGCACGCGCTCGTGGTAGATGAAGTCGTTGTCCTTGCTGGCCTCGGCCAGGTGCCGCGCCGCGCGCGTGGCCTGCTCCTGCAGTAGCCCCGCCCCACCCGACCCACCCGCGCGGGACGCCGCGCCGCGCAGCTGCTCCACCGCGAACTGGCGCGGACAGGTTACAAAATACAATAGGGTTTTTTTTTTAACCTGTTCAATCCCACTGCTGAGCAAAGGTCTCCCCTAGACTCTTCCGTCGATCCCTATCCATCGCCCGTGACTCCCGATCCCTCGTCAGGTCGACCGAATCGTCACACCTCTTTTCTTGGACAATAGGGATTATGCACAAAAAAATTATATATTAATTTTACTATATTTATAAGAAATTGTAGTGCTAATAGTATAAAAAATATAAACGTAATATATACCTTTCTCTTTCTAAAAACACTTTTACTATGAAAAATGTATAGCGGACGTGTGACGTCACGGTGCATGTCGGATCTCCTTGTCTAGCACGCGACTTGTAAGTCAAATATAATTATCAATATTTTTCGAAAATTTCATTCATCATCATTTCTGCCCTATCGGCCGTCAGTTCTACGTGCTATGAGCCCCGCCCACTGCCACTTCGCTTGCTTATCCGTTGGGCTATGTCAGCGACTTTTGTTCGTTTACGAATCTCCTCATTCCTGATTCGATCTCGCAAAGAAACACCGAGCATAGCTCTTTCCATAGCTCGCTGTGCAACCTTGAGCTTTCTTATGAGGCCCAAAGTGAGAGGTCACGTTTCAGTTCCATATGTCATCACTGGTAACAAACACTGGTTGTAGTCTTTCGACTTTAGGCACTGAGGTATTTTGGACGAGAAGACGTTGCGTAGTTTTTCAAACGCTGCCCAGCTGAGTTGGATTCGCCGATTGACCTTCTCAAAATTTGACCTACCCAATTGGATCACTTGTCCCAGGTAGACATATTTGTCAACAATTTCGAGAGTAGAGCTCCCAACTGATACTGGGTAGGGCGCAACATGGGCATTCGACATGATATTTGTTTTGTCCATGTTCATCCGAAGGCCTACTTGTTTGGAAACTCGACTAAGGCCATCGAGCATTGTGCCGAGGTCTTCAAGCGATTCTGCAATGACCACGATATCGTCGGCAAACCGAAGGTGAGTGATGTACTCGCCGTTAATGTTGATGCCGAATCCTTTCCATTCCAGGAGCTTGAAGGCGTCTTCCAATGCAGCTGTGAACAGTTTCGGAGATATAACATCTCCCTGCCTCACGCCACGCTGCAGAGTAATCGCCTTTGTGCTCTGCTCCTGTACTCGGACCGACATGGTGGCGTTTTTGTATAAACACTTCAGCACCTCGATGTACCGATAGTCAATATGGCACCGCTGGAGAGCCTGTAGCACTGCCCAGGTCTCGATCGAATCAAAGGCCTTCTCATAGTCCACAAACGCCAAGCATAGTGGCAAGTTATACTCCTCGGTCTTCTGTATAATTTGCCGCAGCGTATGGATGTGGTCTGGTTTCCGGAAGCCAAGCCGGCTTCGGAAGGCTGGAAGTCATCGAACCTACGTGCGAGACGATTCGTGATGACTCGAAAACAACTTATAGACATGGCTCAAAAGCGAGATGTATGTAGATTCTTCAGTAAGGCGTTATCCCCTTTCTTGAAGAAGAGCACCACCACATTTCTGTTCTATGCTTCCGGCGTTATTTCCTCGAGCAAGACGGAGTTAAAGAGATTCTGAAGGACTTTCAGTATCGATGTTCCACCCGCATTCAGAAGCTCTGATGTGATTCTGTCATCACCCGGCGCCTTGTTATTCCTAAGCTGTCTGAGGGCCATCCTAATCTCATATAGGCTGATGTCCGGAATATCTTCGGTATAGAGTCGGGTAAGCTTAGCTCTTGGGTCTTCGGCTGAGCTACTAACAGGTTTAGTAACCGAGGTATATAACTTCTCGATTTCCCTCAAAACTTCGGCTTTCGTCAACGTTATACTGCCGTCCTCCGTCTTCAGCCTTGTCAGCTGGTTTTGCCCAATAGACATGTCTCTTGCGCAAACTTTGGAGCCTTGGTTCCGCTTTATCGCATTTTTAATACTGTTTGTATTAAAGTCGCGGATATCATGTCGCAAGGACTTCCATATCCGTCTATTGAGCTGCTGATATGCCTCAGCATCAACGGAGGTCTGCAGTGCCATTGACCGTCGTTCTGCCATGAGGTTGACGGTATGGTCGGTAAACTTTTGCGGCTTGTCTTTACGACGGGGTCTAAAAATTTCGATCCAACCGCTTGAACAGTTTATACGAACTTGCAGGTCTAGTACGAAAAACGATATCCGTCAATACGGTAATCGTTGTTCGGATTGCTTAATACGAAAAGCTTTGGTTTTTTTTAAATAATACGACAAATACCATTTTATTCAATCATTCACGAAGTCGTTCTGAAAATATGTCGCATCCGATTAAAACATCGGCACTCAAGTGTTACGTAGTTAGTAAGCCTATTGTTTGCGTATCGTTTATCGTTCGTTTCGTCCGAAACATCGTATTTCGTTTTTCGTAGTAGGCTTCCTGTTGTTAATCTCGTCCACTGATGCGCAGTTCCTTAAAGCTCTCGAGGCAGTAAATAGGGGCATTTGAGGGTCGGAGCGTAGACTTCATCAAACGGGACCTTTCCAGCTTGACCTTATTATTCAATGTGCCTTTAACCATTTGGTGATCACTGCCGGTTTTCACCCTGTTAATCACGAAGAAATCATTGAATATTTTTCGCTTTGTGGTCATGATGAATTCAATCTCATTTTTCGTGGAACCGTCGGGACCGTCGGTTCCGAAAGAAGAAATTCATCGCAAAGAGGTCCTCCTTCTCCAAAAATTCAGCCAGCCTCTCATTCACATTCACTCATTAGGGGGGGGGGGGGAGATTGCTAATACTCGCCACGCTTGGCAGACGGGTTGGCGGGCGCAGGTTTTTATAATATTTCGCACGCAGACGCGACGAAACGACACGCCTCCTGCTGGCGGTGGGAAAATGTATTCTTTACGGCCGTTCCCACACGACATCGAAAATTCTTTACGTTTTATTAACCACCGCTCTCAAGGGACTGCTTCTACTCGTTGACCCGTCTTACCAGCCCGATGCTGTCTGACGCAACGTCTAATATCACAATAGGCTGGTTTCCTGGGTCAAAAAAGATTATTCTATTTAGCCCGTCAGTTAGATAATCAAAAAATATTGGACCCATATTTTGTCTTTTGTCAATAAAACAAAAAAGCGGCCAAGTGCGAGTCGGACTCGCCCATGAAGGGTTCCGTAGCAGCAAGTAACATAATATAAAAGTTCTTGTAGTTCGTTGTAACTTTGATCGATGTTTTAATAGTGTAAATTGCGGTTTACGATTTATGACGTATTAAAAAAAACTACTTACTAGATCTCGTTCAAACCAATTTTCGGTGGAAGTTTACATGGTAATGTACATCTTATTTTTTTTTAGTTTTATCATTCTCTTATTTTAGAAGTTACAAGGGGGGGGGGGGGGACAATTTACCACTTTGGAAGTGTCAAACTGGAGAGACAAACTATTCAGTTTAGAAAAAAAATATATTAGAAACCTCAATATCATTTTTGAAGACCTATCCCCCCATAGATATGCCCATCCCCCCATTGATACCCCACACGTATGGGTTTGATAAAAAAAAAAATTTAGTTTCAGTTCTAAGTATGGTATATTTTTGCCATTTGGCTACGGAACCCTAAAAAAGTAAAGCGCTCGTGACGTCTACGAACTTTAACGGTCTATATCTTCATCATTTTTTGTTTGATTGAGGAAAGAAAAAATACGTGTCCAATATTTTCTGTTAATCCAACTGACGGACTAATTAGATTTTTTTAGGAAACTCGCCCATTCGAGTAAATACGTCATCATTTAAATACATCCGATTAACAGTAAAATATTTTACCTGCAGTCGTGATATCTCCTCGCCGACCATCTTATTGGCGCGACACACCAAACTCTGGTAGAAATGCGCGAGCCCACGGAACGCCATCTGTTTTGCAGACACCTAAACCAAACCATTTAGAAATAAGGGCCTATTTTATATCATATTATTGATCGTCGTCGTCGAAGATCAATCGGTGTCTGTCTACCTTGTGGGTGAACGTCCGGCCTTCGCTGCTATTATGCTGCTGCCATAGTGTTTTCAAATTAACATTAGTTCTGCGATAGATCACTGCTGACAGTTATAGTGATGCACCCTAAATGCGATAGTTTTTTTTTTTGGTATCGAGAAAGTTAATAAGTAAATTTTATTAGAAAAATAAAACGAACTACAAAAAACGAAATACTTCGGGGGCCAATAGTTGGAGGGACTAAATAAGTCTTTACCCGAGGTAAAAACTGTGCTTTTCATTACGAATACAAGGAAAGTAAAAATAAAAACATGAATTAGCGAAAGAAAAAATGAGTGAATTTTATCAAAACTCTACAACTAATAAAATAAATGAAGATCGGATTGCCGCTTTCCCACCTTTTTTTTTTATGTGGCCGGCCATTATTTTTCATTTTCATCATTGATAAAATTGTTTTTTTTTGCCTAAATCTATTTTATTATTGTTAATGAAAAAGTTGAAATTAAATTATAATAAAGTCATTTAAAAAAGTGTTTTTTGTCGCGATCTCAATGTTAGATCCACAGTGAAACTAATAAAATAGAACCTTAAATAAAATAATGAATACTCGTTTTCACTCATAATTTACCTGACACTATTTATACCTCTGCCATTCATGTGCAGCGATATATTTTGTTCGATCGTAGCGCCCGCGCGGAGTCCGACCCGAGGCCGAGCTACACCGAGCTACAGGGTCTATAATGATCTGTTTTATGTACCTATTTATAACACCTGTGTAACATTATAGAATGCAATAAATATATTGGATTGAATTGAATCGCTACACCGAGCTATACCGTACCGTGGGTAGCCAGTCGCGCTCCCAGAGCGGCTTGAGCGCGTCCTTCTGCATGGAGCGCAGCGCGTCCGTGTACAGCTCCTCGCACTGCGCGCACACCTTCGCCACCATGCTCTCCTTCATCTCGTCTGCGCAACACGATTGGGATGTTGACATCGTTCACTAATAACTCTTAGAAACCATGTTTCTAAAATAATACCCAATTTAACACATTATTTTATTCGAACAACGATAGAACAAAGGGAATCGTATACTGCCAACGCACACGGCGGTCAAAAAGATCGCGCCGCCGGTGCCCGCTGGGTACGCGGAGGCGCGGGGCGGTGCGGCATGACCGTGGCTGCCCGCCGTGCAGCTCAACAACCAGTCTGTATACACTAACGCGTACACGGCGCGGGCGGTCAGCTAGGTCCGCGCTCAACCGCTCAACTAGAATGATCGTCCTGAACTGACCGGTGCTTTGAGTTCGAGGCGCGGGCAGCCGCGGGCATTGACGGGCAGACGCGGTCTTTATTCGGCCACAAAGAGCGCCTCGTCCCATCGTGGGCGCAGCGCCTTACATGTAGATATATTAATATATTATATATTAATATATATAAAATGATAATTCATTTTACAGTTAACTCAAAAATCAGCATAACATTGAGCTCTCATATATACTAAATACTTAAATGTCTAGGATATAAAACTTAAAAACAAAAAAAGCAGAAGCTTCATCCCGTTAATTAATACTAGGTACTATGTAAATGTACCTAAGTAACAATGTCAAGTTGTATCTAATGCCTTATTTCTTTAGTAAACTTACTGCCTTGGTCTTCTCGGCAGTCTTCAATCGGTGAGCAATAATGATGGAATGTTGCTTACTATTGCTTCAATGAAGAGATTATTTAACTTTAAAAAAAACACGCCCGTGCAGACGTGGTAGACGCTGACTCGCATGATCGCATCGTAACGTTACAAGCACAGTAGTAGTAGACTAGTAGTGTAGTAGAGTAGAGCCAGTGACCTCTGATGCACTTGTAGGCGATGACCTCCTGCGCCTGCGCCAGCATGAGCTGCGCCAGCGCGCCCAGCGTGTCGGGGTTGAGGTCGGGCGTGGTCTCCTGGTGCACGGCCATCATGATGTTCGCCTTCAGGTACGAGAAGATGCCGGCCGCTTGCTGTTCAACAACAGACCCCATTTAATATTATAATCATTGTTAAAGTAGCAAGCGATCAAAACTAGCAAAAGAACCATAAAACAATCAAAATAGCCTGCGAAAACGGGTTTTAATAAACAAAACGAAAGAAAGAAAGAAAGAAACGTTTATTCGACACACAAGAGAAAAAAATTTAATACACAAAACAATATCAGACAGTCAGATGTGTCGAAAAGGTGCCCGCTGAGCATTTGTCGTGACAGCCACGGACTTATCACGACGCTGATTCGTGAATTCGACGAATTCGTGGTTGCTATTTTTTACATTTAAATTTCTTGAGGTGTTAACAATTAGTAAAACTCCTTGAGGATTTAGGGTGAACCACAGGCTTTGGAAGTCACTCTTTATGGTTCGTACCTCAAAAGGAAAAAACGGAACCCTTAAATCACTTGGTTTTCCGTCTGTCCGAGCCTTTATCTCGGGAACGCGTGGAGGTATCGATTTGTAATTAAAACCATATACTCAGGTCTACAAGCCCTTCAAACTGTGAAAAATCTAACTTCTAAGTTAAGGCAAAGAGTAAGGAGAATACACGTAAAAGAAATCTTTTTGCGAAAGTTGTCTGGCGAAAATAATGGATATGGGATGTGGAAATTAATATATCATGTAACTTATATGTTGAAGTTACCCGTAGTATCTAACTAAATACTAGTTATTAGTTTTTAAAAGCACTAAAAAATATTTTAAAGTACCGCGAATATGTACCGTGATCTTATATACATTTATATTTTATACGAGGTTATTGTTTAGTTTTAAACTTCGAATAGTTATTTATAGCATTCGTGCTTTTGTTTGTGATCTTTTTTTTTAATAATCGACAAATTAACCTATTAACCGCCAGGCATAATATCAGTTGTCGTGTCCTCCTCAGTGCCAGGCAGAGTACAACAAAAAATAAATACCTACAACATTGCCCTGCCTCGCGGGCGTACTAACCTAATGAGCAAGGCACCGCTGACGCGTGCGCTGCGCACTCTAAACCTTATATCGGTGGAGCTGGACCTATTTTTTTGTACTATGACCGAATTCACAAGGATAGCACATTATATTATTTGTTATTATAAGATAAATTAAGAAATTATAAAGATTATATAAATTAAGAATGGAAAACTGTAATGTAAATAAGGATAATACTATCGCATTGGGGTTCTCCTGTAATGATAGTATAAAGTGGTGGTGTGAAATAAATAAAAAACAAATAGGGATGTTCAATAGTAGATCGATATACCCGTCCCCTTCGCACGCTTATATTATCAACTTAATATCGTACAGACTGATAGAAAGCGTTACTTTGTAATTTATTGTAACTTTATTTCTAATATTAGTAGGTATTTTGGTAACACAGTGAAACAAAAAGCGCTTAAAGATCTTGAAAGATTTATTGTTTTCCGCACAATAAAATTAGTCCACAAATGAATTTCGTTTCTTTTATTTCTCAATGCTGTCACGTAGAGTATCTTTATCTTAATAGAATAGTAAACAACATTGGTCAGTTTTTGAACAAACATAATTATATTTTGACAATATTAACATCAGTTTACCGTTCAGCTCATTTCGTCTCGCTAGGCTATGTCAACGGAAAGCGATTATGCCTATCCAGGTATTTACTCTTCAATGAAATATAATTTGTGGTAGAAATTTATAATTTGTTGGACATGCGTTAAAGATTGATTAAAGAATATTTAATTTTGTGGCCTAGCTAAAAACAGCTGTTTTCGGCTAATAAAATAGAACAATATCTGTGGCCTAGCTAGATACAACTTCTTCAGCAGTAGTCATGTTGAATCCCATTTATCGATAACACGAATATAATAATTACACGCATACCTATGCAAAACACCAATGGAAAATTCCAAAAGGCGGCGGCACTCATTTATGACGTTAGAAGCGGTCGTCTTTCTCCGACCGTGGCGCCGGGTATACTGACAACATTCGTTTCTAAACATGCAGGCTAGGGATGGGAATCGTCAATTCAGTTACTGACATTTTTATACTCCATTTAATGTAAATTAAATAAAAGCAACACATGATTTCTACAGTAATTGCTTTATTTGTTTTATAATAAATTAGTACAAAATGTGCCGTGTGGGGACGGCCGTAAAGAATACACTTCCCCACCGCCAACAGGAGGCGTGTCGTAAGAGGCGACTAATTCCTGTAGCACGAGACGGGCAGCAGCGTCTGCGTGCGAAATCTTATAAAAAACTGCGCACGCCAACCCGCCTGCCAAGCGTGGCGAGTATTGGCAATCCCCCCCGATGAAAATCATTGGGGGAGGCCTGTGTTCAGCAGTGGACGTCCAATGGCTGAGATGATGATGATGATGATGAGTACAAAAATATTTTAATTTATGTGGATTTTTGTATAAGTAATCAGTCGGATTTTGCCGATACTGGTATTGGACATCAATACACTTTTCTAAAAATAATACCAGTAATTTATCTAACTTTAGAAGTTTAGACATTATTTTTAGGTCTTCTAATTGAAAAACTAAAGTGTAATAAATAAATAATAATGGCAGAGGTAAATTGTAAATGATTAATTCATTAACTATTTACCAAGTATAAACATTATTTTAATTTAATACAGCATTATTAAACAAAAGAGGCAGATTAACCGAGTAGTGGTATTTGTCTGTAAAAATCCAACCTTGGGAAATGGGCACGAAAATATTTGTCGGATTAATCCGGCCTTGGCGGTGAAAGGGTTAAGGATCTATAATAGAATTCACTCTTTGCGCCTATTTTTCCATGAGCGGATATTTGCTCGCAATGATAATCAGGCGTTAAGTCTTCATAGTCCAAGAATGTAATTTTTTATCTAAATTATCCAAGGATCTGGTAAAGATAGATTTTTAATATCTTTGAGACACCAATAGAAATGAGAGTAATACCTGAAAGAGTTTGGCCGCCAGCTTAAGCGAGTCCTCGGTGTCGAGCGGCTGCTGCGCCGCCACGGCGCTCTGCATGGCCGCCATGTTAAACAGCACGCACATGCGCTCGTACGCCAGCGAGCTGATTGCTGCGCACATCACCAATACACTTTCATTATAATGCAAAGCAATAATGCAAAGCACACACACAAAACGGAAATACAACAACTTTTAACTCTCTCTCTCTCTCTTATTTATTCAGTATACAGGTCCTCTTCCAGGCAATTATAACATCCTAAAATATAGCTTTACCCTACCACTGCTTGAGGACTTCATATCAGCATCATTTCAGCCACAGGACGTCCACTGCTGAACATAGGCCTCCCCCATTGACTTCCAGATTGGCCGGTTGGAAGCGGCCTGCATCCAGCGTCTTCCTGCGACCTTTACCAGGTCGTCTGACCACCTTGTGAGTGGACGTCCTACGCTGCGCTTGCCGGTACGCGGCCTCCTTCTAGAACCTTTCTGCCCCATCGGCCATCAGTTCTACGTGCTATGTGTAGTGCGTGTGTGTGTCACGTAGAACTGATGAAGAAACTACAAGACAAGTGTTTTTGATCTAACATAAAACCAGTAATACAAAGAGATGTCACACACTGTCAATTATTACGATTTCCAATTCTCTTAAAAGTACCTAGTGCATACACCAGTCATGTTAAAGAATAAAGTTGGTCGACCTTAAAAAAAAACAGTATTCAGTTCAATCCACAAATTTTATTATTATGTTATATTAAATAAATAAATTGAATTCAGTTTTGCTTCCTCATTTAAATCCTCTTCCTCCACATCACATACCTTTTTAGCACATCCTCATATTGCTAATATTGCCTTATTCCCATCCTCTTTCTCCTAACCACTACCACATCAACACTTTATTCAGATCTAAGACACATCCACACACTCTTAACTTTACTTAATATAAAATTTTAATGTAACTATGCTTCTAAGCAATTTAAAAGTGCAAAACTATTACAATTCAATACCTGCACTAAATGTGCTTTAATGGGTAAAATAATATTTAATGTATGTAGGAGGTAGGTACTCACTAAGGCTCATCCGCCCTCCAAAGATTGAACCTTTGTCAAATGCATCTTTCCATTTGAATGGGATTTGCACCTCCTGTGGTGGAATCTTCTTCTCCAAAGCAACAAGCTGGTCATAATAACTGCACAAAAAAAAACAGCATTTATTGAACTACTTAGTCAGTTAACATTACATACTCCCATAAAACAATGACATCATTTCTTTAATTAACCAATTAAACATTTATAAATATAATAACGGAAAAGTATCTCATAAATAGCCCAAACAATTTATAATGATTCAATGATAGTGTATGAGTCATACATCTAGCAAATATTGCATTAGTTACCTGTAAATAACCTCGAGCGAAGACTTTTCAAATACCTTCCAGATAGCGTTGGTTCTCATCCGACTGAGCTCGTTGAGAGCATCGCTATAGTCCTCGGTGCCCTTTCCTGAATTGTACGTCGACTGGATGAGATTTTTCAGCGGTTTAACTATATCTACGTCCGAAGACTTTTTTAACGGAACAAACAACAACTCAGCCATTTCTGCGAGTGAGTGATGGATGATTTTCCTTAAATGACAATAGTCATAATTTAGTCATAGTCATTACTGACATTGATGGAAGTCAAACCACTGACATAAATACATAGACATAGAAATAACTATAGACTGGCTGCTGTGACCCTACATTCCTGCATATTCGATTTTCGCTATTTTAGCGCTGTAGGCCGCAGTATCTAAACTTGAAACTAAATTAGTCCATGGATCCCCAAATGAATGAATGATGATGAATGTTCCCAAATCGATATTCGTAACGTTTTTCAATCTTCATTATTTATTAAGGTTACAGTGTGACTGCGTGGTGGCCTAGTAGAGAAGAGAATACTCGAAATTTCCTGTTACGGTAAAGCCGGTGACAGATGGCGAAGGACGCGGCTGCGCACTCGTCTTGACATTGTAACGACTCAGGCGCACATGCAACCACAGTTGCGAGTTTCGTAATATATTTCCGGCCAAACTGCTTTAGAACTGTGACGTAAAGATTCTAAGAAAACTGTTGTACAACTGATAAAAAACTGCGACGGATGCGGCTGCGGACTCGTCTTGACATTGGGAGGTCAAGCGCTGCCATTGGTCTATCCTTCAGAAAACTTCCGCCAGCCCAAGGATCGACCAATGGCAGCGTTTGACCTTTGACCTAATTTCCAATGGGATATAATTTGACTTATACCTAAAGAAATTGAGCAAAATTTTCTAGCCATGTAGCCAGGCCTGTATACAGTTTTCTGATAAGCTTATGGGCGTAACTAGGGGGAGGGGGAGGGGGGGCAAGGGTTAGCGGCGCCTACCCTAGAAACCTCTTTGCCCACCCTAGACTGCATTTTTATTTATTTCTAGGTGTCATTAATGATATCTCGTTAAAGTATAGTTAGTTTCGCAGGACGGCAGTTTAAAGACAGATAGTCCGAGCCTAAAAAATGCCAATTATCTTGAAAAATTGTCGCGCTCGCTTCACACGCAGTTTTTATCCGGTTACATTTATATAATATTTTTTACAACTATTCATATTAATAATGATTCATAATAAAATACTTCAAATTGTTTAAATGCTTTAAAATTTTGTGGTCTTTCAGTGATAATCTTCTATTTTAAATTCAGATCCAAAAATGGTAGCCCCTGCGCGTTGACGACAATAACTCAATACGAAAGCGTTTGCCTTGTATGCGGTGCGGTGTTTTTTTGTGCTTCGCGTAATTCCTGTTAAGGCTTTTGTTACTGTTTTGTTGTTTTTCGAAAAGATTTTGTCATTATTTGCTATAATGTCGAAAAAAAGGCTTGGCAAAAAACTTTATACGACACTCTGGCGATAAAACATCGCAGTATACCTCTTATTTAAAAAAAAGGTTACTTAAATACAAACTGATTAAACTTTCTTTACAAACTTTCCCAATTTTCAAAAAGAATCGATTGGATTTCGTTAGGTCACATCACTTTATCACAACATATCACAACATTGAAGTCCCTTCCTTCCCTTCCTTGAAAGAAACTCACCAAAACTCAAGTAGGTACTTATAAATTCCTTGCCAGAACCAGCCAAAACTAACTATAGTGTATGAAATGACAAGCTATCGCCTAAAAAACAGTACAAATACAGATTAAAAAATGGTAGAATAATTTGTCGAAGAAATGTATGTTAAAAACTTCCTTACAAAGGTTCAAATATGTACACCTCACTAAGACTTTTATACTTGCGCTGTTTGAGGAACTCGGCAGAAGCTGCAGCTGAACCAGCTCTGTTGCCAGTCGTAGGAAGATAGCATGGCGCTAAAGATGGTGACAGATGGCGACAGACACGGCTCCGGACTCGTCTTGACATTGTAAGGTTAAACGCTGCCATTGGTCGATCCTTGGGCTGGCCGAAGTTGACTGAAGGATAGACCAATGGCAGCGCTTGACCTCACAATGTCAAGACGCGTCCGTCGCAGTTTGTCACCAGCTTAAATTATCCACGCACGTGGCTTCCCACACTAAAAAAAGGCCTACCCATCTTCCAAGGGAATTCGAACTTCTTCGAACAAATTCACGTGACATTTCTACTCTTTAATGGTATGTATGTGCACTGATCAAGTAAAACAACGTTAGATGTATGTGCTCCATGTGGTTCGTACTCTGTCTAATCTGTGATGTGGTTCATAGATTACTTAAGTAGGTACTTATTATTGGTCATTGTTGTTACTTGATCAGTGAACACGGCGGGAGATTCAATTGTTTTGGCTGCTTCGGTCATGTAAATAAAAATATTATTTAAAATGATAAATTAGTTGTGTGAATTACATAAAATTTGTATAAAATGGTAATTCAAATAAAGCAGTTTGGGAAAAAGTAAGTTCAATACGTTAAATACTTGTTCATTAAATGAATGAACACACGTAGTAAAAAATCATAGAATATCGTCCTGGAGGGTGAAGTCGATTCATTTAGGACAATACCAAGAACATTGATTTAAAAAGTAATATATAAGTCAATGACCAAGAACTAGTTTTTTATTGGTATAGAGCATTCATTATGGGCTCCTTAAATATATTCAGTTTTTTTAATAAAAGCATAAAGATTTATAAGTGGTAATTCCTCCCAATGATAGTAGTAATGTATGAGCATGCGCGGTGGTGTTAACGCCTGGCATCGCCTTTGACCGGCGTAACGTAACACTAAGTCCGCGGGTGGGTGCCGCCGCGGCACCTCGTACATATCGCTTACAGTCCGAACGAATCCTAGCAACGCTTACCCCGGTTCGATACCTTCGCATCGCAAGTAAGTCACATACCTACATACTACGCGCTTCTTCAATACCACATATAAAACGTTAGTGCAGAGCTAGGCTGGAGCTCTGTCAGTTTTCAAAGAATTTGCGACGCGTGCAGCCACGGTAGCTACACGAGACAAACTGTTGCTCTAACAATCGATAAAGCTGAAGTGTGCTTTTGTTTTGGTCACGTCACGAGCTTTCTACACTAACGACACAAACGCGTGGCTTTTTTGTGTGCACTCGTGGTGCTGGTGAGCAACGACAGATTTCGCTCTTCTGGAAGTTATCACCACTTTTGGTCAACAAATAACTACCTACCTACTCAATTTATCGAAGACATAATATTATCACCGCGTCGTAGTAGTACCTAATAGGATAAGGCGTATCTACTTGAGTTGACCACCTAGGTAGGTACTCAGTTCAGTGTACTCAGTGCACAGGGCAGTGGGAAAAAATGCAGCCGTTGTTGGCGTAATTGCAATGCTAGACAAGTTCGTTGTTTTGTTAGGTCGATATTTTTAAGAGTTATTATAGGTAAGAAGTAGTTATTTTTTCATTCCATGGGTTGTTTTGTTTGCGTTCGAAAAGTAGTTCAAATTCATATATTTTTATTGCAGAATTTAGAAATAATAAGTATCTATTGGACTTAGGTACCTTTCCAAAACTCATCATTATTTGGTGTTCAATCTCAAATTATTCAAGTTTATATGTCAATAAAAGCGTAGCAACTTAGCAAGGCGAATCATAAAATTAAGTATTTACTTAGTGCGTGTGGCCGCTGCAAGTTTGCCTGCTGACGTAGGATGAGATCTGCCTGATACTAGAACCTTGTTCAGCTTCTAAGGATTTATGATTATTAGTTTCAAACAGAATATCGTTGGCTTTAATCATAAAATATGCTGTTACATTTGATACAATACAAACTTAATAAGTAAATACTTTATCGGTGGTACCAAAAAAAATCCATGCATATGTAAGTACCTAGGTAGGTATGCTGTGTTGGACTTTGTGTGTGTGAAAGTGGGTATCTAGTCACCTTTGTCCTTGTCAACCACTTAATATTTTCTTTTTGAAAAAAAAGACCTTGACAACCCTCCAGTGGTAGGGCAAAGCTATATTTTGAGAGGTGTACCTAAAGTGCCCGGAAGGCCTATATACAGAATAAACGGTTATTATTATGACTTAGTAGTCCCCGCATATATCGAACATCCAAAATTGGTAAAGTGCGATCGAGTAATAGCCCATAAGTAACCTCAATGATAATGATGATAATGATAAATTTTATTTGCTTATGAACACGGTATTAACAGGTGATATACAGATTAAAGCACATACATGTCTTGCCAAATTTTTTTTAGCATGCAAATATTAAAGCGAATATAAAATAAATTAAGTAACATTCCGAATAGCATGTCATGGAAAATAATAAAGTTAGATAATTTTATCATATATGTTTAAGGCAATAATTAATTATTTAAGTCACAATTAGAATCTACGGTCAAAAAATTCTTTAATGTCATATAGATATTGTTGTCAATGAGCCACTTATACAACTTAGCCTTAAAAGCATTTAGAGTCAGATTTTTTATGTCATAAGGAACTTTATTATATATTTGGATGCACATGGAAATACAATTCTTTTTGTATTTGGCTGATTTTGGAATGATGCCTAGGATCAGTCTTTCTGGATATCTTTTAAGTCTAGTGTTTATATCTTTGGCTTTCATGAACAGTTCATTATTTTTCTTTACAAAGCAACAAATCTCGTAAATGTACAGAGCAGGGAGTGGTAGCAGACCTAGGTTGGTGAAAGCTTGTCTACAAGAGTTTCCGGGTGGAATCCCACATATAGCCCTGATGCATTTCTTTTGAGCAACAAATAATTTATTCTTATCTGTACTATTTCCCCATATTATAATACCATATCGTAGTAGAGATACGCATGGTAGGTAGTGAGTACAGTTTATCTATTAGTCACTTTCCTAATTTTGTTTAGTGCATAAACGAACCTATTAACCAATCAATGAATGA
The DNA here is from genome assembly GCA_963576865.1 of Anania hortulata. Taxonomy (NCBI): domain Eukaryota; kingdom Metazoa; phylum Arthropoda; class Insecta; order Lepidoptera; family Crambidae; genus Anania; species Anania hortulata. The sequence goes on along the minus strand of OY756399.1, from coordinate 20,997,855 downwards.
GGTGTGTAATGTCGCCTTCGTGGGAAGACTTAAATTGGACCAAAAATACGAAAAGCTGGACATGGAACTGTACATGGGCAGTCGAATACCAGCCCCTTAAACAAAAGGCACTACAAGCCCACACCGCCCATCCAAGCCCAGAAAGGGAAAAAAAGACCTCACGACTCACGAAGTCACGATCCTTTACGACTTCAAAACGCCAAGAGTCCTGCAAACAACCAGAGAAGGCAAGTCGGTACATCATTTGCAGATACGGTTAAGAGGCAACAAACAATTTCATTTGCCCAATCTCGATGACCCCACCAGCCCAACGGATTAGCGAGATTACTTTATAGATCAGTTGACAGTGTTTCTTAGTTTACAAACATGTTTTAGTGCTTTGGGGCCCCGAGTGAGACCGGAGGCGACGAGGCGCGAGGCGAAGACGGCACAGGCCCCGTGTGCCCTTATGGTAAAGACAAAACTTGAATGTCTTATGGCTGAAATGATGATGAATCCCGATTAAGTAGCTCTGAGTAGGTCTTTCCTAGTGACACTTAGAAAACCAGCGATGAAACCAAAAATCTAGTCCAGAAAAATATCAGACCAGAAGAAATGAAGATCGAGGAGTCCGCAAAATTAAAAACTTCAATACTCAATCTTTATTGCTTCCATAATGAACTTAAAACTAGATAAACTTCTGTCCAGCTCGCTAGGCCTAGGCCTCAGTGTCGACGAAACTAATAAGCTCTAACCTCGCATTTAGGGTTACCATATCTCAGGATTTGTCCTGAGATTTCAGGATTTTTGAACTTTTCTCAGGACTGCGGCCGGATTTTGCAAATCTCATGAAATCTCAGGATTTTTAGAATTTTCATTCAAATATAGCTTACATTTTTAATATCTCTAATAAAAAAAAGGAAACCTACTTCAAAATACTGAAAAGCTATAAATAATATAAATACATAAAAGTACCTAATCAGTTACTTTTGGAGTCGGTGCCATCCGATGAGAGTTTGAGTGTTTTCGTTTGCACCGACTCCAAAAGTAACTGATTAGGTACTTTTATGTATTTATATTATTTATAGCTTTTCAGTTTTTTGAAGTAGGTTTCCTTTTTTTATATAAAATTTACTTATTTCATCTATTTTTAGTGATACATCCTCAACAAAACGAATCATTTGAGTGCAAACATAAGTTAACGGCTGAACACCGATTTCATCCCTTATTTTTCCCACCTTAAAGGTAAAATTTTTCCAAAAATTTTTCAATATGCCATCTTTAAAGTATAAGCTATTCGATAAAGAAAGAATCATCAAAATCGGTTCACAAATGCCGAAGATATTGGGCAACATAGGTACAAAAATCAGTTGGCGCGGTACGGAGTTCATGCAATGTTTTATGATTTTCTTATAGATCCTAATTCCTATCATCAGAACTTGATCAAATGTATATGGGACCATTCCTAAAGTATTCCCATTCGAACAAAAAAAGAGCAATAGAAATCGGTGTACCTGGTAACGAATGATCGATGAACATTCATAATTTTTTTTTTAAAAGCTATATACTGACGAATTGAGATCCTCCTCCTTTTTTGAAGTCGGTTAAAAAAGTTAAACACTAAAAATAATCTTCATTTGGTATTGGTAATAATTGCACATTTAAAATCAAAACATATTTTGGGGCGAGGGGCGGTCCGTAAGGGGGGGGGGTATAAAGACGATAATATTGCGACTTTTAAAAATTATTAAGTACGTTTTCAAATGGTAACGAAATCTTAGGATTTTTCAATGGAAATCAGGCCTTTTTTCCGGACTTTTTGAACTTAGTTGTGATTGTGACGAGGGTACACCTGAGAATGACGTTAAAATATATTTTTGAACAAAACATTGCAGACAAACTACCAGCGATGTTCCGCAATACGTTTGACATCTGTAAAATTGAGCTACAAGTTAGGAAGAAAAAGCTCAGAAAATTGAAATCATGTAGGTACTCTATGTACCAGCTGTCGTTCGCAAAGTCCTTAGTACGCAGGATAGAATATTACTAACTGGACCTCCTTCCCCGTTAAGGACTTTACACTAGGGGCGAGATGCTACAAGTAAATACTAACAGTATGGAAACAGGGAAAGTCGCTTCCCATACGTGCGGTCACTGTGGTGAAGATGGCCACTCGGTTCAAGAATATCCAAGAAAGCGGACTCGCCAAAATGTGCATCCCCCTTCCTTCCTACCTCATCTGGGAGTTTTTTCAAAAATGCTGAGACACGCTTAAATTAACTTCAATTGTCAGCCAAAACACAAAATTGATTCTAACTTTGAAACTGACTCTGATACAAACTTTCATTTCTATTTCTTTTCAACCCATGAGTTTGAAATATTACCATAATAGGTGTAATTTCCGAAAACTTCAAGTCTCTAGGTGCAGCCAACATTTTTACAGATTAAAGCTTTCTTGTATTTAAAACAAACTAGCTGGCTTTTATTAGCTTCACTTACTTAGTTGACTTAGTTCTACTCGTGAATCAAATCTTGGATGTGTTAAGTTGATTATAGCCTATACTTTTAAAAGCTTACCTTTCGTAATCGACTAATAAGAAGGCGCGTAGAAGTTTTATATGAAGTATTTGAAGTCACTTACTAAGTTCGCGTGCCGCGAGCGGGTTGCTGGTTGCGCCGCGCTGCTGACCCACTGCCACCATCAACATCGATTATACCTACACGACGAGTCATTTATTTTCCTGTGTTACTGCTACAAAGCACGCCGCTTCAATATCCAGTAATTAGTAAGGGGGTAAAACTTATAAAGAGATTGTATTGTGTCGTTTTTCGTGATACGCATCTATATCGTGATAATGCATCGGAGAACTTAAACTATCAATTGTTAGTTTCAGAAAGGCCACAAACCAGTTTGGCGGCCCTGGTAGGAAACATTTCAGCGTTGTGCAGCCCAAGCAGGCGCAGAGTCGGAGTAATAGGTATTGGTCACTTATTATGATTAAGTAGGTAGTTTCAGACACATTGAAATATAATGCGCGGATATGGTTAAAAATAGGTGTAAGATTTTATCTTTAAGATTTCTTAAACACAGTGATGGCGTGACGGCAGGCGGCATTCACCGACTGCCTATGAGACTCCCTCCCACCCCGACAGGAAGTGCGCAAGCGGGGGTGCGATCTTTCAAACCGTTTTCTTTGTTCTACTCAGTTGCCTTAAACTGCGTTAATGTCGGCACCGTAATTTTAAGAGTTATAAAAACTTACATGGGGTAAAAATTTAAAAGCCAGTCTTTTCGGGTGCATATTTAACTACGAGGTATCAAAAGTCCTACTAAAAAGTGACTTACAAATGTTCCTTTTGAAGTTTGGAGTAAGGTACCTATCTTCACGTAAATTAAGAAGTCGGCTTTAACAGAAAAGCAGCTCGAGAAATAGACGGGTGGTTTCTGCCGCAGATTGGAGGTGGTGGTGAGCTCGGCCGAGGAGGGCTCGGTGGACGTGATCGACCTAGGGGCGCCGCGCCACCTGCGGCTCGCGCCGTCCGACCTGCTGCCGCCGCCGCGCCCGCGCCGCTTCTACACGCCCAACCCGCGCCTGTGAGTACCACTCTGTCGGCGCCCCCGCCCCTGCTCCAGTCAGACCATCTCGCCCACTCACAATCACTGCACCGATCGTATAGGTGCCGAAAGTAGAATACCATACAGGTGACGACTCGTACGTACAACTGTGATTTTTTTATTAAACATTACTCGTTCGCTACTCGATACAGATACCCCGGGCCGACCGAGAATCCGAAGCGGCGACCGAAGCGCACCGAGGGTAAAGCGAAGCGAACACGTCGCCACCTGTTCAGGCGGCCCGTGCCCAACGCGCGCCTGTACCGGCCCGCGCCGCGCCGCCTGCCGCCGCCGGCCACGCCGCCGCGCGGGCCGTGGCCGCCGCCCACGCCCGCCGCGCCCTCGCTCGTCACCGCGTCGCGCGTGGCGCTGCACCTGGCCTCGCGCCGCGCGCGCCAGCCGCCCCCGGCCCCGCCCGCCCCGAGCGCCGCGCCGCCGCCCCCGCCGCCCACGCCGCCCAGCCGGCGGCTGGTGGTGACGCTGCCGGCGGCCGGCGCGAGCATGGACGCGGCCGCGCGCCACTCCACCAGCCCCGACGACTGCTCGGAAGCGGATGCGTTGTCGGCGCCCAGCGAGTTTCTCGCCGAGGTGAGTTATGTGCCGTGCGTGGCTGACCGTATCGTAATAATATTATACAAGGTCTAACAAAATCAACTGCGTTCCTTTAAAGGGGGGTATCTATACATCATACTGAATGCGATGACAAAAAATAAGGTATTGTTTTATAGTCATTTTTAAAAGTTATGTTTTCTAACAAAATAAATAAATTAAAACGCAGTCAAAAATGAAACACTGTATCTTTTCTTACTCACGCAAAATGTAGTTCACAGATGGTGTGTACGTACACAGCGCACACCAGCATTTTATTACCAAAGATCGTTGTGTGCATCACCCTTGTCAAACCAGCTGATCTGCGATTGGTCGAGTGGCACAGCTAGGCTTTTTCGACCAATCACAGATCAATTGCAACTAAAAATAGCTTCATACACACATGTTAGTACACTAGTGTGTGTAGAATGCACTTTCATGATAATAATGTTTTCGATAACAAACAAAACAAACAATGTCAACTAAATTAATAACCAACATCGTTTTTTTGTTACTTCAAGGCTGGAAAGATAATTTCTATGTTTTATGAGTTAGATTAAATCTTAGTTGTAGGAACTAGGTAGGTATTTACTTACTTTCTTGTAATTGTTGTTGTACGTAATTCGTTATTTACCTCTCGAAGCTCTTTAGAATCACTCCTAGCAGAATGGCAAGGTGGATAGAAATAAAGGAAAATAAAGCGGTTTTAAAACATTTATTAATTTAATTCTGACTCTGACTGACTCTTATCACACTTTCACAGGCTTTGGACTAACAAGTAGGTTAGCGTAGTAAATAATGTATCTGCCGGGTAAATAATTTATCTGACTAACAAAAAAATTAAACAAACAAATCAATCAAGTAGGTACCACTTACTCTCAATCTACGCTTACTTGGCGTGTTTAAGTTCATTAAGAGGTTTACAATCTTTACAACAAATTACATTGATCATAATCACATTACAAAAAAACATTGCACAGCAATGCGACGTGCACTTTATGCGAAATAACAGTCTCTGTCACTTTTTATGTTTTAAAGCACTTTTTATGTTTTAAAGCGTTCACACGGTTTGCAATAAAATTCGCTGTCGTAGTTGTGTCGCACTTTCAATGTTATAATCACCTTCACAATACACTAAGTCCTACACTCAGCCCCACACATGGAAGCCCAAATGTTCAGGCTACTGCTACATCTATCTAGTCTGAAAATGATCGGGCCGAACTAGGTGGGGGTTCTGTTCAGCCCAATAGTAGGCGCCGCGGCGTAGAGGTTAAACATCCAACCACTGGTGAAGCTTCTCTCGTCCGTCCAGAGAATGTTGCAGCTTCTGCGACTTCTGCAAAACTGGACTCGTAGTGTGAAGTCATGCGGCTTCAGCTCTTGAACTAGTGCAAAATGATACAGGCGCCTGCCCCTCGTCTTGTCTCGGCGAGACCGACCAGAATTCGCAATAATGACGCCTGCGCCCATGAGCGTTTGGCGAAGACGGACGCTGCATCAGTCGCGCTTGCGATTGGGTTGCCGATCAAAAATCTGCATCACACTGTCTTCTTATTGAACAGGCTGGCGTGGCCTTCCCTGGTCCCCGACGGACATAAACAATCTCACTCCAGTCCCTGAACCGCTCACGAAAACGCCCTTAATATCAGCGTAAAGGCGCGCTGCTTTAGCACAAATTAAAGTTGCGATCCTGGTAGCACATAACCCTGGACTGACACCGCTGCGGCGTCGCACACGCACGCCGCACGGAAGCGAATTAGAGACTGCGCGGCGCGGGGGCCCGGGCGGTCGTCCTGCAAAAGCCGAAAAGGCTCAAGCTAGGGATGCGCCTAAGATGGGATCATAATTTAAAGGATACTAAAAACTAAAACATACCGGATAACTGATCGTGAATTGGGAACTGACACCTCGCATTTAATTAAGTATTATGGCGAGGTAACCTACTACTTAAACGAAATCGTGAGTGCGACACAAGTTTTTTATGTACCTTAGCTTTCAACTCGCCAATCTAGTTAAGTGTAACTCTTGTTTTTAGAGTAAAATTATTTTGTCCAAACCGGTAATAAATGTTCTAAAGTGTCAGTTTAAGACAGACAAAGACTGATAAAACATACAACGACTGAATTTAAAAAGTCACTAAGAAATATTTTTAACGAACTAACTAGGCCATAGCATTTAAACTCGGACATATCGTACTTTATCTAGCAGTTATTTCTTAACTGACAGTCGCAAAATTACCAAAATGTATTTTTAAAATGCTTATTCACATAACTACTTACTTGAGTTACTGTAAGTGGCAAAAAGGAAACAACTTCGAGAGAAATCAAAACACTAATAACATGTTTTACTTACTTAATATGAAATATGCGCTGATAAGACTATTTTTCGAAACTCATAAAACATTGTTATCGTCTCAATAACTTAGTTAAAATCAAATAAAATCAAATTTTAGTTTAAACAAAAATAAAATCTTAATTAGTAATGTAAGAATGAATGATCTGATCTCGTAAAAAACTATGAGCCTAGAAATCAGAACAAATGTGGCACATCCCTATCTATCCGCATGCATACTTTGATTTACCCCGACACGTGCCCGACACCGGCCTTTCGGCTCGAGCGGCATAGTCTGCAGTTTGCGAGTACGGTAGGGCTTCCACGTTAAATAAATATCTAGGACTAGGCTTACGATTTTACACGAATGTTTGAGTAGGTTTATTAAAACAATCCATATCATTTTTTATTTAATTATTTTTAGCAAAACAATTTTAATCGTGTTTAATTGAACCAAATATCACATTTTAATACTTTTCTCATTGTAATATTGCGACCGGTTAAGAGTTAAATTCTAGGTAACTTTTAAAGCATTTTTTGAAATGAGTTTGTCCCGTGGTTTGTCAAGTTAATATCAACTTTTACGGTGTCGATTTCATTATCTAGACGACTAGTCAAGAATTAATTACAAAATAGCAAAACCTTTTTATTTCAACAATTTTCCTTATAAACAATAGTAATATCTCAAATGTTGAAACTTAAATAATAAGTAAAATGTATTTCAGTTCCTAAAATAGCAAAATGTTTTATTTCCTTACGAATACCTACGATCTTATCTTAGCTAAACAAAATGCTTGTCACCCTATCCAAGATACCGACAAACACGGCGGGGTACTTTTGTCGGGGCCACCTTTGAAACTTGGTCTTGCTAACTCCAAAATAATTTTACCCCCAAAATTAATTAAAAAATAAAGTAGAATTAAAGAAGGCGAGAAATTAGACTTTAATGACCTTGTTATTTTCAGTTTAAACAACTCGATTGTAGTTTTGTTTGTAAAATTTAATTTAATAGCACATTACACGACGAGTTTACAGCCGTGGTGGGAAGTTGGGAACGGTTAGACGTAACGTCGTACAGCCATTTTTATTGAAGCTGAATAGACGAGAGCATTGATCGAAATTGTCGTTGTCTCCGCGGTATCTTTCAAAATGATATGTGAAAACGGCCTTGGTTACTACGAAAACTAGTGAGTCGTTGAAGTTTTGTTACGTAAATTAGGTCACAACAACATAGTCACACTCTCCGGTCAGTTCGCGAACAACGCACTCTGCGGTCAGCTGTTGGTAGTATCTTGATCGATTATGAAGTACCGCCAACTTTTGATTCTCTCGATGTCGGTTCGGTTACGTGACCGCAAAAATCAACAACCAATTAAAACCCCTAATTCCTAATTCTCTAATTGCGAAACACATAATTCTACTCCAATCCGTAGTGAAAAAAGTCCTTATAAAAGAAAACCCACAAACTTTATTTTACCCTAAAATCAGGGTAATTCTTTCATGTTGGTATTTCTGAGTCACCGTCGCCGCACCGCCGGTAGTACTATTAGGTATTCTGTGGCACCGCGCTGTTATCTTGAGTGTGTGCATGTGTGGGTCACGTTTGCTTGTGTGCGTGCGTAGTGTGTCAATGTAGTAGTAAACAGCTGTAAAGGGTGTAGATTTTCGTAGTTACGGAATGAGATTGTTAAGATCAATATCTCCGTAACTAGCCTGAATTTTTGGCTCAAATTTGGTGAGCCTGCTCAGCTCGATGTACAGATACCCCCATTAAAAGGAATGTAGTTGATTTTGTTAGACCTTATATAGGTTCGCTTTTGAATTGAATATTTAATACCTACCTATGTGGTGTATGTAAGACCAGACCGTACTGAGCGCGGACCGTCCGATACAGTTCCTGTCGGCGATCATGCGGCGGCAGTACGCGGAGGCGTTGAAGTACTGCCGACTGATCCTGCAGTACGAGCCGCACAACGCTACCGCGCGCGGCTTCTACCCGCTGCTGCGCCACAAAGTGCAGGCGCTCAAAAGAAACGGTGAGCCTTCTATTCTTTCTTAATTAGATTTTCACTTAGTTACTTATAGCATTTAAAAGCTCCGACACATTCCAAAAAACAAGTCTAAGACTAGAAAAACCGGCCAAGTGTGAGTCGAACTCGCGTACCAACTTATAAACCGTATGTAAATAATTCGTTCACAACCGGAACCGACTCTCGAAGATATTACCGATTTTTCGAATTTGATGAAAATAACTTTTTTTGGTAAGTAGGTATCCTATAAGTTTTAATTGCCTTGAGTGTCAAAATAATACGTCTTTTGCGGCATACTTAAACGGCCGTAAGTATCTTTTTTTACGTTGACATACCAGTAGTTTTTTTTTACAGCTTCAAGGGACTGTAGACCTAAGTATATGATTTTAATTTCAACTTGATACCTCTCCACGCGGTCCCGACATAAAGGGGCTTGGCAGACAGACGGACGGACAACAATGAGATCTTATAAGGGTTCCGTTTTTTTCCTTTTGAGGTGCGGGGGAGCCCTAACAAGTTTTATGTCTAAACTTTAGAAGAAAACATTAAACGCAATCGTGACGGTCCGACGACGTTTTAGATCACGTCGTCGTCGGCGTCGCCTCGTCGCCGCTAAGCGGGGTTCGGTTTTGTGTGCGCAGAGGGCGCGGGCGGCGCGGGGGGCGCGGGCGGCGCGGGGGGCGCGGCGGCGGGCGGGTCGCGGCGCGGCAGCAGCAGCGACAGCAGCGCGTACTCGCCGGCACAGCGGTCGCCGCACGCCCGCTCCCTGTCGCACTCGCACTCCAACTCGAGCTCGCACTCCCGCTTCCAGCAAGTGAGTGCCGTAACTTTACACCTACAGGCTGCATAGTATCTAACTATCTTATATAGTATCTGTCTAACTAGGGTTGCCGGATACAGGCTGCCATTTCCGGGAAAATAATCTATTAGGGTAACGGAATCCGGCCGTATTAAAATATATATAAAAATAAATAGGTTCATAATTAACCAGTGTAGCGCGGCCTTAATTAAATAACACTTAGAGCTGCATCTATCACGGGCTCGTGTCTCTTCCCGCGTGCTCACCAACGGCCATCCGTAAAATTTTATATTTTGTAAGATCTTTGTAATCTCTCCGCTTTGTATGTTTTCCCCAAGTTTATGTCTAAATGACTTATACGAGTGTATGCTATAAATAATATATGTGATAATAAGTGTCTTGAACATTATTTTCACGACCCAACCATCACACCGGCCAATCTGAAAGTCATTGGGGGAGGCCTATGTTCAGCAATGAATGTCCTTTAGCTGAAATGTTGATGATGAATGAATGTTTTTACTTTTTTTGATTTGATTGATTAGGTAAATTTTGGTAGGAACAGCGCCGCAACGGTTTGGGAATGGCGGTCGGAGACGGATCGGCGTAGCTACTCGGCAGCCGTGCCGTGAATGTCGTACCGGCAACTGTAATTACCCATCCGCATAGAGATTAAAACGTATTCGTGAAAAGACAAAATGCCCGGAAAATATTAAAAACCCGCTTTTTGATATCGTCGGTGACCACCCCCTTAAAATTGACCACCCCCGACACCGCGTCTTGTCCTTACGAAGTAATTTAAAAGTCAATGTCAAATTGTCGTGGTCGCCAGCGCGAAAGCGGCTCGTCGCGGTCGGTGGGAGGCGCGGGCGCGCCGGGCGGCTCGTGGGCGGGCTCGGAGTCGGAGGGCTCGGTGGCGTCGCAGTCGTCGCTGGAGCTGGACTCGCTGTCGGGCGGCGCGTCGGGCGCGTCGGGCGCGTCGGGCGCGTCGCGCAGCGGCAGCAGCAGCCCCGCGCGCGCCGACCTCAACGGGAACCCGCCGGCGCCGCGCGCGCGCTTAGGTATCATTCACTCAACAAAACCTATCGCTAGTTTTCAACCGACTTCAAAAAAGAAGGAGGTACTCAATTCGACTGTTTTTTTTTAACATACATAATGTTACGCGATTACTCCGCCAATTATGAATCGATTTTAATGATTCTTTTTTTGTTTGGTAGATCATACTTCAGAGGTGGTCCCATATAAATTTTTGAGAAAATCAACAAATATATACCCAGATAATATTTTAGTCGTGGTTCTTATTGTTACCTATCTTCGACAAATATGAGCCGATTTTGATGAAATTTTGTTTTATTGAATAGCTTAAACTTCAAAGATGCTATGATAAAAGTTTGCAAGATAAAAATCGACCCCTAAGGGGATGAAATCGGTGTTCAGCAGTTCGATTAGGATTTATCACTGAAAATAGATGAAATAAGTAAATTTTATTTAAAAAATAAAACCGACTTCAAAACACTAAAATGCTAAAAATAATCCTAACACTTAAGTACCTAATCAGTTAATTTTGGAGTCGGTGCAAACAAAAACATTGAATCTCTCATCGGCTGGCAGGTAAATCTTTTGCAATATTAACAATCCCACTAACGGGAAGCGTTCAATATATTCTTGGTATTGTATGAAAAATAAAAGAATGTGATATGCGAATACATTTAAATAATATTTTTTTAAATTATTCATATAAATATTTTTTATCTTCGGTGTCAAAATGCTCCTCACTGCTGCCTTTAACTCTTTATTATCAGAAAAGCGGTTTCCTCGGAGATCTTTTTTAAGATTTGAAAATAAAATGTAAGTAGTCTCTGGGGGCCAAGTCTGGACTATACAGCGGGTGATTAATAGCTGCGAACCCAGATTCGTGAAAAGCAAGCAGCCTTGGCAATATGAGCAGTATGCACAGGGCACAGGAGCATTGTCGGGCAGAAGCAGAACACCCCTGAACAATTTTCCCCTCCTCCGGAAGTTTCCGGAATCTATAATAGAAATTTATTTTTATGGTCTAAAATAAATTTTTTGTTTCTCAAAATATTCTCCCTTTGCATCAAGCAACTTTTTCATACTATTGAACTAATTTTGAAAACATTTGCGCCACTACTCCGTGGTGACCTCAGTCAGATACACAGTTTTTCGTACTCTTCGACAGCCTCTGCTGGTGATGAAAATTGTTACGTTGATCGCGTAATTGGTTCTTGATTTTCGGGAACAGAAAAAAGTCACACGGTGCCAGTTCAGGACTGTATGCAGGATGCCTCATAAGTTGTACGTTTTTCGCCTTCAAACACTCATTTGTCTGTCTGGCCTTGTGAGAACTTGTGGTGCAAGATGATACAGCATCATCATCATCTATACGGTCAATCCCGGTTACGTTCGAAGCCATCGCTTTGGAGCCCAGGGTCCACTTTCCTTGATTTACTCGCTTCGCACGGTCTTGAGCGTCTCTAGTTGTGAGATTATTGGACCCGGCGGTGCCGTCATGGCTAGACATTTGTTTCCCACGTAGCTTGCCGGTTTCCGCAAAACATGGCCGTACCAGCGTAGGCGACTCTCCTGCAGTTTGTCTGCAATATCACGGACACGAAGGCTACCGCGGATGCGCGAGTTTCTCACGTGGTCTTTCCGCGCACATCCACCGCAGCATATACATCTCCGTGACACGCAGCTCCTGCTTGTGTCGCTTAAGTAGAGGCCACGCTACGCTGCCATATAAAAGGACAGGCCTAATTTAAGATTTAATAAATGGACTTATAGATCTGTCCCTTCAGCTTAACCTGCATTCTGGGGTCACATATGACACTAGTCACCTCTCGCCATTTGAGCCACGCAGCAGCAATGCGTGCCTTGACGTCGCAATTGATGTCTCCCGACGCGTGTAGTACAGATCTAAGGTATTTAAACTGGTCCGTGAGCTCGATCTTGTCTCCACCTATGCGGACGGACGTTGGATTTGTAGAGTTACAGGTCAGGTACTCGGTCTTCGCCACATTGGGTTTCAGCCACCGCTCTCAAGCGATCCTATCGCCTTTCAGGATTCGATTGGGACTCCATCGGCTCCGACAGCTTTAGGATTCTTCATGCGGCAAAGAGCAAGTGCAAGATGATACAGTGTTTACCATTATTTTCACGGAGATTATCAATCATTTCCGGTAAACAAATGATTGTGTGCTATTCACGGTACGACGATTGTCTAAAGCAACAGTAGCCACGTGTCCAGTTTTATTGAAAAAAGAAGCAATTATCCGCTTCGAGGCACGTTTCACGCGCGCCACTTTTGTTGGTTTCGGTTTATCTCGAAAGACCCCTACGCTCGATTGCTGCTTTGTTTAGGGTTCGTAGCTATAAATCCATGTTTCATCACCTGTTACTATGTCTCACACCAAATTTGAAGCCCCATTGTCGTATCTGGCGAGCGTAGCATGGCACCAAGTGATGCCTCATCAGGATTTTTACCACACAGCTCAATAAAGTCAGAACAACATGCAACACGCATATTTTTCTGAAGCAGTGTCAGCATTCGCGGTACCCTCTCTGGCATGATATCAAGTAGGTACAGTACCAATGGAAAGATTGGTTCTTAGAGCAATTGCCTTTACCTCCCCTCTATCACCTTCCAATATATTTTTCTCCACTTTTTAATATTTTTTTCTGTGAAGTGGCTTCGTCAGGCCGACCAGGTCTTCGATGCTCTCGTATCCCACGCTTAAATTCAAGACCATTTCTGAATCGTGGAAAATGAAGGAGCAGACTCACTGTAAACTTGATCCATTTCTTCTTTGTTGTTTTTATTTTTCCCCTGCTTTAAAACGGCTCGATGCTCAAAATTAATAACCATTCCAAAATCGCTCATTGTGATGACCCTTGTTTGGCAATTGCAATAAAAGAAAAGAACGTACCTACCTATTTATGTTAATTTCTTTTAATTTACTAGCTGTTGCCAGCGACTTTGTTCTCGGGGTTTTTAGTTTATTCTTAGAGGATTTTATGCGCAACTTTCTTATTTTTTTCTTTCATAAGAACCTTCTCCTGACAATAACTAACACAACAAAAAATAATAATTAGCGAAATTGTTCAATCTGTTCACGCGTGCGTGATGCCATGACCAAGGGAAATAGAGACACTTACCGGCCAGTACTAAAGAGGTTGGAACATGTCAATACCGAAAAATTATTGAACGCCTCTCGTACTGAACCCTATTTTTTTAATTTAATTTTTTTTAAAAGGTTCACCAACAACTTTTACATCAAAAAAAGTTACAATAAACTTAAATCTATTTGCTATGCTAAATGTAAAGTCTCCTAAAGGTGAACGAACACAGCATGCATTGTTTACATTCAATCGAGAATAATACACAAAACAACAAACAATTTATAAAAGGGACAACACTACAACAGAATTACTCTTTTTTATTTATTATTAACGTTCTAAATTTACCCAATGACATGGAGCAGACGTCAATGTCTGTAGAGCGATTATATTTGTTGTAGAGCTTAATTACTCTTGAGATAGGAGAGTTTGCACCCAGTACAGTTCTTCGGAACGGGACTTTGAATGTTTCTATGGGATGACGGGGCAAGCGGAAGGGAACTCGAAACGATATTCTTTCTAACAATTTTGGACAGAATAAATAATTGTTAATAATTTTGTACAAGAATTTCTTTTCAAGTTTGACTATGTTAAAAAGAACCAGTCTTTCATAACCGAGGGATCTCTCGGCTCTACCCATGGTGTATGCGAGATATCTAGTAAACTTTTTTTGGACTCTTTCTATCCGAAGTGAATGATTGGTGTAGTGTGGTCTCCAGACAGTACTAGCGTATTCCAAAGTGGATCGAACAAGGGAATTGTACAGAAGGTTTTTTGTTGAAATATGTTTGAATTCCTTTGCATTCCGTAAAACCCAATCCCATTGCTCTAGATGCCTTTTTTATGATATGATCAATGTGAGGAATGAAAGTCAGTTTATTTAATGACAAATTATCATTCATGTAACTTATTTCAGATGATTTGAAGAACGATAACGACGTTTCGCAATCTCATCTTAAGGTGAGAAAATCCCTCTTCAAAACATGTTATCAACGAGAATTTTAATTTTATTATCTTAACATTGTTATTATTATTACAAAACAATCGCTTTACTTACTTACGATGAAAAAGTAAGTGTTTTGTATTACTTTATCGATCGATTATGCGACATGCGGGGCGGTCGTTTGTGGCACTCACACTAGGCTCTTAGATATTCTTTATTTCGTGATGTACCTATATAGAACTTGATTACCTACTTTTACTTTACTTTTTTATCAATCCAACGAATAAAAAAACAATTAACGAAGGAAGTCGAATGAAAGCTCCGTACAAATATTGCATAATTTTGTGCTAAGTAACCCCCTTCAACTACGTCATCATATTTATCTAGCAAGGCTATGGCGAAGCTAACAATCAACGCGAATTGTTTCAGACCGAGTCGTCGGCGTCCCTGCGGCGGTTGCGCGCGCAGTTCGCGTGCTCCATCAAGTGAGCCCCCGCGCCCCCTATCGGCGCCCTCGGCGCCCCTACCCGGCCACGGGCATACACTATTGTATATTATACATGTAGAGACATATCTATTGTTGTTTATGTCGTTATATTTAAAGAGTGTATTTATCATGGTTACCGTTTCGATTGGGTTTATTAGTGTTAAGTTCCGCCCGCCGACCGGCGGAGCGGCGCCGTAGGACCAACGCGTAGGCATATCTCCTCGTCCTCGTTGTCGTTAGTGTCCGTGATCGTGTAGCTGTCCGTGACGTCACTATTCCAATTCGCCCCGATTGCCTATACGTAGGTATGATGTATGAGTGCACACAACTAAAAACAATAAAAGCGCGTACCCTGTTTATCTGGCAATAAAATATTTGTCATTTAAATGATGTAAAAACGTTTGCAGTAATATCAGCTAAAAGCTTGTTCCTTCCAGTATTTCAGCCAGTCACACACGCCCTTGCCCCACTCGACGACTAAGCAGCACCGGCCTATACAGCATCCCCGTATTTCATAGCGTAGGTTAGTCGTAATATTGTTTCGTACGAGCTGAGTGTAACGAGAAGACTGAATGAAGTGTCGACATGTAAGCAATTAAGGATGTATGATCGTTCACGTTTACTGTCCCCCGTAGTTACGAGCCTTTCACTACATTGTATCAACGACGACAGGCCTAAGCTGAGGCGCCCCGCTGGCCCCGCTGGCCCCGCTGGGGGCGCCAGGGAGCCCCTTCCGATGACATCATCTGTCTCGTGTGTCTTCTTACATCTTTTTATTATTCATGTACCTTTATGGATAAACAGTATTTTGTTATTGAATTAGATAATAAAAGTTTGTGTGAATACAGATATTTTATTTTTTAACTTGTCTTGTATAAGTACTTTTACAGAACGTAACGACGACGATGAAACTACTTACTCGTCGTGGTTATGAATAACATAAAAACATGTAAAAGAGTGGACATATTTTCCGAAATCAAAGAGTTAAATAAGGAGAGAATTATATAAAACTTTCATTTTTGAAGGATTATAGCCGAGGTTAAATTTCAGAAAAACGACTACACCTTTGATTTTTCCGTAGGACTGATTACGACAAAGTAGGTCTACAACCACGTAAGTACACAAAACCTTTGTATCCGACGCCCTTGTGAAGCGGAGCCCGAGCACATACCACGGTGCGCTTGCAAACGAACGACGGACTCCTCCCGACATCGCTTGACTTTGCCCCAGTCTACTTTTTCCTCATGGATTTAAAGTACAAAATGAAATGTCATATGATTTGTTCGACAACATTTTCAGCCATTTTTTCATCTGTATCTGTACTGTTTTTTGTATGGACGAGAGTTGACAGGAGTTGTCATTTCAAACTAAATTTAAGTGAAAAATAACTTACTAGTTTCGGAGAAAGATGGTTCGTATTGCTGCTCTATAGGTTATGTGCTAGATGGCTTTCCTTAACGTCAAACGCTCGCTGCTATTAGAAGATCTTCCGTCCACTTCAGTCTGCCCGCCAGCCAGACTCCACCCCCTTCTAGTATGGAAACCATCCCGAAATTGGCTATTCAATTCAATTAAATCTTTTATTGCATGCTACATAATAATCATATTCATAATCGATATTAGTGTCAGGCCCCCTATTCAGAACCGTTCGGTAGCAAATTGTCGACCAGTAAGCCACGTGACACTATAGGATTTTACATAAGTGTCACGTGATTTACCGGTTGTCAATTTATATCGAAGAGTTCTGAATCGGGGGCTAGGTCCGAATTTATATTCGCCTAAACCAGTCAAGTTTTTAATATGCTAATATCGATGTATGCTCAATCCGAAACAAGAAGCGAAGAGTCGACGAATGCGATACCGGAAGAGGAGGCTGACTTCCATGTGTCATAATAATCCTCCCATTAATCGCCGTTAAAAGTCATTATAATTATTATGAACATGCAGCAGCAGCAAACATGGGTGCAGCATGCAAACATGCAATGCATGGAAGCAAGCAGACGGCCAATTTCCGTAATTATCTTTCATTGGGAACTCAAGTAGATTGGCATGTGATGCGATTCTAATGTTATTAAAAATCGGTATTCTCGTCCTTAAATGTTTCGATAACATCGAGTTCCGTTCCGGGAACGGATCGACACTGGATTTTTACTACTTTTAAATTACGGGAATTGGGCTTCTAGATGCAAACAAGAATGCAACAGCTTGTATGCAGCATGCAACAGCCCGCATGCAGCATGCAAACAAGCATGCCACATGCAGCAGGCATGGCTCCTGTCCAAAAAAAATGCAACGGAATCGTCGTAAGAAAAAATCCACAGGATAATTATTGTATGATAAAACAAACTAGTTTTAAGATTTGACCAGAATAATTGACCTCTATTGTAAAAGAAATACAGATCAGTATTGCATGACAGATTGCAGGGGGCATGTCTGGGCGGCCCTGTCCGGTCGGGAAAAAGACTTGCTGGAACTGCCAGAAGATTTGTGTTTGTTTGTCCTGGTTAAGAAAATCTTTGCCTCTGTTCCTTTTAAACCGGGAGATGGTGACACAACTGGTCATTTGTACCAACGACCCTTCAGGGGTAACTTGCCCCTTGTACTTACGTACTTGCCCCTGAAGCCCAATTCTTTTTTCATGGACTATCGGAAAACACAATAATTTTTGTGGTACAAATCGTTCGACTCTCGTAATTTATCCGACACATTCGATTAACGCCCACACGATCGGGCCGCCGGTACCAGCGCTATGGCCTATGACCATCATTTTCCTTTTCGTCATTACGTAATTAGACCCCTTAAGAGTCGCCATACTTTAAACAAATGACCGATAATTTTGTGTTCACTCAAGTATGTTGTCTCCCTCGAGGATTTTTTTTTCCGTGGCGCTTACTTGTTTTTGTGCCACAAGTAAACGTCCTGCTTGTTCATGTATTGCAAAAACTGCAAAGTATAGGAATGTGTTAGGCTAGACAAAAAAAGAAACGAAAGAGTTCTTCAAAACATTTTTTTATTAAAAACGATAAAACATTTTCGTCATTGATAATTATTTTATCATTGAAAACGTAACGTGTTTTTACAATGTTTGTATAACACAAGGCGTTTGCACCCTCGCGTCGACCGACCACCTCGCAAGCTTCGTGGCTTCGTGAAATGTATGTTTTCAGAAAAGTATACTTAAACCAAACCATTAATCTAACAAAACTATGGCTACAAAGGTGATGCAACTCTTGTGTCACCTAAAATAAAAGTCATTTTAGTTAACAAAAGAATCCATTCGCATTTTAACACTTTGCAGCACTTTAGTTCTTCCTTTGCTAGCAGCATCCAAAAAAAAACGATACCAAATAAAATAGTGTCCTTTTTATTATAAACATATTGATTTTGTAGCGCATAGAGATAAACATACAAACAAATATTTTAAATATCTTAGATTACATGACTCGGCACTCCTTTCAGCTATTAATTAACAAAATACCGAATAGAAGAACAAATGCACCCAATACATTGACAAAACTATACAATAAAATGTGAAGAGGGGTCGGAACGACGCTCCCATAACAAACAGCGACTGTACTCGTAACAGTAATAGATATCTGCAATACTACTGCCGCCGCGCCTGGCAGCGTCGCGACTTAACTAACAGACTCACACTCCGAACTCGTCATATCACCGCTCTACTTATCGCACTATCGACATCATACACATTATGTTAACTACTATATTATTATTTTGGCATCAACGATAGACTATTCGTTTGGCACGAACGCGCGACTCAGCGCTCGCCAGCGCTCGAGCGACTCGATATTTAAAATTATTTGTGCCGTCGATGACGGGACCGGGCTCCGGCGACTCGCCGGGTACCGCCCGCACTCGCGCACCTTACTTATTCGATATATCAACCGACCACGTGGTAAATCTCTGAACGATTAAAACTGCAATTAATACTTTTAGGCCACAATTAGATTCGAAGGATCACTCGGCAGCAGATTTGACTACTGAATGCGCGCGACTCCGACCGGCGCGCACGAGATGCACACTTTGTTCGTTCTATACAATCGTCGATACGATATAATTCCACAAGTATCGTATCGATTTTGCTAAAAATTAGGAGACGCGACACGATATCTCGCGAAATATTTCCTACAAATAGGTTAGGTACTCGGAGCGACCGAGACGGGAAATAGTCAATATTTAAAGCTGTGGACATCGACGGTCGTATAGAACTGAATCACTATACACAGGGCTAGTCAAGAATGCCGTAATAGTTGAAACACCCCAAAAATTTGTCGTAATTATAAAATACGACAACTCTCCTTCATAACAACCGATTTGCCTTCTCGACCCCACCCGCACGTGGAGCGCGGGTGCGGGAGCGGGCGCGGGCGCGGGTGCGGGCGCGGCATCAGAGCAGCACGTCCATGCGGCTGCCGCGGCGCAGCAGGCGCGCGGCGCCGGGTTCCCCGCCGAGCGCGTGGAACGACACCGTCACCGTCTGCTGCCCGAAGTTGGCCTCGAACCTGCGCGCCGCACGCCACCACCACTCATTACTCACACTGATACCCTCCCACCACCCACTCCCACAGCGCCACTCACCACCCTACCCTACGAGTTTTCCGCTCGAGCACACGAGGCAGACGGGCCGGGCTTATATCTTCCTACTGTTTTATAAATGTCGGTGCCTCGAAATTCCAATTTTGATATAAAATTATAATTTCTTACTATTTTATCAATATTTATTGTACGGGGTTGCCGTATATGTTTTGATGATAGGGTTGATTTAGAATGATGAATGATGAATGATGAGTAGGAGTAATGAGATGTCGACATGATTACAAGGATGAGACAATTGTTTCTATGCTATATGTTCCCCAATGTTAGTGTTGTATAAGGTGATTGACAATTTTACTCCTAAGCTAATTTACGCGCTCATCCGAAATGCTAAATACCGAACGAAGCACTACAGGGGACAAAAACTTGTTTTGTTTCGACACTTGCGCACTTGTATTGGGTAGGAGGAATTCGCGCACTACACTATAAAGATCATTGGACGCATTGCACTGAACACTTTGCGCACTTTCCCGCGGTGCCGGGAGCGGCGCCGGCGCGGCCGCCTACGCACGCCCGCAACACCGCCACGCGCACACAACGCCAATGACACTTACTATGCCCACCAATAGATATATGAGTACATAGTGATGAACATCATGGTAGGATACTCCATCAGATAGCGCTTCGTTTTCATTCATTGAATTTAGGTTTTCCTCGATTTTCTGAAGCTTTCTATTGTGATCTTTTAGCTCTGATTGATTGGTCGATAAAATCATATGCGGTATAGAAATATTAATGAGATGATTTATTGGTGAAATCTCTGGTGAGGTAATATCAGGGCTTATACTGACTTCTTGCCTATGTGAATAAACAAAGAAGTCAGCTGATTTGATAATACAACCTCGGTCGCGTTGAAGAATCCCGAGTGAGTGAGTCATTTGTTTGTTTTGGTTATCTTGCAATAAATGACGCATGCATAAGCTTTCGTGCTTGCGTCACAAAAACCATGCAATTCAATGCGATCTTTGTACTCTGTTTGCAGCCATCGCGGGATTTGGTACTGATTGATAACCTCTATTTCTGATTTTATGTTTTTCCACTTCTCGCTGATATTTTGTGGTACAGATTCATCCTACTCTACACTGGCCTTCCATACATTTTGAAACAGTATTTTCAGCTTTATTGTGAGAGGTGCGAGCCAACCTAAGAGATCGAATATCTTTGATATATCTGACAACAGTGATCTTTTAGTAATATTTACTGATGATGTAGGAATCTGTGATTGAAAAATGAACTGATCATGTTCTGGATTTCATCCAAGTCCCAAAGCTTTAGTTGATTCCGCTTGTTTAAAGTCAAAATCTTGGGGGTTTTGGTCAGTGAGTACACCTTCCTTTTTATCTCTTCCATCTCCCAGAACCTTTGAATTTCGTCTATGTTTTGTAGGACTACGTTACATTGAAAAGTTTTGGCGTGGCCGCTCAAAATCCACCCGAGCTGTGTCTGTTGAGCTGTCGGAAGGGTTGAGCTTGATCTGCAGATGCCATCTATTATAATTGTTGAATAAACGTCGGCACCTAGTAGTATATCTACGTGCCGGCTAAGGTAGAATTCAGGGTCGGCCAGCTTAATGTGATCTAGGTACGACCAATCGGGTTTAGTGAATGTTTGGTTTGGTAGATGCTTGATAAGTTGTTTCATTATGAGAGCGTCAGTTTCAAAGGTGAAGTCACTAATCATTGATGAACATTTTAACCTGATTATGCCCTTACAGTTGCTCTCCTTGTCTCCCATGCCTGACACTATTCCCTTACATCTCATTCTTGGTATTTTGAGAAGCTGTGCTGTATGTTCTGTGATAAGAGATGTTTGTGAGCCTTGGTCTAGCAGAGCACGCATTACATGATCTGAACCATCAAATGCTTGTATCTTGATCAATGCAATTGGAAGTAAGACTTGGACGGGTTCATTAACCCATGCATGCGTCACTTGCGAGTTGTTGCCGACTTAAATTCAGGCATTAGCGCTTTTGCTTGCGATTCCCCCGCACACGCCCGCAGCCCCCGTTCCGGTGTCTATTGCCGAGCGAGGCGAGGCAAGCGATTGCAAAAACGCTGCATGCAACAAGCTCTTGTGGTCTTTATTGCATTCACGGCAGACATTCTCTGATAAACATGGTTTACCATGGTGACTATTTAGACAATTAGGGCACAGGTTCAAGTTATGTATGGTACAGGGTGGCATTTCTAAAAATCTTGGACAGAAATAAATGCCATGGTCGTTGTTACACAACAAACACTTGCAATTTTTTGATGAAACTACTTTCTTGTTGTAAGTAGGTTGCGGAATTACTTGATTTAATGAATGTTGCAATTGATTAGATTTATAATTATTACTTTGACCCCTGATTTGTTACTTGATGTTTTTGTGTATAATTTTCTTGTTTCCTACGGGCTGATTCTAGGATAGTGAATTTAGTTTCTAAGAAATGTAGCAGCTCTTCAAGGATTGGTAGGTCTCTCGGGTTTTTGACAGACTCCACGTAATCTGTGTATGCTTCGGTATCTAATTTTTGTGTCAAAATATGCACGAGTAGAGGGTCCCACGTGCTAATGTCAACTCCTAGGTTCTTTATGGCATTGAGACATTCTAACGTATTGTCGTGAATACGTTTAAGATGGGCTGCTGTTTGCTGTTGCGCCACCGGGATGTTCATTAAGATATTTATGTGAGATGTAAAAATAAGTTTTTTGTTATTATACCTTTGATTAAGAATGTCCCAACAGACAATATAGTTGTCAGAACTTACGTGTAAGTGCTGGATGAGTTTCTCAGCTTCCCCTTTCACCTTTGTTTTCAGATACTGCATTTTTTGGGCGGCTGACATAGAAGGATTATTAAGGATTGTTTCAGTGAAAAGGTCTTTGAAAGAAATCCAGTTGATGTAGCTCTCACTAAAAGTAGGAACTTCCAATCTTGGAGTGGATTTTTCTTGATGTGCTACAGACCACATTTTCTTATTTATGGCCTTTTTGATCTTGTCGTATTCCTGTTCATAAAACGAGTAAGCCTCCTCATACTTTTTGTTTGAACCGTCAAGGTCGCTATCTAATTCCCAATGTAAAGTATCGATAACGGCCCAACGGGAATTGAGAATGCGTAACAGGTCTTTAAACTCCCATTTCTCTGAAACGGATGCTATGTTTATTTTGCTTATGGTTCGTTGAAGTGCCTTAAAATTACTCTGCTGTTTACGTAACACCTCTTCTGTTCTACTTGATGATGAAGAAGATGTTTTGGTAGTGATTTTTTGAGATGCAATATTTGACTCACTCGGATCAGAAGCAACACATGTCAGAGGTTTTAGTAATGGTGTTCTTGGTCGATCCTCTTTTGGTGCCTGATAATTCTGAATCTGAGCTCTAATGATTGCAAATCTCTCTTTTACTTGTACATACTCTTGATCTATTTGAATTTTGTTTTTGTCATACTCGAACCAATAACTGTCCAGAGTATCCAATCTGCGCCTGATATAGTCTGATGTTTTTCTATCTGACCCGTCTTTTTTGAAATTGGTTAGAACATTTTCAATGGCTTTTGATAGTTGCTGTTGAGTAGCAAGTATATCATTGAGGGAAGACATTGTTGGTAGATAGATGTAAGTTAAAAAGGGCTGATCTTAATCTGAAGATACTGCCTGTAACTTCTGCTGAAGCTGCTGGTATACCGATGCTGATGTGGCTGACTACTACTACAGTGGAGGTGCTGATGCTCCGACTACTGTTGTCGCTGTGCAGATGCTTCCTGTTACGTCGCGCACTGTTGCTGTTTTGCCTCGGGACTCCGAACCTTGATTATCGGGTACCTGGCTGCCTGTGCTTGATTGCACAGTCTTAATGATAATGATTTGCTGCACATTTGATAGCACAGTGGTAAAGTTCTTGGACACGTGGTAGGCCGCACACGGAAATACACTGACACGTATTCGTCACTGAAGAACGCGTAAGAGGTCCCGCCACGGTAGCTCGAAGGACCAATGTACGGGGTTGCCGTATATGTTTTGATGATAGGGTTGATTTAGAATGACAGAAATGTTTGACAGGTAAAATTAACTCGTATTCAGAACTGTTAAACTAGATATGGATATTGATGGTAAGGTGAGAACGCGCGACTGAATGGTTTGATGTATACGAACGAACTGATTTGGGTTGTACAATAAGTAATAAATGCGTATTTACAAAAAAAGGCCAAAATAATGATGACGCGAAGAAATGTACGTGCTTGCCCGTACATTTATTATACAAATGCTGTTTATTTTCTACGTAGAAATAAATAAAATAAATAATATTAATTACGATCACATGAAACGATAACAGTAACAATTTCGAATTGATACGAAAATGATAAAACCTAACGAAGTTATCTATTCTCTTGATTTTTTTATAAAAAATATAAAAGTAGGCAGGCGCACGCAGACATACTGATCGAGCGGCCTCTTTCCATCCTTTCTCGGCTCGGCAAAAAAGTTGCCTCTTTTTGACTCTGTCTGACCCTCATCTCTTCTAAACGGATGCATCTATGAATTCATTATGCCCTGCTGTGGCCCGTGTCGATCGACGATCCGGGTAGCATCATTATTTGCAGCGGGCCAGATAGCATTCGTATGGCTTTAAATAACTGGTGTAAATTGTCTGGGGCTTTCGGCACTGCCATTATCATGAGGTAATACTAAAGGAAATATCGTTTTCACCATCACATCCAGGGAGTACTGTGCCAAAATGAGTTTTACCTTTTCAGGTAATTAATTAAGCCTACCTATAGGATGAATGAGCCATAAGAGGGTGAGGAGTGTGGCGCGTGGGCAGTGGGCGATAATCACTAGACTGACGGTAGTAAACAGTAAGATTAGAGAGAGAGAAAGAGAGAGGCCACTCACTCGGTGGCGATGTTGACGTGCGGCGGCGCCCCGACGGCGTTCTGCACGACGAGGAACAGCTTGGTGGCCAGCTCCAGCACGTGGCACGTGCGCAGCAGCACGTCGCCGCGCCGCCGCCGCGCGCCCTCGCCGAACAGGCACCCCCCCGCCTCCGGGCCCTCCCCCCCCCGCGAGCACGCCGACACGTCCTCCAGCGAGCTCTCCGCGCCGCACTGCGCACACACACCACTATACATGATAAAAATGTTTCAAACGTTTTAAACCATTCAGTTTTGGACCGTTTTTTTGGTATAAAACGTTTGAAACCACATTCAGTGGTTCAACATTGGTTTAAATAGATTTTTCAATGCCGCACCTGCCACACTACAGGGTACGTACCGCGCGCACGTGCACGACCAGCAGGTCGTCGTGGTAGGGCGAGAGCGAGAGGCGGTAGACGGCGTGCGCCGGCACGCGCCGCCGCACGCGCAGCGAGCGCGGCTCCAGCAGCAGCAGCGCGCCCGTCGACACCACGCCCAGGCAGCGCGCCACGCGCCCGCTCGACCGCGCCACCTGCACACACGAGCGCGCCCGGTCAGCGGCTGCGGGGGGGTGAGGGAGGCTAGGGGGGAGGAGGGGAGGCGAGGGCGAGCGTACCTTGCCCACGAGGTCGGCGAACACGACGTACTTGTCGCCGCCGGCCGCGCCCGCGCCGCGCCGCCACGCCGCCGACGCGCGCAGCCGCACGTAGTCGCCCACGAACGGGTGCGCCACGCTGCGCGCGTAGTTCAGCTTGCGATCCTTGAACAGCACGCTCGCCGTCACCTGCCACATAATATTACAGATCACAAAATATATTTTCAAAAATTGTACAAACAATAAAATTCAAACAACAATAATTATATTATTGAAATTCATACACGAATACTTATCTACAGCTATGAATAAACGAATACAACCGCGAGTCAAAAGTGCACAGCGCCATCTAGCGATATGTTAAGTAAAAATAATTGCGTATACCCGGTAAACCACCACCCGGTTACCGAAACTATTAGAAGGTATCGTAAGTATTCGTGTGCGCGATGAACGCGCCTCTAGTGACCACAATTATCGTGGACTTGAATCTCTAAAAATAATAATCTCTCTTTCTTGAAATAAAACCTAGTAGAATACTCGGCAACTCACAGCCGATTTAGCGTTTAGGCTCACAAGCATGGTTTAAATGAGTAGGTGTTAAATAGATAATGATCGAGAATTCATTGAGAACTGATGATGCACATCAAAGAGACTGCTGGATTCCCAAGTCCTTAGTAACTCACAACAGATATATCGTGTTTGGACTCATAAGAACGGCTTCAATGAGTCGGTGTTAGATAAATGATGATCCAGGCCTTGAGCTAATGCTGGTCATTTGTGTCGGGTTTTTTTTAAATAATTTAATTTAGTTATTTACTTTACTTTACTAGTAACAAACTAATTTAAAAGACCGTCTCTACATCGAGACGGAGGTTCGCGTTCGTTCCGGACTAAAATGCAATGAGGCCGCAAGTCGGAATATCGCAAGCAAAAAGACATGTGAAGTGCAAAACCTAAAATGAATATTATAAGTGTATGTGTATATAGTGTGCAGGTATGCCTATTAGTTATCTAGGCGCGCGCAAAGAACTGGGGATAATATCGTATGCCCTCCTCCGGTGCACATTTGTGACACTAGGAGGAAGTTCACACCGCATTATTTAGCCGGGTGGGTCGCCAGGGGCACACCAGTGTGTACCCCTGGTGTTTTCGAACGGCTCACCCGGGGGCACACCCCGCACACGCGTGAATGTCGGAGCCGCTAGTGCGAGGCGGGTGTAGCGAGTAGCGAGTATCGAGTACCTTCTCGCGCATCCTGTTCCTGGCGGTCTGGTCGAAGGCGGCGCGGTAGAGGCGGCAGCGCCAGCGGTGGTGCAGGCGGCGCAGCAGCTGGTCGGCGCGCGCCAGCAGCGCGGGCTGCGGGCAGGCGGGCCAGGCGGCGCAGGCGGGCGAGCGGTGGCGCGCCGGCAGCCGCCGCCACAGCGCCGCCAGGTAGCGGCGGCGCGCGCTCGTGGCCCACGCGCGCCACGCCACGCGCGCCGCCCACGCCAGCGCCGCGCCGCCCGAGCGCGCGCCCAGCTCCGCCACGCGCCGCCGCGCCTGCGCACACGCACGCACGCACGCTGTTACATACTCCCTACTCTCTACTCTACTCCCCTCACTTTTACATTTCACTACTATCACACCTAATCACAAGTGACGATGAAATGAGATGCGGTGCACGATTATTCGGTACGGATTCGGTTTTTTAACTATTCTTTGTTTCCTGAAACTGAAACCTTTCGGGTCGCCTTCTTATTAGCTGCTTGCTGGAGAAAATTAGTACGATTATAGTACGATTCCTTCATTTAATGCTCTGGTGCTGATTCCTTAGCAGGAAAATAAGTAAACTACACTCTTCAGTTAAAAAGAAGTTTTTGATAAAGCCCGAGTAGCAACTGAACTATCGTTTGCCAGAAAATAAGCTTGTAGCATCATCGTGTGCTCGCGAAGTGTGAATTTTGAAAGCGCGCAAGCTCCGCGCGACGGCGACATCGCGTATTACGCGCACGTTTCGAGATCAAATGCGAACTGGCCCCTAGAGATAGCGTAGTAGTAGCGTAGAATTTAATTTAACTTGTGATATGACTATATCACAAGTTAAATTAAATTCTAATAAATTACCTGCAACTGTCTCTGCAGCGCCTGCCTTTCGGGTAAGTCGCGCGTTACCTGTGAAACACGGTTCTATGTGGAAACGCGTCATTATGTAACAAACGAGAGGTGAGCTCATAAAATACATACAGTACATAGTTTCGAAAAATAATAGTATGAATCATAATAACTATAGCTACATATGAAAGGCAATAAATCAAAAAGAAACCGTTCCAAAGTATAAATAAATGTCAAAAATAAAGTGATACCGATGTTAAATTAGAACTCGTTCGTTATTCGGTATCGAGTAACAGCGGAGTGCACGATGGAGTCTACAGAGTGCATAGTAGCGTAGGGGCGTGCTCGCGTACCTTGTAGCGGCGCCAGGCGCGCGCGATGACGGCCTGGGCGCGCGCGGCGCGGCGGCGGCGGCGGCGCGCGCGCGAGCGGCGCCAGGCCCGCTGCACGCGCGCCACCAGCGCGCCCACGCGCGCCGCGCGCAGCGCCTCCAGCTCCCACACCTGCGCGTGCACACCAGCGTCAGCGTCCCCTGCCGGGCATGGGCCTCCCCGGTGCCTTCCGGGCGGCTACCTGCGACCTTTACCGGGTCGTCTGTCCGCCTCGTAGGTGCACGTCCTCCGCTGCACTTGCTTGTATTTCGTTTACTACTATAAGATTTTGCAATTCGTTTTTGATTCGATGAATCGCGTTATTTTAAGAATAAAAATTACTCAGATACTTTAGTTTAACACTACAGTATTTTTTTCACACCGCCTGCTCGACGGTGCCTAATTGTATCAAAATCGAAAATCAAAATCATTTATTTTTGCAACTGGGCCAATTAAAAGCACTTTTACACGTCCCAATAATTTTTTTTTGCCCTACCACTGCTTCGAAACAATTTGTGGGCTAGTGTCGAGAAGAAGCAGCGCAAGAAACTGGGTCACTGTTGTCAGCCATATTGCCATCGGCCATATTGATATATGTCGTATATCATGCAAACCTTACTCAGAGCAAATTATTATATCCCTTGGCTTTGACCGGGTTATAATGTTGTACTGAATTTCATGTCAACCCGTTGCGTTGGGTGATAATAATATTTTCAGTTCTTATTGTTATGAGCTTAAAGTCTAATTTCGTTAAAATTATCGTGGAAGCCCTCACTACACTCAGAAATCAGTCTTAATCCCCTCGCTCCTCTCAGGAATAAACTTATTACACCCTCGCTACGCTCGGAAGTTAAGTCTGGAATTCTTCGTTACGCTTAGTGTTCAAAACGTAGCGCGCCGGTAACATAACATGTGCTTTGTCCCCTTGCTGTACAATCTACTATTTGCTGCTTTTTTTGTAAAATAGTAATTTCACCTTTAGAATGAGATATTTTACTTTTAATTTTCACCCTAAAATCGAAGACTGAAAATGTTATAGATGAAAACGCGGATAAGTATGAACACTTCAAAACAATTTGCTGTCCTCCCGCTGCACTGGGGCTCACTGGTCACTCACCGTCCGGGGGCTGCGAATGAACACTTTGGTGCGTCCGTATGCGAACTCTGCGCTGGGGATGGGCAGCGAGCGCAGAAGTGCACGCGCGCCCCGCACGGGGTCGTCGCGCGCCAGCGGGGGCGCGGGGGACGCGATCCCCGGCCCCGCCCCCGCCCCCACCCCTGAGCCCGCCCCCGCCCCCGCCCCAGCCCCCGCCTCGCGCGGCGCCAGCAGCCCGTAGCGCGCCAGCACGGCGCGCGCGCACATCGACTCGCACCACCCGCTGCGCCGCAGCAGCGCCATCTCCACGATTCTGCGAACACATGTTCATCTAAGCTGATGTCTCGACGACAAAAACTTATATATTTTCCTGTTTCTGTTCGCTTCTTGCTGGGTGTTAGGACACCTAAATAAAGATATGCGACAGGAGAATAGTACAGGTACTGAGTGACGAAGGCAGAAAAACATTACGTCTCAAATTATTAATTCTTGTTTATTTATTTATTTATTTATTTAAAAAGGTACACCAACAGCATATATATACAACACTTGCAACAAATAGGATATAGTCATAAAACTCCTATACATATGCCTATTATAGGCGTACACAACACTGAAAGTAACAACATGCACATACTTATAATTGAGAATTAAAATTTTAAATAGTAATTTAACTGTTAACTGTCCGTTGTTGCGGGCAACGGTCTCTCGATCGGCACGCACAACGTACTACATCATACTTCGACGGAACAACAGACCATTCTAGACGTTCTTCATACAATAATAAATCATCTGTATTTTTGATCACAAACAAACAAGTTGTTCATAATATGGCAGTAGAAAGACCTATTTTCAGTATTAACAATTCTTTCCAAAATTCTAGAAAAAAACTTAAATAAACGCCTTGTAAATTACCTAAACAAATATGATATCATCTCTGGCTATCAATTTGGCTTTCGAGAGGGTAAAAACCAGAAGCTGCAGTTCTGTCCCTTACCAACAAAATTATCTATATATATAAAAGAAGAAACTGACTGACTGACTGACTGACTGACATATCAACGCACAGCCCAAACCGCTGGTGCTAGAGATTCCAAATTTGGCACGTAGGTTCCTTATGAGGTCTAGGGGTGCACTAAGAAAGGGTTTTTCAAAATTCACCCCCTAAAGGGGTGAAATGGGGGCCCAAAGTTTGTATGGGGAAACAAGATTAGTTAGACTATTTTATTCGAAACTTCACAGGAGTATTCCTAACAATGAATGATTAAACACGTGTTTCAGGTTTTTTGCGAAATCCACCCCTAAAGGGGGTAAAAGGGGTGACAAAGTCTGAAAATCAACATGGGTATTGTCTCTATGGTTTATCGGGTCGCTGATTACGAAAACAACAACGATTTAAAAATACAACGTTGCGGACGTGAAATATCATCCCCCTGTTGGGGTGCGATGGGTTTGAAATGTCTAAATATCAATATGGGTGTCGTTTTTATGGTTTGTTAGGATGTTAATTACGAAAACGACATCGATTTTGAAATTTAATATTGTAGACATGAAAATTCTTGAATTCAACCCTTAAGTAGGTGAAAAGGGGGAAAAAACTTTGTATTTCAGTTATCTATTTATATAAATCACGTCATACGCTGATAATACGGCTCTACTCTTTTATGCTGAGAGCTGGGCAGAAGTATATAACAATGCGGATATTGGCCTTCAGGTTGTAACTAAATGGTTAAAAAATAATATAATATATTATTTATTAAACACTAATTAAACTAACTACATGACATTTTCAACACCTCACAACCGCCTCCTAATTTTCAACTCACGGCCCACACCTGTAGCAATAATTTAACTACTCTTACCTGCGACTGTAACACTAGAAAAGTATCTTGG
Source organism: Anania hortulata (assembly GCA_963576865.1). NCBI lineage: Eukaryota > Metazoa > Arthropoda > Insecta > Lepidoptera > Crambidae > Anania > Anania hortulata. The sequence continues at coordinate 20,967,395 of OY756399.1, read as the reverse complement.
TATACTCATTAAAGTCAACAAATAAACTGGCATAGGCAAATTGAAAATTGTACGTCACGAATTCGAAAATTAATATAGCTATTAAAATATCTCAGACATTGCTGATAGACAACTTTTGATACATATCTATATAACCTTAGTGCATTCTATTATTGACTGATTGCCTATTTGGAGTGGAACACACAAAACAAAATTTATTCAACTTGAACGCGCTCAAACATCAATACTTAGTCATGCTAATGAGAAAAATTACTTACAGCACCGTCAAAGTATACAAAGACTGCAATGTTCTAACTATTATAAATGAATTTGAATAAGAAATACATTTTCAAAAACCAAATTTGCACGTAATCAATACTACTCAAAATCAATAATAATATATAATAAAATAATAGAATACTACACATTTACAACATAACTTTTAGTAAATTTAAAAAAACGGTAAAAGCTTGTTTAAAACAATTAAATTACATTCAGACTGAAAACTTGTTATGGTTTATTTACTCATGGAGGCAGAACTTTAGATTTTGTTATGACATAGATTGGATTATATTGTTCGATATACGTTTATCTACTGAAAACTGAGGACTTTTCAAATATGTAATAGACATGTTATACCTAGTTAAGATGAAAGAAGAGCGCTTTATCCTAGGACAAGTTTGCATAAACATAAATAGTAAAGGCCATAACATATTCTGTTAAAAACATGTTTTGTTACCAATAAAATATTTGTGTTTGTAGAAGAATCAGTGAGCGAATTTTGATTTACAGAGCAGTGTGATACAGACAGTGTATTTTCTGCGCTTATTAACATATAGTTCAGGATCATAATTGACAGTACAGAGTACTTACGGAGTACTACAATTAGGACCTTCCAAAGCCTATACAGCTCAGTGGTTGGGCATATGAAGGAGAAGAATGCACTAAGGACAGGACTTTAGGACAGCCCGCTGCGCTTTCTCGACTCTTAGCAGGTGGCTTTTTGCGGCATCTTCCCAAGAAGAGACGCAATATCCCAATAGGGACTGACACAGGGACAGGTAGATTGTCCTTAAAATAAACTGGCTAAATTCAAATTCAAATATTTATTTGCTATTAAGTAGGGTACAGTAAATGTGATATTAATATGACGTAGCGTAGTGTTTTAAAGATAAATATTATTCTACTGGTTAGAAGGTCCAGATCAGGTTGGCAATAAAGATGACAATCAATAATAACATAATACCCAAGTATTTCACGGTATCGGTGGGCAGTAAACCAGGAAAATAGCAATTCGTTGTCGACTTGCAGGTAAACTTAGGTGAGATGTTAAGTGTCAGTCCAATAGGAAGGCCCCATCGAGTAATGGCGATACTTGGTTCGATTGACATATAGAGTTAGTAAGTTACAGGCGAACCAGTTAGTTACCAAATTCAAGCCCTGGTCTGTTTCTTTTTCAAGTCATTAAGTCTGGGCAAGTCGTAAAACATCCCGTAGTCACAAACACCAGTAGTCCCGAAGCGGTGGTATGGTAAAGCTATATTTTGGGACGTGTATAAGTGCCCAGAAGAGCCTATACACTGTATAAATGAGTATTAAGTATTAATCGTTCTACATGTGCTAGCATAAAATAATACAGCAGTGACGTCGGCAAAATCTAAGATTACTCCATTCAATAGTTTTAACTGGCAAAGGTCCTTGATGTAAATGGGGAATAAAGTAGGCCTAAAAACACTGCCCTGCGGGACGCCAAAAGTTACAGATAGCTCCTCACTAGTCCGACTGTCAGTTTTAAGCGATTGTGAGCGATCTGTCAGTAACTAGTAAAAAGCTGAGAAGCAAGACCTCGGACACCTACCCTTTCCATCTATTCCAGGAAGATCGTGACAGAGACCGTGTCAAACGCCTCGGCCAAATCAGGGAATACGCTGATACTTTTTGTCTTACTGTCCATGTTTGTTGCAATACTTAAGACTGTGTATTGTTGTTGTTTAATAAAAAAATAAAAATCGGTCAAACCATGAACCGCATCATCGGTTGACTTCCTTGAACGAAATCAATATCATATCGGCGATAGAACATCGCGTTTGTCAAGAGGGTCAATCGGCCCCCTGTTTTTTAATCGTTCTATGATTTCGGACAGCACACGGGGGACCGTTACTGTTCGTCGTCGTGCGTGCGTAGCGCTCACCGCGCAGTCGTGCGCGCCGGTCGAGCCCCCGAGCCCCCGAGCCCCCGAGCAGTGTCTCACCCCTGCGTGCGGATCTGGTGGCGCAGCAGCGGCGCATCGAAGCGGTGCGCGCGCAGCAGCGGGTCGGGGCGCAGGCAGCGCACCAGGCGCGGCGCGGCCGGCAGCCGCCGCACCAGCGCGCCCACCAGCGCGCGCTGCCGGCAACCCAGCGCCGCCGGCCGCCGCGGCGACCCGCCCGCGCCCGCGCCCGCACCCGCACCCGCCCCGCCCGCACCCGCGCCCGCCCCGCCCGCACCTGCCGCGAAACGATACACTGCAAGCCCCGCACCGCGAGCGACGCTCCGGCGCGGTTGAGACATCTAATCTAATTTAACAGAAGATTTGAGTTCTTCGGGCGACAGAAACGCACGAGTTCCGTTATCCGATTTCGTTCCTTGAGATACGAGACGTGATCGAACTCTTAGGAAACTTTAGGACGAGGCCTAATAGATTTTTATGTAAAAATAACTTTGCACAGCTTTTTACACAACATCTCAAGTCAAACATATTACAGACGAACAAATTGCTCCTAAACTACTACCTCCGGATTTTTATTTTAATCTGTCGAAATTTATCGTTAACTGTATATTTTAAGAAACTACTAATGTATAACATGCAATGTATCGCCGTTGATTTTCTAAAATATTACTTTTATTATTAATAACTTTCCATGCAAGTCAGGTTAGCCAAAAAGTTGACAATTTTCCTAAAAAAAAAACCAGTATTATAGTTGAGTCAGAACAATAACGATTATAGTAGGACCAAATTAGCACAGACCCGTAGTATAGTCATCAACAAAAGTAGCTGACCAAGAACTAATTTTCAAAACTACTGACTTCTAAATGTCACAATAACGACTTCTTTATTCGAACTTTCAACCGACTTCAAAAAAGGAGGAGGTTCTCAATTCGTCGGTATCTTCAGCGATCATTCGTTACTGCGTTGACCGATTTCGATAATTATTTTTTTGTTTGAAAGGTAATACTTTCAGAATGGTCCCATATAAATTTGGTTAAATTCTGATGATGGGATCTATAAGAAAATCATCATACATTGCATAAACTCCGTACCACGCCAACTGATTTTAGTATCTATCTTACCTATATCTCTGCCAAATGTAGACCGTTTTTGATGATTCTTTTTTTAATGAATAGCTTACACTTCAAAGATACTATAATAAAAATTTTTGGAAAAAATTTCACCCCTAAGGGTGCAAAAATAGGAAATGAAATCGGTGTTCAGCAGTTAAATTATGTTTGCACTCGTAAGATTTGTTTTGATTAGGATTTATCACTAAAATGGATGAAATAAGTTAATTTTATAAAAAAAATAAAAACCGACTTCAAAAAACTAAAACGCTAAAAATAATCTTAACACTTAAGTAGGTACCTAATCAGTTACTTTTGGAGTCGGTGCCAATCAATGAGAGATCTTTTCGTTTGCACCGACTCCAAAAGTAACTGATTAGGTACCTACTTAAGTGTTAAGATTATTTTTAGCGTTTTAGTTTTTTGAAGTCGGTTTTTATTTTTTTTTGCGTAGTGATTTTGTCTTTTGTCTTTGTTCGTGTGATATGTTTTACAATGAGATTCTTTTGGAAAGTTCATATATCTACCAAGCTACTTTTAATCAGAGACCATAAGAACAAGATAGACCGAACCTTCAAAGTAACTATGTAACACGTCGTTACAAATATTTTTGATTTTTAATATTTATGATTGAAATGTTTCTCTTTTCAAAAATTTTTTTTACTTGGATTTTTATTTCCTGGCCAAACGCAGAATTCCCATTTACTAGACAACGCCATCTATCGGTATATCTTTGCCATCCGTTTTGTTCCGTTTCTCACAACTACCTTTTTTTCAGCATTAACTTATAACTTGCACATCTAAAGTAAGTAATGTATTTTTATTAAAAGAACATATGAAGGCTGTAATTGATGTTTTTCAGTTTCAATTACCTTTTGGGGATTTTCAGCGGTGTTTTGTTCTGCGTTGACGAATGAAAAAAATTAATCATTTTTGCTTTATGCGTTCAAGTGTTGCGCGAAACGAAACGCGACCAGAGAGGGGGATATTATGTCAGACATGTCATTGAGATTTGACCGGATCTTTCTTTTTAGATGCGAGCACATTGCTTGCGTCCCAAATAGTTTCTTTCGTTCAAATAAAATGAAGAAAATAAAATATGTGGAGGCGCCTGGTGCGTCATGGCGACCTAATGCCGTGATGGGCATTTTGTAAGAAATCCAGTAGAAATGTGATTTATTTTCGTCTTCTCTTGGTAAGAAACCTTTGAGGCTTGGTTCGCCTGTTTTCTTGCGTTTATTTCATTTGTTAAGATGATATCTTATATAGATGCTTGTTTCTTTTAGGTTTGTTTGTAACGTCACACCCTGATGATGCGGTTTTGTCGCTTCAAGTTGCTTTTGGGTAAGCATGCTTTTTCTTTGTTGCGTCATGTGCACGTGTGTCTTGCTCCTGCTGCTGTGCTCATGGATGCCTTCGCCAATCAATCCAGCACGAAGCCGCGTGCGCAACTTTCTTTGACCATGTCGCATACTACTCCCACGTGCTGTCCCGCAGTGCACGTGTGACCCATAACCTGCTGTACTCATGCTTGTGTATGCTTCACAGGCTTATATTAATGCCCAGCTTGGCACACCCTCGTGTTCTCCGAGGACTGGAACTTTATATCGTCGAGATCCGAGGAAGGGACATGTGTGGTTATCCGCAGTGATGTTACATATATAATTTATCATAAGTTCTTAATCAATGCTAAGGTATTTATAAACCTTCTTATTTAACCTCATTGGTGATATTCATAGGCCGTGTTAGGATAAGTGTTGTTTTACATTAGAACTAAGTATAGGACACAACGCAGCTGCGATTCTAGATATTTGTAATTTTCTTGTTGATGACACCTATTGTTTAGTAATTGTTATTTCTCATCATTAGTGTAGAATCACATACACTACGTTGAATTTAGTTATTTCAAAATAGTGTATATGAGCTATAAACTTGATTTTTCAACATGCAAGTCTTGTACTGTTAAAATATACTCTGTTTTTATATAGTTTTTACTTATATTGTGGCAGCATGCCCATAAATTAGTTGTAAGTAGCCTTTCTTTTTAAAAATAAACCAGGAGAAGAAAATTTAGTATTTTCTTTCTCTCCATTAATTCAACACTCTTTCTTGCTTGTAGTTAAAGCAAGTGGCGCCCTGCACAGTTTTCTTGTAAGAGTCTTTGAGCGCCTGAGGACCCACGAGCTAGCTTAACTGGCAAAAATCATCTGATTTGAGTCGCAGTGTGACACAGCGTGCACTACACGGAACGGACGTCGTAAGACCTACTATTTTCTCTTTAAAAAAATCCATTAAATAAATGCAAAAATTGTACTAAAAGCAGAAAAGAGGTGGATCAGTCTTTTTTCAGATGCATAATATTTCATCGAAATCTTAAATACCTCAATTTGAAACACAAAACCTCAGTATGGGCACTCTGTGTTGCCACTATTACCACAGCGTGAACTCACCCCGCTTATATCAAATAGCTTATTGAAAATTGAAATTAAATAATACGTCTCTTTTAGGGTTAGGGTATGTCAGTCTAAAGAAACATTACATCATTTTTAAGTTCTTCTTTGTACCTGCCCTCTGTAACCCTTGTGTAGTGGTTCTCGATTTAGATTACAAAAAGAGCAGTCGCGGGTTCAAATCCCGAAAGATGTTTGTGTGATGAACACGATCAATAATTTGAACCCGCATCTAGGATATAATATTTATCCATTTTTCATTCGATACAATAAAAGCTTGAAATTACGTCACGAGTTCCTGATACACGAAAAAGTTGTTTTATATCACTTCTAAGAAATGACATTGTAATTTAAAATTCACACTGTATGTGATGTGATCAAAACATTGTTAACGTGAAAACTACCGTTTATACCTATAGCTACGGATTTATATAAGTAGCGTGCTCGTCGAGTTTCTTACTCATGAAAGTCACAAGATTTTGAGCCTCCAAAATAAATTGAGTAAATAGCCTTTTTTTATTGTTGATTAAGATCATTCAATAAATAAAACAATCTTACAAAAATCTCTTCCTGCCTTCATTTATACATCCTCATTTCATTTAATAATACATGTTCGTGATGATGATGATGAATAAAACTTTTCTTTTTCTTCAATAGCTACGTATAATTGTTATTTCCTAACGTTACAGTTTCAATAATATGATTTTAATGTGTTAACGATGCGACGAATAGATGGCAAGTACAGAGGCGAAGCGTGAGTCGTCCGTCCCGCCCCGTTCCCCCAGTGTTGCTAGGTTGTTGGTAGCAGATGCGTAGACATGCCCCCCGCCTTGGAGTGGCTCCAACAGATATAAGAGAACAGGAAAGAAGTGACGTGGTTCGTTTAGTCTTCCTTCAGCAAAGGGCATAGTTTTTGGTAACTTCTACGAACTATTCCATTACTGGTCTTGATATCTGCTACTCTTGCTAGTCCATCAGTCCCTGGGAATGTGTGTGTTACTCTTCCGAGACGCCATTTCAGTGGTGGCAGATTATCCTCCTTTATAAGCACCAAAGTGTTAGGCGCTAAGGTGTCCTTATTGGTCTGCCATTTAGTCCTGGTTTGCAGTTCCCCGATGTACTCTTTTGTCCAGCGTCGCCAGAAGTTCTGACGCATTTGTTCAACGCGCTCATAGCGGTTTAGGTGCGAAGTGGATGCATTTGTGACGTCTTTGTATGCAGGCGCAACGAGCGGCCGGCCAATCAGGAAGTGGGCTGGTGTGAGTGGAAGTAGATCGCTGGGATCGGCAGACATGGGATACATGGGTCGGGAATTTAGGATTGCCTCGATTTGTGCTAATAATGTAAAATATTCCTCATATGTAAGGTTCGCGGTCCCTAACCGGCGCAGATGGTGCTTGCACGACTTGATCCCTGCCTCCCACGAGCCCCCAAAATGAGGACTATAAGGGGGGATAAAGCTGAATTTAATGTTCTCATTGGCAGAAAAATTTAAAATGTCATCTTCGTTGTCTATCAGAAATTTTGAAAATTCCTTCATTGCACCTACAAAGGTGGTTCCGTTGTCGGAAAATATATGCGATGGTTTTCCGCGTCGAGAGATAAACCTTCTCAAAGTCAGCAAATATGCCTCAGAGCTAAGACTTGTAACTAGTTCTAAATGAACTGCGCGTGTAGTGAAGCATATAAACAAACAAATATAACACTTGTCCAATTTTGCCCCTCTTCCCTTCCGGCTTAATATGAACACAGGTCCCGCGTAATCGACACCGCAACGCTGAAATGGATACCCTGGCTCTAATCGTTCAAGCGGTAAGTTACCCATTTTTACAGACAATACCTTCCCTCTCTGACGTGTACACGAAATGCACTTATGTACAGTTTGCTTCGACAGATTGCGACCTTTGAGCACCCAAAAATTATCTCTGATAGTAGCAAGTAGCAGTTGAGGTCCAGCATGAAGCAAACGGTTATGTTCAAATGGAAATAAAAGTTGAGCAAAAATATGCTTGGAGCATAACAAAACTGGGTGTTTTTTATTGTAAGAGAAAGTTTCGGAATTTTGCAATCTTCCTCCTACTCTAATAAGGCCGTCATTATCCAGGAAAACGTCTAGACTGGATATGCCTTTCGATTTTATAGGCAAATTATTTATTAAAGCGTTGTAAATATCTGGAAATGAATTCTGCTGTGAAATTTTAGCTAAAACTAATTCAGATTTATTAAGTTCCTCAGACGAAAGTGGGCCCCTACTGCGCTGCGATGTATCCTTAATGCGCAGATTGTTAATAAATCGCAACACATAACACATAGCTCGTCTCATCCGATTCCAACTAGAAAAACGTTCAAAAGGAAAAATTATATCCGATTTGCCAGATAATAATGAAGTTGTATTTAATTTTAATTCTGGTAAATCACTAACATCGATAGTATGATTGTTATTTTGATTAAAGTTGTGTCTAATTTCACGCAAAAAGGCTGGCCCGTGCCACCAAATATCGGATTGTTGAAGTGCATCGAGCGCTAAACCACGTGATAATAGATCAGCAGGGTTGTCCTTGCCTGCGACGTGCAACCACGGTAACTCGCCGGTCAAATCATTAATTTGTACTACGCGGTTCTGAACAAAAGGTTTCAATAGGTTTGGAGACATTTTAATCCAACTAATAACTATCATTGAATCGCACCATAGATATACGTTATTAAAACTTACTCTCAACGATTTAACAATTTTTTCATACAATTTGGCACCAACTAATGCACCGCAAAGTTCGAGCCGCGGCATAGTGACTGGTTTGATTGGAGCGACTTTGCCTTTCGCGCAAAGTAACCTGACTAAAACCGGTGAGTCGTCGCTGTAGGTAGTGACGTATGCGCAAGCCCCGTATGCATTTTGAGACGCGTCGGTGAAAATATGTAAATCTGTATAATTAGTATGAGAACCTCTCACGTGACGAGGTATACGAATATTTGATAAATATTGAAACGTGCCAATAAAGTTTTGCCATAAAATACGTATATCGTTAGGTACTGGGTCATCCCAGCCCAACTTACACAGCCACAGTTTTTGTAGTATTATTTTTGCCACCATTATTACCGGTGATAATAATCCTAACGGATCATAAATTTGTGAAATAATAGATAAAATAATGCGTTTCGTAATCTCTTCAACACTTGTGTCAATCTTACTAGTAAAGCATAGTAAGTCTTCAGAATGGGACCATCCCAACCCGAGCGTTTTAGTTAAGCAATTATCACCCAATGTTAATTGCCTTGTATAATCATTTAAAGAGGTTTCTAGATTAAACATCCATTTACGTAAAGGAAAACATGCTGATTTTAAAACGTCTGAAACCTTATTACAAACATTCAATAATGCTTCCTTACTATCGTGGCCAGTGACTAAATCGTCTACAAAAAAATCCTCGTCTATTATGCGTTTGATTTCGTCATCCTCGCATTCCGATGCCAGCTGTTTGATGCATCGAATGCTCAGATAAGGCGCAGACGCAGTGCCGTAGGTAACGGTATTAAGTTGGTATACACCGAGTTCATCAAATTTATTTTCGCGCCAAATAATTAATTGTAGATTTCTTTGATCAGATTGAATATTGATTTGCCGGTACATCTTTTCGATGTCGGCGCATGCAACATATTTGTGTTGTCGAAAACGCAACAATATAGAAAAAATATCATTCTGCAAACAAGGACCGATTAACTGGATGTCGTTAAGCGACTTCCCCGATGTCGTTTTAACACTTGCATCGAATACCACTCGCAGTTTGGTAGTGGTGCTGTGTTCGCGTAAAACACCATGATGAGGTAAAAAATAGTTTGGTGATGGACATTTATTAATACGAGACATATGACCTAAATTTAAATATTCAGCCATAAATTCGCTGTACAATTTCTTATATTCAGGTGAAGATCGATCTAATTTACGTTCAAGCGCGAGAAATCTATTTTCCGCGAGAGCATAAGAATCTCCTAGTGTGTCACTGGACTCCGCCATTGGAATGCGCACGCTGAATCGACCCTCCTTATCGCGACACGTAGTTTGCATGAATAAATTATCGCAGATTAATTCATCTTTTGTGAGATTATGCACTGGAGCGATTTCTTCCAACTCCCAGAATTTTCTAAGTTGAGTATCTAATGATTGTGAATAATTACAATGAACCCGATTAATGTTTGTAGTTTTATTACCTATTATTGGACCCGATATTAACCATCCCAACTTAGTATTTTGCAAATACGGGCCACTATTTAAGCGAATTAACCCATCATTTAGCAAGTCCCAAAACTTATCTGCGCCTATTAATAACTCGATCTCAGATTGAGACTGAAAATAGGGATCGGCTAACTGTATATTATTAGGGATATTTATTTGTGATTTTGTATCTAAAGTAGGTAGTTTCGCAGTAATTTGAGACAAAACCAAACACTTCAAACGCGTATTGTAACCTGTAAATTTTGATCTTATGTTTATATCACACGATTCTGATGAATGAGTCACTAAATTGCCCACACCAGTGACCTGAACAGTGGACTGTATTAAAGGAACGTTTAATTTATCACATAATGACTGTGCAATGAAGCAGTGCTGGCTACCGTTATCTAATAAAGCGCGTGTCGTATGGTAGGTATTATTTGCATCTGCGATTTCAACTAAGATAAGATAAGATAAGATAAGATAATATATTTATTTGCGAAAAACATGGTACAATCTTAGGTCTTATAATAGGTATAATATGAACAAACATGTTTTACCGATTTATCGATATGCAAACATTTCGTCGTCGTGCAATTGAATCTTACTTACAAACAAAATATCATATCAAATTAGGTCTACAAAATTACAATTATAGCATTTTAGTATCAAACAGTCAAACAGTAGTAGTTTTAGTATCAACTAAAGCTGTGGACAGCAATACATTCTCTAATAATGAATGAGATGTATTATTTTTAAGCGTATTTGAAGTATGAGCTGCTGAATGCATTATTGTCGTATTTGTGGTAGGCAAATTAGCTGAATTTTGCGACATTTCTGTGTGTATGAAAGCCGACGACGTCGATGGACTAACGTCCTCACTATGATCAGTGTGTATTAAGCTATTGTGTTTTTGATTACACAATTTACACGGTCCAAACCAACACTCCGATGAGGTGTGACCTGCGCGTAAACAATTAAAGCACAGCTTTTTCTCCTTTAGAAAACTATATTTATCATTTATAGACAGATTTAAAAATGAATTGCATGCATACAATGGGTGATTAGCGTTGCACATACTGCAATTACGTGAACGTTTTGAATTATTAGGCTTATTTGATGTATTCGGCTGTTTATTCTGTGTAGATATAAAACTGTGTGACTTATTCTGATTATTAAACCGGTTTTTCGAGATGTTATCAGGAGTACTATTTTTACTGTGGGACATATTAATCGTTTTCAAAACATCGGCCCTATTTTTAAGAAAATTAACTAAATCTGTGAGTTTCAGACGCATGCCAGACTGGTTTTGGTTAGTAATATTACTTTTGTAATTTTCCCATTCACGTTCGGTGCAGGAATCTAATTTTGAAGTGATTAAATAAATGACTAAAGTGTCCCAAGATTCAGTCGGCTCGCCTAAAGTATTTAGAGCGCGAATATTTTTTAAGACATTATCGATTAATTTACGTATTTGAACAGGTGATTCTTTATTAAGAGACGTAGTGTTAAATAATGACTTCACATGGTTTTGCACAAGTAACCTGTTGTTATTATATCTATTTTCCATTAAATCCCATGCTATAAGATAATTATCAGACGAAAACTCCAATGATTTAATCACCATTAATGCATTACCCGTGAGAGAAGAACGTAAATAATGAAATTTTTGAACATTGTCGATTTCTTTCGAATTATGGATCAAAGACAGGTAAGTATCGCGATATTCCAACCAGTGGTCATATGAACCGTCAAATGAGGGTAGTGAAATAGTGGGCAATTTAATTGCACATGAACCCTTAGAAGTAGATGAAGAATTATTATTTTGTTTTTCAACTGTATTAGCTTTAATTAAACACTTAGACTTAGCTACATAAGCATAAAATTGGTTCTCGAAGGTTTCTCTCGCGCTTAATTCTTTTTCAATTTGAATGTCGGGTACGTTAACGTCTATCTCGTCTTGAATTTCGGAAAAGCTAGTAAGCAAATATTCTGCCTTGTCTAGACGCGTTTGTAATTCTGTACGAATAGCCTCAGTTATATTAATATGCTCTACAGAATCGACAAATTTGGCAAATAATGTTAGTTTGCCGCGAATACTGCCTCTTTTTTTAATTAAATCTTTTAGCACCATGTCGTCTACACTTTCAAAATAGGTTAGAGAATGCCTCTTTTTGGTCATTTTGGCTTTGTGAAACACAAGGAACCAGTCGTAGCACCCACCTGCTTAGAGTTGCACTAATTTTTATCGAAATGTATGCACGCGTGTTGTTCGTGACCTTGCCCGTTTTGAATGTCACACGCACCGGCTTATAAAAATGTACGCACAATATTAGCACAAAACACTGCGAATTGAACTGAATTTAATGAGAGGAAATAGAAAGGATGATTGACCTGACCGTTTTATGCTGGTTTCGATGATGCCTTTTCTGCTGGTCTCGCGTATCCGATTTATGCTGTTGATTACGACGATTCCTTGTTCTTGATCCGGCGATGAAGGTCCATTATGTTCGTGATGATGATGATGAATAAAACTTTTCTTTTTCTTCAATAGCTACGTATAATTGTTATTTCCTAACGTTACAGTTTCAATAATATGATTTTAATGTGTTAACGATGCGACGAATAGATGGCAAGTACAGAGGCGAAGCGTGAGTCGTCCGTCCCGCCCCGTTCCCCCAGTGTTGCTAGGTTGTTGGTAGCAGATGCGTAGACAATACAAGAAATTATACTTTTTATTTTACCCTAAAATCAGGGTAAGAAATCTAATCATTGTAACAACACACAGCGCGAATAACCGACTTCACTTGACTATTCTGACAGGTTCCGTCTATCTTTTTCTGATCGTCTCTGCTTTTAATATTGACTACAGATGGAGGATTCAGTACGAGGCATAATGCCTGCAGGAAGATCGAAATAGCTGAAACGACTGCAAGGGTGAGCGGGTGAACTGTAACTCTTTGGAACCTGAGTAAGTGGCGGGCTGCGCGAACAGCGCGGCCAGCAGCGGCTCCCTCGCGGCCGCCAGCACGGCGCCGCTGCGGCGGCACACGGCGTCGCGGTTGCGCTCCACGATGCCGCGCGCGCAGTACGACACCGGCCCGCCGAAGTGCACCACCCTGCGCACGACACTGATCAGTGCTCAGTGCTCAGTGCTCAGTGCTCAGACACCCACCGGTACCACCGCCGACTTCACAAATTCTCTCAAATACGACGCTGGTTCACTGCTAACACTGTTACTGTATTAGTACAGTTGCACTTAGGTGCATTAAAGGAGACGGGGATTTCTGGGCATTTAATGTAAGTAGATGAAGTATGGTTTAAAAAATTTTACATATTTTTCCATCCTAATATACAAAAAATCTGCCCATTTCTCCTCCTGGAGACTGAGCAATAAGAAAAACAAGATTTTTATACAGTCACTGCAAAATCGATTAAAATAATATCTATTTATGTAAATAAGCTAACACAATTGATAAAAAAGAAATACTTTTGGTCTATACTAGGCAATTAACGCAAACAAAATAATTATTTGCATTAAAATAAATACATTAAGCTATTTTAGCTTATAAAAAAAATATTAGATAAGATAAGATAAGATAATGTTTATTACGCATAAAATTGGTTTACAAAGATAGGTTGACAAAATTGAATAAAATACATTTAAGTTGTAGGCACGATTAATGGCGGTCTCGCACTAGGTTATACCTGTATCGCGAGAACCATGTTTAACGACTGTATTATCAAAAAGTTTTGCGTGTGCGAGGTGGTCGAGTGAGATAGGCTTGAATTTAGTAAATCAGTGCAATTTTAATTTAAAATGTGAAAATTAGTGAGATGTTATATGCTATATGCGCAAAATATAAAAAATATTAAAATAAAAAATATATATCGATTATTAATCGATTACCTAAATAAAACTGATACTGTATATTTATTCTGTGCACTATACTGACAGGTGACAGCTGGCTTGTCAAATAAACAAATAATCGTTGGATCACTCGACGTTTCGTATTTTACGTGTGCGTTTTGTTTGAGTGATTTCATATTATCCTTTAGTTTTTCATCGACCACGGCTTTGTTTTACTAATTCTGACCCTGCCTAACCTGAACGACCTTGCAATGCTTTAAATCTGGACACGGAAGATCTTGCACGTCTGACTTAGATGTTTTACTTTGGATTTTACTACCGGCATGGACTGGATACAGAAGATAATGGATCTCTGTGTAAACTGTGTAACAGCGACTAGTCGTAGTCACTGTATGCACTAGGCAGGCGACCCCTAAACGATGAAACTGCTTTGCATGTATTTTAACAATGGCTTGCACCTCAGTCTGTAAGTATACCTTATCTAACCAGTTGTTGTCGTCTAGTTTGTGGCCTTAATGTAAATAACTATATGAGTAACGTTAAAATATCTTTTGTATTTCAGAAATCAGCTGTTTATTACATAACCTTACTTTTACCAAACCCTTAATTATTCGGCTCTGAGAATGACAAAAACCGCAGAATTTTCAATCAAGGTCTGCCAAGTATCAATCTATTCATTTACACGATTTTCATCTTATTACATCCAGGGCCCAAATTTGTATGGAAACGTTTCCATCTCCTTTAATATGCCCGATATGAGGTAGGTCTACCAGTACACATATAAATATGTCAGACGATCACATAGATGCCGTCGATATAACATCTTTTTTGGGAATCACATTAGACTCTGGATTGCAATCGGGTCCCCATATAGCCTTGTGGGGTAAAATCAGTTCAGTGGCTTATGCTGTGAGGAAAGTAAGGCTACTTGTATGGAAACAGCAAAACTAGTTTAATGTAGTTAAATATTTGACAACATCACATACATTGCTCTGATCCTAAGGTAAGTAGCTAAAGCACTCGTATGTGTTATAGAAATCAGGAACAACGACGGTAGCACAATACCTATACCCAATACAACATAGAAAAGTTCTTTTTCTACATTGACCCAACCGAGAATCGAACCCGGAACCTCTGAGATAGCGACACCGAGTCCAGCGTTTTCGCCTTTCGGTTACGGAGTCTGGTGTGTGTTTGGTTCTGATAAGACTCTTTTCTCCCACGGGGGTCACGGAGTTATTTTCATAGTTTGCTATCGTATGGTTTATTGTGCTGGGATTGGATGGGACTCTGTTGCTGACATTGGATCAATCTTTGTATTGCATGTGCAAAAGAATCGTACGTGCAATACAGTGTTGGAGATCGTGACTCTACGCATTCATGTGCCCGGGAGAGGGCCTATGTGCCGAGTGTACGAGTATAAGCGTGCGGGCGCTAGGGGGCTAGGGGGCTCACTGGAAGTGGTCGGGCGGCACGACGAGCAGGCGCGGGTGGCGGCGGCGCTGCAGCCGCTGCAGGAAGCCCGCGTCGCCGCCGCCGCGCAGCGTCGCCTCGCGCAGCGCGCCCAGCACGCTGTCCGGGCCCTGCGCACGCGCACCCGGTGCACGCATCACACCACACATTACTTTTGTATTTACGTAAGCGTTACTGGATTGAGAAATTACTTAATGTATTTATTTCTTTTTAGAATTGCTTAAATACTATTTGTAAATTCGTAAATGTATAGTAAAACCAAACATATGTGTCGCGCAATCCCTTAGCTTGGGCACCGGCCGAGCCGGTGCAAACCGGTTATTAGACATCGCGGCGCGTACGTGACGAACAGGCAGTGCTCACTCGCACAGGACCCGCGCGCTCGTAATCGGTCAATATTTTGTCGCCTCCCGTTCACTCCTTCTGTGTGTGTTACGTGTGTGTGTGGCGACTGGCGCGTGTTTTGAAATACTCACGACGTCGAGCAGGTCCGCGTGCAGCTCGTGGTCGGCGTAGGGCAGCGGCTGCCACGGCAGGCCCTCGCGCGCGTACTCGTCCTGCTCGCGCCGCAGCGTGGCGCCCGTGACCGCCGCCTGCAACACGCGACCCCCGCGGCCAGTTAGAGGCGAAGGTACCTAGGCGACACTCACCCGGTTACCGCTCCGGAGTTGGCCCCGCTTTGGCACTTCGGCTCCAGAGTCCCGGAGTTTTGAAGATTCATACAATAAACTAGGATAGGATAACGCTTTTGATTTGAACAGACTTCTGAGTGAAATGAAGTGAGTAAAAGAAATGGAATCTCAACAAATGCACTGTCTGAGTTATATGTTTGCAACCACTCCTGTTTTACCATCTATCGTAACCTTTTCGAAACTTTCGAGTTTGAGAGAGAGAGAAAGAGGACGTATGGACGGAATTTTAAAATTAGATTATCTAAATGTTCTTGACTGTGTCGGTCCCTTAGCCCGCTGACCCGCATGACGACCCGTATTGCATTAAACCATATCATAGAAATAAACTATACTTTTTATGTAACTTTAACCCGACCCATTTAAAAAAGTGTAAGATAGTCGACATCGCAGTAGCTGTTGCAACTTGTTGCAAGCAAGTACATCATAAATAAATTCTTCAAAACCATTATGCCGATTATTTAGCTTTTAAATTAAGAAAAGCTTATACTCGTACGGCTAAGGACTAGTTAACGGAAAGATATATTTTGTGGTTTCTTTGCGAGATCGAACTAGAAATAAGGAGATCCGTAAATGAACAAACGTCGCTGACATATCCCGACGGATTAGCAACCTAAAGTGTCAGTGGGAGGAACACATAGCAAGCACGTAGAATTGACGACCGATGGGGCAGAAAGGTTCTAGAATGGAGGCCACAAGCGCAGCGTAGAACTTCCACCCACAAGGTAGATGGTACAGGTTGCAAAAAGTCGCTGGATGCAAGCCGCTTCCAAACGGGCAATCTGGAAGTCACTGGATGAGGCTTATGTTCAGCGGTGGACGTCCTATGGCTGTGATGATGATGATGATGATGTAGTAAAGCTGCAAGAGCGAGAAAGGTGCTGGCCGGTAGCCCCGAGCCCTGAGTAGTGTGGAAGGTGCGGGTAGAGTGAAAGGTGTACCTGCACGCGCTCGGCGGCGTAGTTGATGAGCAGGCGCTCGAGTCCGTTGTGCGCGAGCGCCTCGAACCCGTAGACGTCCAGGATGCCCAGCGCGCACCGCTTGCCCGCCTCCGCCGGCTGCGACATATACACAAGGACGCATCAGTTACACAATACCAAATGTACCGAACGAAATTAATTAACGGAAGAAATATATAGGCAAATACGCGCAGTTAAGTGTCCATTAACCGTTTTAAATTAAAAATATCGAAACGTGCGCGTGAGACTGTAAAATTAGACTTCCAGTAAGAAGATCAGTCACGTGGTCGCTGCGAGTGTGTAACAAGCTCGTCACGCAAAAACGCGGAACTGACGTGACGCTTGTAAATCAGAAGTGGGATTTAATATGTACTAAGTGAGACATATGTTTGTTTTAACATGAGATTTGTAAAAGCATACATTATCATATATCCTTTAGGTATTAGAGTAAGATGTCTGCAATGTAAGTGTACCTTTATGGCGTCGTTGACCGCGTTGATGAGCCAGGTGAAGAGGCGCGAGTAGGTGGCGGCCAGCAGGCGGTCGCGCAGCGCGGCGGCCCACTCCGCGCCCTCCCAGCCGAACGCGCCGCACGAGCCCTCCGCCGAGCTGTCGTCTGCGCACACCGCCCGAACACTTCAATACAAGTTCGCCCAACTACGAATCAGCCTCGCAGAAGTACCAAGAGATGCACATAAATAGTTATGGGTATCTCGGAATGCTGAGTGAAGAATGAGAATGAGTAAATAGGTAAACGTAGTATAGAACGCCGCCTCAACTTGATGGACCGACGACCATAGAAAGATGGCTGGCAGTAGCTGGATGAAAAAAGCAAGAGATCGTGTTCTTTGGTGTTCTTTAGGGGAGAGGAGAGAGGGGAAGGGCTTACGTCCAGCAGTTGACTGCAATAGGCTGACGTAATGAAACACCTGTTCATAAAGTGTAAGTGTGAGGTGTGTAGTGTGTAGTGTGTAGTGTGAGTATGTACGCACGTACCGGCCCGGTCTGGGTCGTCTGCGGCGGGCGGCGCGGCGGCGAGCGCGGCCACGAGCGCGGCCTCGTCCACGCCCACCAGCGCGCACGCCTCGCGCAACTCTGCGCACACGATCACAAGTACACCTTACTGCATACTTACTTAAAATAGGGATGACGGCTAACTTTTTTTCTTTGTCTATTAGGTAGATTATCAAAAAGTATTGGACACGTATTTTTTCTTTTTTCATATAATTAAAATATTACAGAGATATATTAATTTGAAATAAAATGAGTAGAATTAGGCGTTACTTTCAACTATCAAACAACAATATACATTACTCGTAACGTAGTCGGAGCTGTGATCGGAACGTGAGGAGCACACACGACTGAACTGCAGCCCCCGAGACGAAGCGGGAGGGGGCGTACTCAGAAGGATAGGCAGCGCTCAGTTGTTTGTGCGTTGAGACACGCAAGCTCATCCTGATATTCAATAGCGATGTTTTTACAAAATGCTCGCCGCAACGGTGTGGTGCCGCTGCGACGCCGGAACGTTAACACTGCGTCGTAGTAACGCTGTGATAGCGCAGCGCCTCCTATGTGGCCGGCTAAGCGTCAAAATTTTTGCGTTGCGACGACGCAATCACGCTACGCACCTACTGGACTGGCCCTTAGTCGCCGCAGCGCAGCCAAGGCGACAACATCTCTCCTGAAGATGCCACGTGGAGTGGCAAAACGCGTCGAGGTTTTTATGTCGGTGTTAGGTACTAGCTTTTGCATTAATCTGTCTCGCATGCAATTTGAGGGAGGGCGGGTGCATTTTTCTTGTGTTTATTCACGGAGTGTGATTGGGGTGCCTATGCCGGCGTAACTAAGCGGAAATTGTAAACAAATAAAATACATTTTCATAATTATTGATTTGAAATGTCGCATGACGCACGACTAGGTACAATTTTTACTTAGAAGTGACGTCACGAACTCTTGAACTTTGATGCGCTTTATCTTAGTCATTTTTAGTTGATAGACAAAAGAAAAATATTTAAAAATATTACCTGTTCAATCCCACTGCTGGGCAAAGGTCTCCCCCAGACTCTTCTATCCCTCGTCAGGTTAACCAAATCGTCACACCATCTTTACTTAGGTCTACCTCTTCGGCGACAGCCGTCTGTAGGGGTACCTACAGACGGCTGTCGCGTGGTGGCTCGGTGGGTACACCGAGTGAATAAAAAAGGGAAAAATAAGAGTCTATTATTAATTGATAATCTAACTAACGGTCTAAATCGAGTCTCGAGAGGTCTCTAGTCGGTTAGGTGGTGGTGTTTGTGTACCGTATTCGTGGTGCAAGCGCACGCCGATGGTGCCGTCGATGTTGTGGTGCGGCTCGAACTGCACGTTGCCGAGCTTGAGCACGAAGGCCAGCACGCGCACCACCGCGCCGCACCCGCCGCCCCCCGCGAACCCCAACGCCGCCATCGCCGCCTGCGCACACCACGCGTTACACACACTCGTCTCCTTCCAACGCGCACACGCACACACACACACACTGCACATTTATCCCTATTTGTAGTGCATTGTGTACGGTCTTGAACGTAGTGATTTTTTGATCACTGTTTATGCTGCTTATTACTTATGAAATTTAAAAATATGTACATATGTCACTCTCTTGTTTGCTATGCCCTTGCAGGGCGTCACATATATACCTTTATTTTTCTAACACCGCAAAATTGTAATGTGACATGCAATAAACGTTTGAATTTGAATTTGAATTTGCTGCTGTCACTGATCAACATTTCGTTAAAGTTACTTAATTGTTAAACTTGCGTTAAACACATACAAAATTATGTTATTAAACATCAATAATTATTTTATTGTTTCAATACATAAAAATATAACAAAATACACAATAGTCGTCAAGACAAGTGGACGTGATAACGATGGTTGACAAGACCAAGCATGGCTTGATTTGGCCGCTTGTTTGGTCTTTAGGTCAAAAAGGGCGCCATTTGAGATTAGATTTGTCTATGCTTACCCATTCGCACTTGATCAAATAATATATTTACATCTGATATTGCGATTTTCAAATTAAAGCTTTGGCGATTTTGGTGTAATTACAAAATAAAACAAAATAAAAAACACTTGTAAGATTTCATTACACATCGGGACAGGTGGAAATAAATAAAAGCTTGTAAAAACAAGCTGCAGTACTGGCACTGTTCTCGCGCCTCGCATAACATCAGTGCCGTATGCCACCCGTGTTCTAAAGTTCCAAAGAAGAGGCTGGTGGTGTGCAGCGGCGCTCACCTTAGTGTAGGCGAAGTGGTCCGTGTCGGCGCGGTCGGCGCGGGGGCCGGGGGGCGCAGGCGGCGGCGGCGCGGGGGCGGGGGGCGCGCGCCGCGGTGACGCGCCCCCCGCCGCCACCTCGCTCGCGCCCCCGCCCGCGCCCCCGCGCAGGATGCGGTAGTGCTCCCACGACCGCTGTAGCCGGAGACGTTCTGGACACGCAAACGTAACAATGATGAACGAGTACAATACCCGGCACGGATCTTGAACGCTGGAGGAAATAGCAGAGACGATCGTCGTATCGGGCGCGTGTGCGCGGAGCGAGCGACCGATCCCGGCCGGCGGTTCGGCTGCTCAAGATCCGTGCCGCTAGTTGTAACCGAGATAAATGCAAGTGGCAAATCGTAGTAAAACAATCATGTACCGAACACAATATTTTACTCGAAAATCAATATGAAATAATATCCTTGATACAAAAAGTAGCATGTAAAAAACGTATAATGTACTGACTGAGCAAATGCGGGTCGGCGCCGGCGAGCAGCTGGTACAGCACGTGGAAGTTGCGCTCGCCCTCCGCCGCGCCGCACAGCCGCTCCTGCAACGCGACACACGTAGCGCCAGCCCTCGCAGCCTCGCATTTACCTAGCCTACTCATTTCAATATCCGTATCCGCTGACCTCTGATAATTATGAATTTCATAACCTTATTGAATTTGAAAGTCAGTCAGCAATGAAGTTCTATTAACTTCAATACAATTGCCATATTATTTATTTGAGTCTAAACTTTTCTGTAAATATTGTTTTTACGCGCAGTGGAAGTCAAACCATGTCAGTCGTACTTACACAACGCGTCAATTTTTCGGGCTAAGGTACCCCGCCCCATAAACAACGGTGCCGACTGAATACCAAAGTTGACATCCGCATTCGCTAAACAAGAAATATCTGTATCCGCGGATATACTCGTACACTTTTAACAATCCGGCTGCTATCTGTATATCCTGCTCTGGTGCTACTATTACAGTTTAGCCACAATTATAATCCCCAATTGTGCAGTCCTACCGACTTATTTAATCAGCACTTGGATATATCATACTCTACATTAATCTTGAATTCGAAATCGAAGTTGACATAAAGTAGTGAATACTTCACCTTCTCCAAAAGGTCTGCATGCAAACACAAAAAATGTGTTAATTCCAGTAAATTGTGATATTAATTCTACTCGAATTACGATTTTTTTCAATAAGAATCATTTTTTAACTTACAATGTGTTATGTGTCCTCCGACAGGTTGTCCTTTGAAGTCAAATTCTATTTCTAATAGTTTTCCCTGCAAGTGAAATACACGGTATTAGTATATGATTCGTATGTTGGCTATTTAACTTTACCCTATCAAAGCTTCAGCAAGACAATTTCGTAACTGCAGACCCAGAAAAACCACGAGGTACAATAAATTCAATATCTTAATTAATATTCAACGGTTACGGAGGTCAGTGGCTGACGATCCAAAGCATCGCAACCTACAGCAAGCTGGCGTGCACGAAGCGCCGGAAGCGAGAAGCGAGAACCTTCCCATTGCGTGCCTCGAAAAATGTTTCTTATTGTTTTTCCGGTCTATCGTGGGTAAGCGGCACGCAAAGGGATAATACGTACAAATCTGCTGGCGTTGTGGTTGCGTGCGGTGGCGGCGTTGCCGAAGGCCTCGAGCAGCGTTCCGGCGGCCGTGAGCGCGCCGCCCGCGCCACTCTCGCCGCCCGCGCCGCCCGCCACCACCGCGCACTGCAGGCACACGCGCGCCGCCTCCGTCTTGCCCGCGCCGCTCTCGCCTGCGCGTGCACGGTACGTCACTATGAATCGGACGCCCGAGGCGCAATCGCCCCACGTAGCCACGGAGCCCGGGCCAAATCCCAAATCATTTTAGGTGTTTTTCTATTTTTTTGCACCACAAAAATTTGTACGCCCCTTATGAGCGAAACGTAGTAAGTAGTAAGTAATAAATAATAATGAAAGTTTGTTTCAAAATTCATCTTTGCAGAGAATATAAATTAATTGACTCTTGCACATCTGCGAGCAGATTGAACACATATACTTTAAGTATCTATAGTTAGGTACTATTCTGTCATAATACATAATTGTGTTTTTGCAAATAAACTCTTAAACTTATACAAGGTTACATTGCAAAAGGGTGCCAAATTTAAAAAATAAGATCTAGGGAACAATATAAAGAAGCGTGTTAATCGTTATTATATTTAATGATCGTATGTTACGAAAATAATTCACCTTAAAATATCCGAAAATAAAGTCAATAGAGAGACTACGAAAGCCGCGCGGTCATTCATCAGAGGCGTAGGTACGGCGAGATAACAAGGACCTTACCTTGCACATGCAGTGCAATTTTGTCATGAATGAGTTAAATTATCCACGCATACGATTTTTAACAGTAGATAGGAATCATTAAATATGAAAAAAAAACTTGATCTTTGTATAGTTTGATTAAGTTACTGATCTGAGCCACTCCTAAAGATTTAGCACCCCTTTGCAATGTAACCCTGTATACCTATGTTCTACAAATAATAAGACTCATACATGCACTCTTATCGGGTCCTTCCCCTAACCCGAAATAATCAGATCTGCATTCGACACAAGCACACGAAGTATGCGTGAATAGTCAGTACCTTTTACAAAACCTACAAATACTATAAGAAAATTGACCAAGCTAATAAATGCCTTACCTGTGATGACAATGCACTGACTCTCATTTCGGTCGCGTACCCATCGGTACGCAGCGGCAGTGATCGCATACCTGAAAAGGTTAAAAAATAAATCGATCTAAACTAAATAATAAAATAAATAAATAAATCTTTATTTTCTTATCACAAAACACAGTAATAGGTACAGAGAATAATTTCCAATTATATGTAAGTATTTTTTGTTTTTTGTGTGAGACTGATGCCTATGCTAGGTATTTATTATAGCAGTATTACAGGACATCAGTCTCCCACCACCTCGGAATACTTGAAAATGTATCTAGTTAACCATGTGACAATAAACAAAGAACAAAGTTATCATAAACATAAACATAGAAATTTTCTTACTTACTATAATTATTATTTTATTTATTTAGACACTGTATGTATGCGTGTGTGTGTGTATGTGTGTATGTATTTGTGCGTGTGTATGGCGTATATGAGTGTGGATGGGTGAATTTGGGTGTGTGCGTATGTGTTGGTGTGTGTGTGTGAGTTAGTGTTTGAGCTTGAGTGTGTTCTTGTGTAGTTTCTTATTATCTACTTTTATTTAATTACTAACAGTAATTTTTCCGTTTCAGCATAGCTCAAGTCCAGAAGCCATTCTGACACTTTGTTTTTACAGCCGTTACTTGGAAGGGGGTAGACATTAAGTAAAGAGTTAATAGTGTTGTAAAGTCGGAAACCTAAGAAACAAAAGAATCTTTGCGCAAATCTAGTGTGGAAACGATTCGTGGGACAAACATTACCCTTTCTACGCTTACCAGCTTTTAGTTGCGGATCATAGTAAATGGTAACGTGCTTGCGTAGAATAACAGCAAGAACAAACAGTTGGCGGACAGATAAAACATTCCAATGTTTATAAACATCAGTCGTGGGACAAGTAAAAGATAAGAACGCGTAAACCTTCAGGACAGCTCTTTGAGCCCGTTCGACTCTTAGTAGGTGGGTTTTGGCGGCCCCACTCCAGGAAGAAATACAATACCCCAAGAGCGATTGACAAAGTGACAGGTAGACAAGTCCTCAAGACTTCCCGACCAGCCACACAGCGCAATGATTTGAAAATGTATATTAATTTCATTATTCTTGTAGCTAGAAGATTCAGATGGGGTTTAAAGTTACGACAGCAGTCAACCATGACACCCGAATATCATACGGCGTCAGCAGGACGAGATCAAAGCAGCAACAATTTGCGATTGCGATGCGATTTGAGTTTAAGTACAGCACGAGGATTCCGTGTAGTGA
This sequence comes from Anania hortulata, assembly GCA_963576865.1. Classification (NCBI taxonomy): domain Eukaryota; kingdom Metazoa; phylum Arthropoda; class Insecta; order Lepidoptera; family Crambidae; genus Anania; species Anania hortulata. The sequence continues at coordinate 20,943,207 of OY756399.1, read as the reverse complement.
TAGGTATTTGGTCTTGCTAACATTAAGTGACAGTATGTTACCAGACAACCAATCCGTAACCAAATTAAGTCCCATCTAGGCATATTGGAAAGCTTCTTCCTAGCAATGCCCGAAGAACAGCAAGGCAGTATGGTCATCAAATGCAACGATTTTCCCATTTTGAAGTTTAGTTTAGCAGAGATTGTTGATGTAAATGAGAAATAACATGGGTCCGAGGACACTGCCGTGCGGGACGCCGAAAGTAACTGGCAGCTCATCACTAGTCCAGCCATTTATTTTTACTGACTGATAGCGATCTGTTAGATACTTAGATAGCTGGTGAACAGAGGGTTAAGCCTCTGACACCCAGCCTCTACATTTTCTCCAAGAGGATCGCGACAGAGACCGTGTCAAAAGCCTTGGTCAAAGTGACAAATATACCAATAGCCTTCTCCCCCCCTAACGATCTAATAAACTTCTAAACGATTTCGTTGCCAAATTTACAATTAACATAAAAAAGTATACAACCTGCAGAATAATCGAATCCGATAGAAAAAAATGAACTGACTACCGTTTAGGATAGTTGGAGCCTGCTTCTACCATCTACTTTCCAATGGTCAATAGGGAATATGCCTCATTTATTTAGTCTTTAAATGGTTCTCAATGATAATTAATAAAATTTAAAAGAATTTTCGAGAAATACTTATAAATACCGATACTGCGAACCCATCACTTTATCGCAATTTACTGCAACGATTTTCAAGTCCCATAAAACTATTCGCAGATCTTTTTATACAATATTTAACACTTCCGAGAATGAGGATACATCGCAATTTCATTTCCTCGAATAGTTATTTATTAATCTACAAATTCACTTCATCGTTATTTGTTTTCATATTTTATATATTTCATCAAAATAATCTTAGATCAATGTTTTGTTACCAATAATTTTGTTTCCACGTAAGTTTCGGTTTACAAAATATTTGAATACATCGAATATACGATTTTCATGTATTTAATCATTTTTGTTCGTGATACCTACCTACTCATACATATTTTAAATACCTAGTACATATTTTAAGTATTTATAAATTAAAAACGAATGCTATTAACAATCTACTCGTTCGACCCCGACTCTACGTAGTCTTGTTTGCCCTACCCCTAGAGTGTAATTTAAAAGCCGGAGGCGCGGAGGGAGAACAGCCTCCGGCGGCTGTAACAAAACTCAGGCGCCCGCGCGAGCTGGAGCGGCTAAGCCAAAGGCGACCAGCAAGCCGAAGCTGCGGAAGCTGGCATGGGTGACTGAAATTTGTTACGCAAGAGCAAAAAGGCTGTACTTCCCGCAGCGCCGGAGACGAGGAAACCCTAGCTTAGAGATATGCATACTGCATGTTTGTGATGTTTGCTTGCACGCTGCGTGCTTGCTTGCACGCTGCATGCTTGCTTGCACGATGCATGCTTGCTTGCACGATGCATGCATATGCATGCCTACATACCGACATTTTAAATAATATTTTCAACGTACAATAACAACGAATGCCCTAACGTTATGTTAATGTAGGTAATGTTAAATTTATTATTATAGAACAGTTTTTATCGTCAACATGCGAATACATCATTCGATGAAACGTTACTGCGATTGAAAGTTGTTAAACGAAAAAATATAATGTGTACCGTTAAGTATTAAAACATATAAATTGTTATATTGATAACTTATATAAAATGTTAATTCGATATTCCGGTAATCTGGTAAGTAATCAAAACAACTTTGAAACATTTTTTTATTAAAGTTTATTCGATGTTATGAAATGATGATGATTAGCTATTCGATAAATCAAGAAAAATAGATATTAAAAATCGTGGAATAGTTTTATGTAAAATGGAATTCGATATTTAAAAAATCTGTATTTTGATAGAGACCTATAAATAAATACCTGACTTACAATCCATTAAAGTCGCGTGCTAGACAAGGAGATCCGACATGTACCGTGACGTCACAGTACACGTCCACCATACATTTTTCATTGTAAAAGTTGTTTTAGAAAGAGACAGGTATATCTCCATTACTAATTGGTGTAAGTACGGTATTTTTTTAGCTAAAATCAATTCGTTTTCACTATTATCACTATAATGGTGCTCTGAACAACACTAGTAAATTATAGGCCAACACTCGAGCGCGTGTGTGGTGCGGACTGCGGAAGTGCTACTACTCACAGGTGCGGCGGCAGCTGGTGCGGCGGGCGCGCCAGGTACGCGCGCACCAGCTCGGCCGAGTACAGCGGCAGCGGCCGGCACGGGTTCACCGACACCAGCGCGTTGCCCACGTATGTCTGGAACAAACAAATTCCGTCACCTCACTCATCGTGCACGACCTACGACTTACAAACGAATAACAAAACGTTGGCTGGTTTAGATTATTTGTAGTTATTACATCATCAACTTTTGAAAGTCTACAGCTGGACATAGGCCTCTCCTATAGAACGCCACAGGCTCTGGGCTCCGTTTTCATCTAGCGTCTTCCCGCAACCATGACTCGTGTCGTCAGTCCACCTTTGTGTTTGTTGGCCTGCTCACGTTGCGTCTTCAAATTCGTGGTCGCCACTAGAGAACCTTTCTTCCCGAACGGCTGTCAGGTCTGCGAGTTCTTTTTAATAGTGTGCAACGTACAATAAAATCATAGCAAGTTTGCCGTATTTATTAGCCCCAAGCTGTGGTCTGTGTACACTCACGTAAATAAGGTCGCGCTTGTAGCGCACGTGCAGGTTGTGCAGGAAGGTGTCTTCGGTGAGCGGCGCCAGCAGCGCGGCGTCGTGCAGGCCGGCGCCCCCCGCCTCGCCGTCCGCCATGGGGAGCGTCACCGCGCCCGCGCACCGCGCTTAGCTGACCCCAGCAACCCCATACTCGGAGCCGCTAAATTTACTAACTGTAACAAGCCAAAGAAAATCTAACGTATAGCTTACTATGCGCTTTCCGTTGTAGTTGATAAAAACAATGTATTTAAATTATCTTTGATTTGTTGGATTTTTCTCTGCCCCGAATAGCAGATTATCTACAAAAAATCATTTTATCATACAATTTGAAAGCTTTGCAATTTATTTAAAGCGTTATAGGTGGCAACAGACTGTCAACTTCGTTAAGCAGTTGCCGGTTGCGGTGAATAAAATCAGCAATCGTGGCCTAGTTTACGGTTGCTGCAATTTTAAATCAACTTTTGAAGTCAAAAGTCAAGTCAAAAAAGTTTAGGACAGAAAACTGCCACTTGTGAACGTCAATAATAACATTATTGGCCCATATGGGGCAGAACATGTCTCCTTATTTTTTGGGCCCTACTAGCGCTTCGAGACAAGACACAGACAATCTGGCAAGTGCTGAGAAGAAACGCTGGAACAAACTCAGTCACCACTAGCTGCCAAAAGAAAAAAAGGAAAAGAAAATAATGTTTACCTGTGCGAGCAGGGCAGTATTTAATTCCAGACATTTTTGTCATTTAAATAGTCATTAACAGTATAATAACTCTTTTTCATTAAAATAATCTTAACATGCGATTTAAACTCGAACATGGGTAGTTCAACAATAGACTGTGGTAATTTGTTAAAAAAGCGAATACATTTCCCCATGAACGAATTACTCACTTTATGCAGTCTGAAATTTGAAAATGGTCAGTATTTATCTGAAGTCGATGAGAGGGGGTGGGGTTACCGACAAAACACGTCCCCGGTTGCGGAAACTCGTCATCACTGGCTGGTACAAAGTCAGTTGCCAGTTTAGGAAATTTAAATCACCAATTGCAGCAACCAGGAATGGTTACGATTGCTACAAAGGTCTGCTCAAAATTATATGAATATTGAAAAAATAGGTAGTGCGACGAGTTGCCGATTGCAGCAACAGGAAACTGCGTACAGAAGTTACGGACAGCAGCTAGATTAATACAATTTATCTATCTATCTATCAATATATTTTTTTATTTATTTAAACTTTATTGCACAAATAAAAATCTTACAAAAGGTGGACTTAATGCCATGGAGCATTGCCAGTCGACCATTGGCATTAATATATCTGACGACCTTATGAAGACCTCCGCAGCCGAGAGGCGAGAACGCCGGACTTGGCGTCCCCATCTCTGAGGTCCCGGGTTCTATTCTCGGACGGTCAATGAAGAAAACTACTTTTTTTATGTTATTTCTTTTAGAAAATTACTATGCAAGTAAATTTTGTGGAATCCATATTATCAATCGTAATAATTTATTTAAGTACCTACATTGTTTTTTTTGTTTGAATAATTTTGCTAATGGTGGACCTTAATGTCAAGAAGATTTTAGTGTAAAAAATGTAGCTTCTTTTACTCTTAATTAAAGGAAATAGCAGTAATGTGTACTAGCTAGAGTATCGATTGCAGCAACTTTAACTTTTAAGTGTTGGGATTATCTAGAGGATTCTTTGACCAGTGGAAACATTTGACAGAAATAGGTGGTCTCTTTGACTACAAGCTGATGATTTATGGCCGGCTTATTACGGAAATATTAGAGATGATGATGAGATAGAGATGTGCCTTTTATGTTTAAGTAATTCCAAAAATAATTATAATAAACAATATCTTAGATATTATGTATTTTGTTTTTGCCAAATAAACTAATCCCTGAAGACTCCTGTTTATGCCGAATGGTTATAACGCAGACGTAACAAGCCGCCGGCGCATGCAGCATGCCCGCATGCCATAGATTATAGGCATACCGAAAATATATGGTGTGTCGAGGGCTTGACAAACTTTAAACTTTAGAGCTTTTTTAAAAAACAAATCATGAAATAAGCTCATAAAAGATGTAATAGTGTAAAAGATAAACCAATTTGAATGACTTCCAAAACATAAATTAAAAACAAATTAAATAAAAAATAACAACTATTAGAAGGATACTCCAGATAATATTTGTTTTACATTTACACAGCAATCAGTTTTTTTTGTCTCTTAAACTTTATTTACAAAAAAATTACAAATAATAAAAAAAAAGTTGTGAAATTCTGTATTAATTTAATACTGTAATAATAATATTTTTTGATTGCCTATAGGTGATATAAATATGTAAAGGCAAATTGTGATCTTCAGTGTACCTCAAACAAGGCAAAAAAAAATTCTATTATTCCTTGATCTTTAACTCGTTAACATCCAAGCAGTCCCATAAGACCACATAACAATAGAATTTATTGTGTCTTGTTTACGTATGCTTGATCAGTTAATAGCACACAGCTGACTTGGTCAGTTTTTTCTTGGTTGAGTTTGCACTTTAATCACACTAAGTTTAGCACCTGTATTTTTTCACTGTTATCCTCTTAATAAAAATGGCTAAAACTTACTATTATGTCAGACTTACATTTCTTAAAAAAAAAATACATTATATATTTTATTTTGTGTTAATGAGCACATGCTAATTGATCTCAGGTTAAGCAAAAACAAATTCATGTTTTAAAAGCATATTATGATTAAATTTCTATATATAGGCTATATTTAGTTTTAGGGATTCTACATGAATTGTCTGTTTTCCTTTTGTGAGCTAGAATTCCTATCACTAGGTTGGACAAACAGACAACAGAATGACATGAGTAGTTTCTATTCAGCCTTTTGGGTATATAAATCTATAGGTTATCTTCTTGTCCCGTTAACATCCAAGCGGTCTCATGAGACCTCATAACAATGGAAATTCTATTGTCTTGTTTACGTATGTTACGTATGCTTGATCAGTTGTAACAGCACCAAAATAGCATATTATAAAAATGTATGGTCACTCATTGATTGCCAAAAAATCTCTAACCTAAAATAAAAGTTTTTAGAAACAAATACATTTGCAGATGAAAGTACAATATAACTGAATAATTTAATGCATAGTAAACATTTCTATTTTTTTGTCATTTATGATCACTTTTATCATAATAAAAATATAATTTAACTATTGCTTAAGTGTAATCAATTATTAAAATTGTAGTAAACTAAAAAAGACGATACTTTTTAGAAGCCCAAATTGACCTAATTAGTTCTAATAAAATAGAATTGCTGTAACATTGACCAACCTATTTCTTGTGACTATTATGATATGGCTATTCAAAGCGTTGTTTTTAGTATAAATTTATGAGCAAAATTTTAAGCCTAAATCATTAAATTTGGGATAATTTAACATCCTAAGGTAGCCCACACATAATTATTAAAAAAACGAAATAAGATAGTCTTAAAAGCTTATAAATTTATTTTCCTCTTACCTATTTAAAGTGTAAAACAACTTTCAATAAATAGCACTACGATGGTTTTAACAAGCACGAAATCATTTTAAAAACACTAATTCGCAAACATTGCAGATAATCAGTAGGTTCCTCTACTAATTTCGTTCGTTCGTTTTTGACATTAAGTTGATTGGTTGATTGATGGATGGATGGCGAAGAAAATACAATCACAACCCTATACACGATGGAGGGTTGTGTGTGGCGAAGGTATTTTAAGCGCTTGCTAAACGGAAGACGAACTCCCTTTGACATTGCTCAAAATAGTCGAGTAATGGAAATCATGCTAGTTTTGGTTATTTTTATTAGGATGCGAAATGTCATACGAGATACGATAGCATGCTAAGTGCTATTGTTATGCTAATATAAAGTCTAATTACCTGAAATATTATATGTAATTGCTAAATTGTGAATGTTTTGCGATATTTGAAAATAGTTAGTTATACCTACTATAAAACGTACGCTTGAGTATTTAGTTATTAGATTTTTTAATTATTCTTTGTCTCCTCATCGCTGATATAAAAAAAAAACAAGTGATAAATACAAACATTTTAGTTCAAATAAACCGACAAACTGACAGCACGCAATACGGCTCTAAGTGCAATGATTTCAGTATTGGTTTACAAACTAGCTGTGCCCGCGGCTTCGCTCGCGTGGATTATGGTTTGTCACATCGTATTTTGTTCGCCTCCCTAAGGTTAAAGCTTTCACGACAAAAAGTAGCCTATGTCCTTTTCCAAGCTCCCATCAATCTCTATAATAAAACTCATCAAAAACAGTTTAGCGGCTAAGGCGTGAAAAGTTAACTTTTCACAATTAACTTTCAGACAAACATAGTACTATCATGACTACTCCTCCCATCCCACCGTGCCGCCCGTACTTGCCTAGGTACCGATTGACGACGAACGAGATAGCAAATTAAAAAATCTATTAAGATAACGCGGGTTTCGTTCCATACCTCAAATGCAAAAATAGAACCCTTATAGGATGACGTGTGGCTGTCTGTCAGTCCGTCTGTTAGAACCGATTTGCTTACTGGACCGTGTAAATTTCAATTTGGCATAAATACTTATAAGAATGTTCATGTTCACAATGTTAAATTTCAAAATTGATGCTATTTTCGTAATAAACGTCCCAAAAAACCATATAATGACACCCATATTGATATTTAGACATTTCAACCCTATCGCACCAACCCCAACAGGGGCGATGGTATTTCACGTCCGCCACGTTGGATTTTAAAATCGTTGTTTTCGTAATCAGCGACCCGATAAACCAACAAAACAATACCCATGTTGATTTTCAGACTTTGTCACCATATTTTCCCCTTTTAGGGGTTGACTTCTCAAAAACCTGAAACACCTGTTTACTCATTTATCGTTAGAAATACTCATGTGAGGTTTCGAATAAAATAGTCTAACTAATCTTGTTTCCCCATACAAATTTTGGACCCCCATTTTACCTCCTTAATGCACCCCTAGACCTTACAAGGAACCTACACGTGCCAAATTTGAAATCTCTAGAACCAGCTGTTTGGGCTTTGCGTTGATATGTCAGACAGTCAGTCAGTTTCTTCTTTTATATACATATTTATATTAAAGATTAATATATCATAAATAGAGCTGCGCATGCCGTCGCATGCGCAACACCACCCTCGGGCGGGGTGGTGTTTTTGATCGCGGAGCAATAATCCGTTGATGCCCGCGATCGCCCGCGCCGCGTACTTAACGTACAGTCCCTTTAGGGCAATCATTCTAGTAGAGCGCGCGACGCAGACTAAGTTACCTAGCTACCCAGCGGGCACAGGTGGTGCGGTCTTTTTGATCACCATGTTAATAGCAGTATACGATTCCCTTTGTTCTATTATTCGCGGTGACGACGGGGCGGGGTGGTCTTATTGACCGCGACGCAATAAAGTCCGCGCCTTCCCGTCGATGCCCGCGACTGCCCGCGCCGCGCGTACTCAACACACACGACGGCGGCGCCGTATACGTTATTGTACAGAAACTGGTCGGTGCAATCCACGGCGGGCAGCAATGAACATGCAGCGCCGCCGCGCCCCATCCCGTGCCCAGCAGGCACTGGCAGTGCGGTCTTTTTGACCACAGTGTGCGTTGCAGTATACGATTTCCTTTATTTAATCGTTCGCGGCGAAATTGTGCGGCTCGCCCCACCCCGTGGTGTGCGCAACGCCTTAAAATCCCCGTAGAACCATTTAAACTAAACTAAAAAGGACCTTCATTGAGAGTTGAAACTATATCGACTAAAGTAGAATGACAATATTTAAAGTAAAATGATGTATGATAAATAACTAGTATTATTTAAAATAAAAAATCTCAAAAACGGTGCTTCGTAGACCCCACATGCTATCACAGGAAAACGTTAGTAGTTTAAAGTAATGATTTTTAACAAACCACATCTTTGACAAGCTATAAAAGTAAAAGAAAAAGCGACGCTATCGGCAATGCATTATTGAAGAGATTACCATAAAAAGGTTATAGTGGGTCAACCCTAAAAGATAGACATATGCTATCACGACTTTTTTAGAACTCAATGGAAACAATTCCGCCATAAATGATTTTTGTGTAACTTTAATCGTTTACGCACTCGACGAACGCTCTCAAAAGGAATGTTTCATGTTTGTGCAACATTTTTTTATTGATACTTCGCTTCTATTAGTCGCAGCGTGATGTGATAGCCTCAAACCTTGCTGGATAAATGGACTATCCAACACAAAAATATTTTTTCAATTCGAACCACTAGTTTTCCAGGTTAGCGCGTGCAACCAAACAAAAAAACTCTTCAGCTTTATAATATTAAGTATAGATAGTTGCTTGGTTGCAAGCTATACTCCTTCTCTTTCATTTGTTTGTGGCTCAATCAGGTTATGCTCGGCTAACCAATCGCCCGTCAGCACGCGAAATAGCAGGCCTACTTTTTAGTAGTAGAGCGTGTGAATCTATGAAAGCAATCGCTCGGCCTAGCTGCGCAATAACTGCAAATTTTAGCATTCACGAAAATTAGGAATTTTAGATAATTTAATAACCGCTATTTATGATTTAGCACGTTAATAATTACTACTATTTGTAATTAATCCATTACACTGAAATAAATAAATACATTATTACTCGACTTTGCCCCAGTCCCCCCCAATTTTGGAATGGTTTCCATACAAGAAGGGAACAGGGTCTAGCTGGCGGGAGAAAAGTAGACGAAGGATTTCCAATAGCAGCGGGCACTTGATATAAGGAAAGCAAGGGGAGAAAGTCAAGCTATGTCAAGAGGAGTTCGTCCGCCGTTTAGGAAGCGCTTAAACACATAAATTTACTAATGACAGAGACGATCAGAACAAGAAATGATTATAACATCTCGCTATCTAGCGAGCACAAATAAAAACGCGGGTTTTTGCCATAATCAAAAAAAGAAGAAGAAGAGTTATACATTATTATTTACGTGGACATTGGTTGACAATATAATGACTGACAATTGCCGAGACCAAACAATATAATATAACAATATTATATATATATATATATATATATATATATATATATATATTCCCCTATATTAATTTCCTCTTTGCCAAACACGCTAGCGCTATCTCTGAGATTAGTGTTGCCAGTGCTTTATGCATTTTATTAGAACCATGAATGATATACAATATTTTTTATCAAAGCGGTCCTCCTGACCAATACCCGTAACAGACGCTCCGATTTGGTTGAAACTAACCAGCCGACTACAGCCAAATCAGAACGTGTGTACGGCGGTTAGCCCAACTTAATTATTATTAGTACTGGTCAGACGTGGTCGGCTTCCAATTTGGTTGGCTTCAACCAAATCCAACCCAAAGGTGTGGAAGCTTTGTTCCGACCAAATGCTTCTCAGTCGCATTCGCAACGCCGCCGAAGAGAGACGTAAAGCCGGTGACACACGGCGACGGACGCGGCTTCGGACTCGTCTTGACATTGTAAGGTCAAACGCTGCCATTGGTCGATCCTTGGACTGGCAGAAGTTGACTGATGGATAGACCAATGGCAGCACTTGAACTTACAATGTCAAGACGAATCCGGAGCCGCGTCCGTCGCCGTTTGTATGTGCTTTAAAGATGACCGCTTGTTTTTTTATTTTTGTTAATTATTATTGTTATTTCATATTTCTTTAGCAATTCGTCATTGAAAGTATACATATTTAAGCATATAGCCCTTGTTATCCAGGATACTAACGATACCTCAGTACATCAAAATCGATTAAGGCATTTAGTCGTTAAGGTGAAATAAATAAACTCACACACACATACATGAGCCCTAAAAATATTACACTCTTCTTAGGGCAGTCGACTAAAAAACAGGCGGCATGACGTCCGTACTCTACCGTAGCAAGCACTGAACAAGTAATACTACGTTTTGTAGCAAGAGGCAACTGACGGTTGGATAGCCGACCGACCGTTGGAACGTCTGTAGCAATGTTGGAAGTTGTTGGAAGTTTGGCTCGATTTGGTCGGCTCCAACCATATCGGAGCGTCTGTTAAGGGTACAAGGGTACAAGTATGATACATCACCCACCCCACCACTGTACATACATCACTAATATTCTGTCGCCTGTCACTGTCACTATTTTTTTTCGTATGTCGGCAGAACACAATTTTCAGTCTGTGGCCTGTGCCATAGAGTAAAGTAATACGTGCGTGCAGTCAGAAGCAGTGCTGCCAGACGTGCGATAATTATCCTAGATCAAAGATATTTTTGAGTGTAATTATTTTTTTTATTCAGGAAATCAACGGCGCATTTGAAAAATTAAATAGTTTCATAAAATATACAGCTAATTATAGATTTCCACAGATTAAATAAGAAAGTAGTAAACCGGAGGTAGTAGTAGCAGTTGCTCCATAAAACTTAAAAATACATAAGTATTAAACTAAACTTTTAAAAGCAAAATAAAAATAAGAAATAATATAAACAATATGCTCATCACTTTTCGTGTGGATGTGTGAGTATGTGTGTATATGTGGATGTCTGTGTAAGTATAAATGTAGATACATAAAGATAATACAAACCACCAATAACCTAATGATTTAAGTTATTTAGGGACCACTCAATACCTTAATGGCATGTGACCTAAATGTTGCCTTACTGTAAGCAAATATATCTATCTCGCTGAAAATCTCAAGGCAAGCGCGTTACGAGCGTAGTTAATAGAAAACTTAATTCAATAGAAAACAATAATGTATCGCACCATAAATCTACGATAATCCACGATATTTTAATAGAATAGATAGATAGAAGATATATATAGATATATAAGGTTATATTTTAGTAAGTGCAAATATTTAAAGGATAAGTTCAGTAAATTTAATAAATGATTTCTATGCAAAAATTATAATTTTTTATACGCTAGTTTTCAATGAAAACACCAAAATAGATTTTGTCAAAAAAGTAATAATACAACACTCGTGTATGGCAAAGAATTTTCGCTTCCGAACTTTCGGTAGTTATCAATGGACCCGACAAAGCGGCCGCGGCGCGCGGCGCGAAGCTCGCACGTTGCCAGCCCGTTACTAAAGCGGCCCATCCCGCCCCCTCCCACCCCGACGCCTCAGGGGCCGGCGCGGGATTGGTTCATCAGTTCGCTAAAATCATTTCGTCGTGCTGTACGCGTGAACGCGTTGTAGGTACCTACTCATATGCGCATCCAAAATGCCGCATCATAAATATGGCTATCTGCTGCTATCATGACGCAGGTGAAATTATGTTGCGATCACAAGAACTGTACGCCGTGAGATTTGGACGCGTCGTTATCATTCGCACGTCACGACTTGGGCAGGCTCGCCAAGGCCATGACACCTGGAAGATAACGTGCTGGATTTCGTTCACCGGCATCCAGTGGCAAGCACCGCAGACGCTGCACGTATTTTTGGAGTAAGCCACTATGTGTGGCGGCTTCTGCGCAGCGTGGTTACCATCCCTTTCCTCTTCTCCTGAGTCGAGTTTGGGAGACTTGGGCGCGGTAGTATTATTCGCTGACCGCCATGTTCACCTGACCTGACGCCGATGGCCTTTATGTGTGGGGTAGGGCTAAAGACCTTGTGTATGAGAACGACAGCCATACAAGTCGTACAGTGAAACAATTACGTGCGCGAATCGCAAGTATATTATTTGACGTGATTTCTAGTGAACAATAAGTGCTCAGTGCAGTGCATAGGCATTCCTCGATCGTGGTGGTGACAGTGCGTACTGCGAGAAAAAGGGCGCGGTCGTCACGTCCAACACTTGATTTGATAGGTGAAAATAAGAATCTGTAAAAATGTCTAAATAAATGCGTAATATCGATTAGTTTAGACTTGGCTATGTTTACATTTTGTTTGTTGTGCAAAGCCTAAAAAGTGTGCTAGAAAGTCATAATTCGTTGCAATCAGTCGAAGTGTTCAAATAAAACAAAGTTACATTATCCCTTTACAACCGGGAGCAAAAATTTTGTCAAAACCAGTTAAAATCTTATTCTGTCCTTTCCTTATGGTCCTTATAATGTAAGAAAAATATTTTAAAAAATCCTGTTGGTGCTGGTCTCCAGCAATCAGACCCTAACGATCGTGAGTCTCAGGAATAATTTGTAAGTCGCATGATCGTGAGTGTTTGTTCTCATCGATTTATTTCCATTTATTTATAGATTAATAAAAGAAAATTTCATATTTTAATATATTTGTTTTAATAAAAAAACACAAATTCAACATTCTTACATAATTTTTAAACAGTCTTCAAGACTCAATAACGAGTAAAATCAAACTTAATAGTAAATATTAACTTCTAAGAGATCAAAGTATGTAATTGTAATGTCAAGTACAATAGGAACCATAATTATTACAATAATCAGCCTTAGTAGATACTAATAAAGATAAAGACTACATATTTTTAACATGATAGGACATAAAACAATTTTTGTCACGAGACAAACATAAATACCCATCACATTTGGCACATTTAATTTTGGAGCGACTTCCACAACCTTCCATTCGACAGCATCTGGGTGCTTTAATGTCATCGAAGACAGGATAGTGTTCATATCCGTCATACCTCTTTGCTTCTGATGGAGCATTAGCTGGTCTGAATATTTTATAATGTCGACGAGGAACTGATGGTAAATCATCCTCATTTTCTTCTCTACGAGGACGATCTGGTATGCAGGATAAGCTATCGGCAACATTCAAACGAAAATCAAGCAGAGCCAGTGATTCTTTTCTAGGTAACTTATTGGCTAAACAATCGTTTCTGTAAAGCCTCCAAGAGTTGACCAGCGCCAGATCCAAGAAGTGTGTGAGAACTTTCAACGTCCACTTTTTGGTTTTAATAAAAGCTCGGTAATATTCCATCTGCTGATCGAGTACGTCGACTCCACCCATGTATTGATTATAATTTCTCACAACTTTTGGGGCTGGAACATCGACGTATGTTTTTTGTTGTTTATTCCATCTCTTAACGTTTGATTGATCTTCGCCAGCAGTACAGTTTGACGCTAGTAAAACGGATTTATTATCTTTCCATTTTACTATTGCGGTGGGCTTACAAACAAATTGCTGAGTCTCTCCACGTTGCATCTCCGAATCTTTTTTGAATTTGAGTGTTGCTCGATCGGGAATCCGGTTCTGCATTATAGTTCCAGTTGAATGCAGACCTAACCTGTCCATTTCCTCAATCAAAGCAACAGTGGTGAAATAACGGTCATGGTACACACAGCTGCCGGAAGGAACCCTTTTTACCAAGTGTAAGATCACAGAGGGACCGAGGCCGAGACTTGAATCACCAATTGTAGATCTAGCACCTCTGTAGATCTCAAAATCTAACATGAGTCCTTCAGATGTAGTCAGAACAAAGTTTTTCAGGCCTACAGGTCGCGGCTTATTTTTTACCACTTGACGTAGCTGACAGCGCCCTGTGAACGGGATCATTTGTTCGTCAATAGAGTAAAATCCCGGCACTCTTTCCAACTTGTTACAGGTTTGTTTTACCTTGTCGATCATAGGTTGTACCTTCCATAGCGGATTACCTGTATCATTTGCAGCCGGAGTGTCAGAATCAATAACATGAAGTGCATTACGAAGGACAAGGAACCTGTCTCGTGACATAAGACTAGATACCAGCTCTAACTTAGTACCAGCTCTCCAATACATCGGCAGTCGAGGAAAGCGAATGCAGCCCATGATGATATGTGCTGCAAATAATTTAGCGATCTCTGCACTTGTACATTTGAGTTCACGGCCTGTAGTGCGTAGGAAATATACGTTTGTGCAACGCGATACCTCTTCTAGAAACTCAGTGTCAAAATAGTCATTAAAATAATCAATTGGACGCCTTACCGGCTTTATTTGCAGAGCAGGATAGTCGTGCGCTTTCTCTGCGAAGGTAGTCTGCTTCCATACTCTCTTTCTCGTTGCCCTGGGTGCTGATGCTGACACTCTTCCTCGAACAGCTTCCGGAACAACTTCTGATAAGCTGGACCTATCATGTGTAGCAGAAGTTGAATTGCCTTGGCGTGATCTTCTAGATACCCGAACAGTGTTTCTTGGTGTCGGCGGGATTGGTATCTCAATCAACGGAGAAGGTGGTGGCACAACTGGAGCAGCTAACGTCGAAGGAGCCATAAAGGAACTCTCAGGGACAACTTCATCGACCTGCTCCCCTTCAAAGTGATTTTCATCATTAGTTTGCCTAAATAAGACATCTTGATCGAATAATTCCAGGTCGTCGTCGTCAAAATCTTCTAGCTCCGAATTATTTCCATCATTTAATAGGTCTGCTATGATGTCATCAGTAAGCTTAAGCCCTAAAATAAAAATAAAACCATATTTAGGAGGCATAATACTCAAAACCAACTTAAAAATGCACTACAACAAAACAAATTAATTGTACGTACTACGACCGGTATCACACGACCGTGAGTGTTTAAATTTCGAAGAAGATTCTAATAAAACTATCGACGTAAAGTACAAAAAACACTTGTTATACTTTAAAGCAACTCATAAACAAACGATACACATAGAAAGTGGTTTAAATATCTGTTTAAATTACGTAAATATTAGGTACTTACGCGAGCGGGAATCGTTGTCGAAGAACGCAGCCATCCTTCCTGCGGCCTCTGGGCGACTGACAAGTTGTGACTTGTGTCTACACTAATAAACCAGTTTTTAGCGCGTTCTCAGATAGACGCACTAACGATCGGCACAGGTTGGGTTCGCAAAAGTTGTTTTGATTTTGGTCCAGATTTTTTTAAAGTCAAGACTCACGATCTTATCAGACCGGTTGTAAAGGGTTATCAATGAGTTTTACTTATTCACAAATACCTACTACTCACATCCAATATTAAGGACATTTCCACCGAAACAAACCGAAGCAGTATTTATTGCCTTACCCGTGTTCGATATTTTTGTTTTGCTTACTGCATTACATACATGTCCGTCTTATTCCTTTGGTCAGTAGAAACATTGTAAATTAATTTTAATTGTTAATTAATTTCAAGCTTTAAATAGAGTCGCACTGATTCGTTGGAAATTTCTCTCTTTAATTATTGATTAAAAAAATACGCAAAATTAGCGCATAGGTAGATTTTGTTTTACACAGGTGAAGTAATAATATTATGTAGCTCAGTGTCATTTCTTGTGTGGTGTGATAGTTTTGGGTAAGGGAACGTAGCTTGTGGTGTGGAGTCTATCCTTATGTGTAGCGCTGAGCCACTGATGTGCGCGATGCGCGGCCGCCACATTTGACACAACTTATGAATGAATGAAGACACAACTTATGAATGAGGAAGAGTGTGGATAGAGTGAAATGAAAGAGAGAGGTGATGAGTGGAAGCCGAAAAGTAAGGTCATATCAGGTTATTCTCGTACTCAGGGTGCTCTTCAAAATACTATAATTATTTTGTTAGGAAAAGTTAAAAAAAAAACTAGCCTAAATATGTAAAAATAAATGCTAGGGCCACATTTGTTTAATATAATTAGATGATCTGTTAAAATATTTGCACTTACTAAAATGTGACCTTATATAGAAGATAATTTTACAAAATAATTGTATTAGTATATAATTAGTTTAGCCTACTTGGCGCCAAATTTCTAGCGACTTGGACTTGTCTGGAGTTGGCAATACTGCTTTAGACATATATATAATAATCTGTGGTGAAGTCAATTGCTCTGTGTGGTGGCTTTTTCACTATCATTGATCGTATTTGTGACTATTTCTAATAATCTACTTATCTAAAAGAAAATATTACCAAAATGCAGGGTCTCAGTATTGCAAGCTTGAAGAAGCACAAGGCTGTAAGTGTGATAAATTTCCATCACTTTGAATTGCGTTTCAACTGTATAGTTCTTACATAATTAACCTCCAATGCGGATGAATTGTGTCATATCAATCCCTTGGATTGAGCTCACTGACACCGTGTGTTGTGTGCGGCAGTTGATCCCGCTGTACGTGTGCACGGTGCTGGGCTGTGGCGGCGCGCTGGGGTACCTGGCGCGGCTGGCGCTGCGCTCGCCAGACGTCTCCTGGAACAAGAAGACCAACCCCGAGCCCTGGCAGGAGTACAGGAACAAGCAGTACAAGGTATAACCTTTGGGATATAGTAGATGCTCAATGATCATTCAATAGATTACCCATTTTTAAAACAAATATAAACTAAACAATGGGTATAGGCCTACAAACTCATGAGAATCCTTGTTTTTCTAGCATTTTTTTGTTTAATGGCTAAATTAATGTTGATTTACATGACTTTAATATGAAGTCCTATATTAGTAATTTGTTACACATAAAATTTTGCCGAGTAAATTAGTAGCTTATTGTTCATCACTTAAATAAATAATGTTTCCCTAATGCTGATTCACAGTCACACTAAGTAAGCTGAATAGCGCCATTTGCTTATAAGAGACTGATGTTGAGATGATTGATTCAATGATGTTGTCAATTTATTTCAAAGTATTGATGTACTATAAAATAATATTGAATTCAAAATATTTATATCTGCATAAATTGATGCTAACCTAAAGGTGCCAAATTTAACAATCTATTACTTTATTGAATAAAAAAATTATTTAACCCGTTAACATCCAAGCGCTCTCATGAGATCGCATAACAGCAGAATTTATATCGTGTCTCGTTTACATATGCTTGATCAGTTAATAAGCAAACTAGAAAAAATCTACCAACTAACATATCTATTATTATTAAATTACTTGTTTAGGTAGGTAGGTGATTTTTTGATACTAAAGGGTTTTTAAAACAAAATAAAACAAAGAATTTAGATGAAGGTTTTAAAACTGTGATCGCTTCAATTGGCTCCATATAGACTCTTTGCAGTCGTGTGTGATGTGATTTATCACATGATTGAGCCCGCTTTTTAACAAGCTAGAAATGCAGTTAAGGTCAATAGATTATTGATGATATGGTTATCATTGACATGTGGTTTCAACTAGACCGTGTCATAAGTCACACAGCCAGTAAATAACAATGAATTTATTGCAACCCATTGATTTCAATAGTAAAGATACGGCTTACAGAACAAATGACTCTACACTTTTACTACACAGGACACACTAACACCATCTATTAGAACTACCCTAAACTGTGTCGTAAACGATTAAACAGCAACACACCATGCTTTCTATTATGCCAAATGTTGAGAATACAGAAACAAAATTTCTAAAATAATGTAAAATAAGTCTCTTATTGTAAATTTTTTGATTTACCTGTGATATTAAATATCATACTTTTTGTTAGTTGAGCTTTTGTCGTCGTAAACACGACAAAACTTATCATTTTTCTAATTTTAACGTACTTTCGCTCCCGACGACGCATTCCTATAAAAAGGGCAGTGTGGTCACAAATGCTTATAACTTTGGTTTGCTGGTACTTAGAGCTGTCACAAACGTCAAATCGTATTCTCCGTCCCCGTCACCTAAGATTAGACGAGTTTCCAGCTACGTAGAACAGCTGGAAGTGATAGAAAATAGTAGTTAGACAGCCAGAAAAATCCAGCTGAACCATCAGGTTTTTTTTAATAACTGCGTGCGTCACAGAGGTTCAAATCTAGTCGAAAGCCGTCACATGTCGCGTCATAAGACTCTTTTTTCTTTTTTTCGTTTCACCACTTCAGCCATAAGACGTCCACTGCTGAACAATGGCCTCCCCCAATGATTTATCTTCGGGGGGATTGCCAATACTCGCCACGCTTGGCAGGCGGGTTGGCGAGCGAATTGGCAGGCGGTTTTTTCGTTTAGTATCGAGAAAAATAAAATGGTTCAGCCAGCCCGATATATGGCTGGCTGGACACACGTTTTTAAGGGATTTCTCGAAGTGTGTTGCATCTTAATGGATGAAATCTCTTTGGAAGCCGTCACGTATCGCGTCACCATCCTTTTGTTAAGAAACGGGGCCTTGAAACCCTTTAGAAGCTGCAATCGAAAGTGTCTGAAAAGGTAAAATTCTGGCTGGCTGAACCATCATTTTATCATTTTTCAAAGAAAGTATCGCGTCACAAACGACGAAACCTTGGTAGATTGCTGTCACTTACGATTTGTTATCCACCTAGATATGCGAGATCTCTGTAGGACAGGTGTCTCAGACAGCCAGAACTACATACCAATAGGTACACTTGAAGATGCTTAACCATGGTCACCCTTCTATTTAGTGACCACACTTTTGACTTGGCTTGACGAGGGAAACTTTAAGTTGTTTACCTGTACTAATTTGAGTCAGAAGCCGCAACCATAAAATTTACCACTTTATTCTGTACGGATTTGTGTTAGTACGAACATGAGTCTAGCTTGACTGACTAGATGGACTAGACTAAACTGACTAGATTAGATTGACTGAACGGACTAGACTAAATTTACTTAATAAGACTAAAGTGTACATTAGACTCAATTAGACTAAATTAGACCAACTGGATTGACTAAAGACAGAATAGACTAACAAGACTGTCTATAGACTAATTTGACTAAATTAGACTAAATTGATTTACCTAAACTGACTAAAATAGAATAAAGTAACTAAATTATACTAAACTGACTTACCTAGACTAAACTGACTAAACTAGACTACACTGACTTAATTAGACTAAACTAACAAGCTAGACTGTTTAGGCCGACTAAACTCGACTAAACTGACTAAAATAGTCTAGTCTAGTCAGTTTAGTCAGCTTAGTCTAGGTAAGTCAGTTTAGTATAATTTAGTTAGTTTATTATAGTTTAGTCAGTTTAGTCAAATTTAGTGATATTAGTCTAGTTAGTTTAGTCTAGGTAAGTCAATTTAGTCAGTTTAGTTAGTTTAGTCAAGGTAAGTCAGTTTAGTCTTGGTAAGTCAGTTTATTCTAATTAAGTCAGTTTAGTCTAGACAGTCTTGTTAGTCTATTCTGTCTTTAGTCAATCCAGTCAGTTTAATCTAGTTAAGTCAGTTTATTCTAATTTAGTTTGTTTAGTCAAGTCCGTCTAGTTCGCTTAATTAGTCTAGCTAGTCTTATCAGTCTTGTATAGTTATTCTAGCCTAGAACCGTTTTTAATTTTTTTTAAAAACCTAAAGACAATACATCCATATTTCTCCCCAGTGAAATCGGAATTGTTCAACACCTGGTATCATTATCATTACACACGCACACAAAGACATCGAACGACTCAAGCGTCGAGCGGGAGTGTGTGCCCTTAGTGTAAGACGCGACTTGCGTCGACACTTTAGCCCCTTCCCATCTTCCATCGACTGGCAACCGAGCGGGTTCTGCAGCAGCTTCTGCAGAGGCCCTAAAACGGCGCAAATATGAAAGTCTTGGTGAGACTTACATATTTGAACCATTTGGGGTGGAAACTTTGGGACCGCGGGGACCGAGTGCCCACAAGCTATACCGTGAGTTGTCTAAGCGTTTAGTTGAGACATCTCACGATCCAAAGGCTGGCTTATACCTTGGCCAACGGGTTAGCCTAGCTATCCAGCTTGGTAATGTTGCCAGCCTTTTGGGCACTTTTCCCTTGAACGGTGATCTCAGTCAGATATTTTATTTATAGGATCTTTCCTATGAATTAAATATTTGACTTTGTATAAAGAGTTTAGTTTTAGAATATGTACATATAATTAGGTATTTTATTTTTATTGGATTATTTATACCATGTTTTTTATAATCTAAAACAATAAATGAAATCCAAAAAAAATATATATAACAGTATGCTCAATCTAGACAATATAACATCATTGCTCATACATCAGATATACATATTTTTAAGATTTTTAAGTTAAGGGACGCCTTATGCTCCCAATCCCAACTATATTTGTTTGCCCTTTTCGTGGCAACCTGTAATTAAGGCCGCACCATCCCTTGTATCACCAATCTTCTAACTTTTAGCTTTTAAGGTGTATGATCTTGTTGGTTGTCCAAATAAATAAAATAAAATAAAATATTGTATTAATATTTGTAATAATTTTTCCAACAGTTCTACTCACCTATCCGAGACTACTCCAAGGAAGAATCACCTGCTCCCAAATTTTAAGTGGTATTACCTATTTATAGATATTAACAGTGCTACAGTCTAGATGATTATTGGTTAATAAATAGATAAATGTGATATTTATCAAATGTTTTAATTTATAATCCTTTTCAATTTTGTTGTGCCTACTAGATTAAAGAATTTGAAACCAAGGGTTATATTGTTTAATTTCAAGTTATTGTTGTCATCTCCATCAAAACCGATTTCGCGATCTCCGTCATTATCACCGATTAATCGATTAATCTTTGTCATTATAATTAAATAAGGTAGTTTTACAAAAAGAAAAAAATATCTAGTGATTTAAAATGTTAAAAACGCTGCCATTGGTCGATCCTTGGGCTGGTGGAAGTTGACTGAAGAATAGACCAATGGCAGCGTTTGACCTTACAATGTCAAGACGATTCCGAAGCCGCGTCCGCCGCCATCTGTCACCGGCTTTAAAAACATTTGAACAATTTAGCCGGTAACACACGGAAGCCGGACGCAAGTTTCGGAACAGGAAAGGGTGGAGTTTTGCTGACGGGCCGGCGAAGTTGATCGACCAATGACAGCGTTTGACCTCACAATGTCAAGACGCGTCCGTGGCCGTTTGTCACCAGCTTTACCCTGTTGCTGCTGTGGCGCCACTTAATTTAATGAACTTTGATGAACACTTTTTCAAAACGAAGATAGCAGCTACTCCTTACCTAACGTAGTTGTACTTGATCAGTGCTCCTTGCTGGTGACAAACTGCGGCGGACGCAGCTCCGGACTCGTCTTGACATTGTGAGGTCAAGCGCTGCCATTGGTCTATCCTTCAGACAACTTCCGCCAGCCCAAGGATTGACCAATGGCAGCGTTTGACCTTACAATATCAAGACGAGTCCGGAGCCGCGTCCGCCGCCATCTGTCACCGGTATTACGTCTACCCTCCACAGAAAATGCAACTTTTCGTTAATGATCTATGGCAAAATTAAAGAGTAAATTAATATAGGGCAAAATAGACAGCTGTCTGGCGGTCTTTTTGAATGTACACAGTGATTATTTTCAACGCATTTAATTTTATCACAATATTTTGATCTCAGCCCTCCTTTGTAATAGATATCTACAATGGACACACTGTTACTTAACACAAAACGAAAGAAAAGGAAAACACGCAAGTGCCTTGATGAATTAAGAAAAAGGTCTAGATGTACTACAATCATAGGAGACATATCAAATAAAAAAGTCCCACAGGTTTCAGCACTTTCTAATCTGAATTGCGGCAAACGGAGTTATAACTGCATAACGTCAAAACGTCTAACTTTAACTATGTTTGCAAAAGCTGTTCAGTCTGAAACTATTACTAGGTCTTCACTCAGTGACGTGAAACGTGATCTGAATTTAGGTTTAAAATCACCGGAAATATCACCACTGAATATAATGGTAGATTCAAAGAGTAGTGATGAGAGTACTATTAAAGTATGCACCGGATCCGATATTCCTAGACAAAGTGATTTTGAAAATTTTCGTCATGATAGTGTGAATTCCTCTGACAGCATGATTTTATTTAGCCCTATGCAAAACGAAGGAAGTCGTACTTTTATAGAGTCTGCTAATGAAGAAACTATATCCACCATCACATCTACTAGTAGATCTGTTGAAGATTTTGGCTACCATTTGTATGAAGAACTTATTGAAGATATTCCACTTTATCTGAGGAAAAATTTGCCAAATTTAATAAAAGAGGATGTGATGAATAAAACTAAAACCAGTTTACAAAATATTTATTTTGAAAACTTGCAAAAACAACAATATGAACCCCACAATAGTGATGAACCATGTGTCAAGCAAAATAGTTTGACCAGTGATAGATCATGTGCATCAAATGAAATAATAGTACAAAACCCAATGGACTACATTAAAATTGGATGGCGTCAAAGTTATCAGCAGCTATACCAGGAATCCAGCGCCTCTAATGCAGACGTGTCGCCCCCACCAACTCCACACACACTGTACTCTCCAGTAGCATCGCCACAGCTACATTCAGTATTGCCTTACACACCTGACTACGAGTATTATCCCCATAGACTAAATGAATAGTTTAAGTAGACTGTGAGTCAACTGCCATGTATAAAAACTACAATGTAAATGATAATAAAAGAGTTTTATGGAACTACATATCATATCTATTTGTCATTGCAGTTCTAAAATACATTTTTATTTTACACTAAAGTAATGTTTTCTAATTCTGATATTAAATCCATATGTTTGAATGTATCAGGGCTCTGTGTAAATGTTTCCAATAACTCTTGCTTCCTTTGGTCTCTACCACTGTAGTACATTTGAAACTGATTTGCTAAACACTGAGCTTCTTGTGCAGTTAATACATTCTGGAATAAAAGAAAAAAATATGTCATATATTGTATGCAGTAGTAGAGAAATGCAATATTACAATGTACTTCATTTATGTTACCTTATCATATTCTCCCCGCATGAGGACAATACCCTTGTCTTTTAGTTCTGTATAGTGGACAGTCGTGAGGCACTCTGGTGCATTCTCTTTGTGGACCTGTGGCACATAAAATATATACAAATACAGTCAAGTTTTCTAAAATGAATGGTAGGGTACCATAAATTTTGTGAATTATTTAGTTATACCTGATATGCAAGAAGCGGTGTGAAGTGCACAGTATGGCCATAGCTCTGGCACATGATGAACTCGTATCCCTGGGAGCGAGGCAGAGGGAACAGAAAAGTAGGAAATTGTTTCATATTTTCTTGCTGGTCTGTATACAAATCTCTTGGAATTGTAGCTGATATAACCTCTTTATTTTTGTGGTACTCTTCCCAAATGCTCTGTATTTCTGAAGCATTGTTATCTAGGACTAGCTCAATTTTGAAAATATCATCGAGTTTCTTCTCTGCCGCTGGTGTGCCTTCTGTCGTAGCGCTTTTAGGGTTCAAAACAGATGAGAACTGCCTAAAAAAACCAAAATACTTAGTAAATTGTGTGGAAGGATCACCACACTTTTATGAAAGCTACTCTAAATGTTACCGACCTAGTATCAACAGATGCGAATTTGGTTTTTGTTTCTTTTTCTTTTGTGCTTTGCTGTTGTTCAACCCTTTGCATGAATTCTTCTGGTGAGGTTTTTTGGAGAGCAGCAATACGCGTCGAGTACTTTTCGTAATATGGATTCGTTTGCAAATCCTCAAGTAACTTTTCTCTGTTTGGGGTAGTCATAGTTATACCCCTTGAACCGACGTAACAGGCCCGCCTAATAGAGTTCAAAAAATATCGAGAACATATAGCCATTACCAAATCATGCACAGTTTGTAAACAATATTTGATTTAATTTAAATTTCTCGAAATTATTTTTTTAACAACAATACAACAGTTTTGAGTTTAGGTTACGATAGTCGTTACGTAAAGCACAGAGCATTTGACGTAAAGTAATAAGTTGACAGTTCGGTTTTTACCATATGCTGCTGTCACTGTCAGTGGTTCCAATCAAAGATTATTAAAAACTACATAAGTAGGTACCCTAATTTTAATATTTCCCACAGAGCAAATAACTTGAATATTTCCAATACACAATTTCCAAGGTACCAATCATGGATTTAATACAAAGGATTGAGTACTTGTAAAATGTTGCTAAAAGAACTTACACTTTAGTGCTTCGCAATAAAGTTAAATATTCTATTGTTACATGTAATACATGTTACATTGAGGGACTGCGTTGAGTGAGACGGAAAATGGGAGGAGTGTGCACAGATTAATATATGTCTAAAGACACAGTTGCCATTATGAAATAATATTACTAAATGGTAGTATACAATCTGTTGATCGATCTCTTCGAATCAATACAATAACGTGACTTAATTAAATTTAGATGGGGAATTAACAGTTTTAATGCATTTTGCTTTTTTTATAAAAGAAATATAATTGATTTATTATCAAATTTGTCAACGGTGTTGATAAATGATTAAATAATACGTATTATTTTGGGTGTCTTACTGTCATCCCTGAACTTGACACAGTAGCAAATATTATGGTGTCATGTCATGGTTGTCAGTTAATTTAAAATAAAAATGTGCAAAATGGTAAAAGTTTGTTGTTTATAGGGTTACAAAAGTGAAAGTTATCCCAATTGTGGAATATCCTTTCATAGGTATGTCTTTGAAGCTGTTTAATTCTGGTAAAAATGAGATATTAAAATAGAATATTTCACATGATGTAAGGTGACCATCATTTCGAACTTTAAAAACCCAAGATATACTCTCGAGATAGACTCGCGCTCCAAGGTTTCTGTACCTATACGGATACCTGTACGTTCTGTGCAACATTAGACACTATATTATAAACTAACGGCGAAAAATCACGGAGTACAGGATACGGGGCGCTATGGGGCACGACACAGAAAAAAATTCATTGATTTCATATGAAATATTGACAGCCGAATTTCTGGAGTCTATTAGCACAGATTAATATATGTCTATTAGTCTATTAGTATGAAGCTGAGACTTGTAAGTTTTTTTTACTTTTCCTTACCCTAGTATCATAAAGGGGGCGCAAGCGGCGCGACTAGTCAAAACTTGTCAAGGATCATTTAATTCTGGTTCTAAAATTTAGAAAATATTCCCTTATAAAATCTACAAATATCTCAGAAACAGTGCGTGGAATCCAAAAAGTAATGAAATTTTGGACCCCCTTAACAGCCCCAAACGGTACCTGGCCCATAATATTTTGACCTTTAAAACAGTCAAGTTGGTAATTTTTCTCAGTAAAATAGCAATAAAATTAAAGTCCCATCTGCATACAAAAAACGATCGAAAATTCAGCTATGTCAATATTCCATACATGGAGCACATACCCTATAGAGTAGAAATGTCATATAATTTGTTCAACGAAATTTTCCCCCGTTTTTTAATCCGTGTCTGTACCGTTTTTGTATTAGTAAAAATTGACAGCCCTTGTCATTTTATTACTAAATGTAAGTGAAATAATAAATATCACTTACTATGTAGTTTTAGAAAAATATGGTTCATATAGCTGCTTTATAAGGTATGTACTCGATGACCTACACATTCTAAGAAATTCAATGTATATAGAAAAATTTAAATTAATAATTTTTTGTAAAATGGAGCCCTTGATACCTACTTTTATAAAATCATTTTTACATACATCCCCTATTTTTAATAGTAGTAACTTATAACCTTTCAGTTAACGATCTTTAAAATTACTTATTTAATTCCCGCCTAGACTTACAATTTGGTCACCCTATTTAGAAAGGGACACAATCCACCATTTGGTTGTCTCTGTTGGCACGTTTTTTTCGCTCACTGCTCAATCCTTTTAGAAAGAATGTTAAATCCATGGTTCCAATACTTCCTACACTAAACTTTCTCTTTGAGTATTTGAGTAAAGCGCTTGCTAAGCGGAGAACAGACTCCGCTTGACATTGCTCGACTTTGCCCCCACATTGCTTTCCTTGACGTCAAGCGCCCGCTGATACTGGAAGATCCTCCAACTACTTCCGTCAGCTTTCTTAAATGAAAATTATTTTGAAATTGACCTTATTCGATATTAGTGTTTTCAAACTTGAACCGACTTTATAATTTTATATTCGCCTACACCAATCGAGTTTCAGTGAGCTAAACCGACTTGCCACTGCCACGTCAAAGTACGAGTATTCGATCACCTTCCCATCTGTCATCATGACATAGTCCCAATATTCGGCCGACCGACCGGGGCGCGGTACTGTTCGTTTATAACCGTATTTTACCTGTTGTCGTGTGTGCACTACTCATATCTAATACCTAATAAATGTTCTCTGGTAAATTAAAAAAAATTGGCGGGTAGCAGAACACGACAGCTGTCGACGGTAGAAAAATAAATAATTTCAAAGTCAGCAAGTTGCCAGTGGTTGTCGTCGTCGAGTGTGAGTGGACCTGTTTGCGTATTTTTGTGCAGTTTCTTGCTTTAAGTGTTTATTTTTATATTATATTAAAACAATTGTGAACTTGTCTTCTTTCTAATGGTGTAACCTACTGTGACCAATGCGAGTGTAATCCGATATATGAAGGTGAAATCAAAACCTCGAATTGTCGAAGGTAGGCAAGGTTTATATATAATTATTAATGGTCGGAATTAGTAAAACTATACATTAAATGAAAGGTTGTTTTATATACTACAGAAATAACAGGTTTTTAAACAAATTGATATTAATTTTCGATACTATTTCATCAATTTTGTTTGCGGCGCGCGGGGTATACGGCAATTATTCTTAGGCCGGGTGTTTAGTTTTAACTATATTTTGTGAGAACAACAATATTTGTTAAAAGAATTATATGTCATTAGAAAGGTATTGAAACACACTTTCATATTAAAAATATTTAAATCGTAAGAATTCATAACTTTAGAAGTTATTGCGAAAAAAAGTTGACAATGTGGTAAAAATTTGACAGCTCGCCGATTTAAACTCGTGAAATTAAATTAACGGCACTAATTTGATAATAACTTTCAGAAAACTTTCAGTACCAGAAAAAATGCGTCGCGGAGGTTTATCGTGTTAGTGGCTTGGGGACATCACTAATTTAGTTCCAAGTTCTGATACAACGTCCTACAGCGTCAAAATGGCCATAATCAAATAGGCATAAACATTATTTGACCGTGTGGGGACGGCCGTAAAGAACTTCACCTCCGCCAACAGGAGGCGTGTCGTAAGAGGTGACTAATTCCTGTAGCACGAGACGGGCAGCAGCGTCTGCGTGCGAAATCTTATAAAAACTGCGCTCGCCAACCTGCCTGCCAAGCGTGGCGAGTATTGGCAATCCCCCCCGATTTTGAGTCATTGGGGGAGGCCTGTATTCAGCAGTGGACTTTCTATGGCTCAAATGAAAAGATGATTATTTGACAGCAGCAAGTCTATAATTGTTTTATGTCAGTGGTGTACGCCCAGTATGGGTATTCTGTGATTCTGATTGAGGACCACGAGCTGCACAGCACAGCAGGATTTATCCTTTGACTATCAAAGGATTTATCCTATAATATATTCTGTGACGGAAGCCCCCCGGCATCGAGAATACATGCCCTAAAGAGCAGCAATACAAACCATGTTTCTCTGAAACTAGTAAGTGATTTTTCACTTACATTTAGTATGAAATGACAACTCCTGTCAACGCTCGCCCATACAAAAACAGCAGATACAGATTAAAAATGACAAAAAATTTTGTCAAACAAATCTATATGACATTTTATACTCTATAGGATGTGTGCTCCATGCAGGGTTGCCAACCGTACGGTAATTACCGTATTCATACGGTAATTTCATGCTCCGTACGGTAGTAATTATAGTGTGACAAATGTACGGTAATTTTAAGACTCTGAGTTAATAATCTACAAAAAGTACGGTAATAAGAAACAATTTTTCTTTTCTTTCCGTTCAATTCGAATTCTGCTTATCACAACAGGTTGGCATTTTCATTTAACACCAAGATCTGTGCTATGACGTAACCTCACTTGTAAACATACATACTTACGAACTATTCTTTGTTTTAGGTCTTGTAAGTATTACATTTTAATACTAATTGCACTGTGCTTACATAGAAGTCTTAACGTTCCCAAGTTCGGTAAAGCAAAAATCTGGGTCCAATGCACAGAATAGCAAACCATGTCTACTATCGCCAAGTTTATGCTATTTGCTTTCACAAATCCGACGTCCATAATATTTAAACAATAAAACAAATAAATAACAACTTTTTAATTAGATTTTGGAAGATAATAGATAGTTTATGAAAAAGACCGCGAAAAACATGCGAATGATATACTAGTAAATATCATCATCATCATAAGTACTAATTGTCTAACGTCACTCGGTCGGGTCGAGATCATGGCGGATAGCGTTTTCGACCTTTCAAATTACAAATAAAAAAATAGATTTTTAAACTTTATTACAGTCTTGGACTTTTATGTATTGAAATCAATAAAATTAGGTTCGTATAGTCAAATACTAAATGAAATAATCATCTGTTTAATTAATTTTGATATCTTATTTTAAACTGATCTAATAAAAATATTTTTGAATAGTGGTTAAACAAATTGATGGTAAGCCCTAGAAATCACCCACAGCATGTTTGCTTTTACCTAAAAACTGCAAAGAAATATTCTTTTTTTTTTGGCAAAATTAAACTCTAATGGAGTGTACGGTAATTATACGGTAATTTTAGGGTAAATTTGACGTAATTTTGGCAACAAAGGTTGGCAACGCTGGCTCCATGCCCCCCGGGAACCGGACTTTGACTCGGACGTCGCATGAATCACAGATTAATATATGTCTAAAATACATTCGATTTAGCCTGCCTCGCCGTCTCTCGGCTAGAATGTATCAGCCGGCATTACAAGTTTACGATCATAATCATAAAAATAAATTTTATAAATAAATATTGTACAACATCTGTAACTCTACAGATCCAACGTCCGTCTGCATAGGTGGTTAAGCTAAGAGGCTGCGTGTCACGGAGATGAATATGCTGCGGCGGATGTGCGGAGTCACGCGCAAGGACCGCGTGGGGAACTCGCGCATCCACGGTAGCCTGCGTGTCCGTGATATTGCAGACAAACTGCAGGAGTTTCACCTACACTGGTACGGCCATGTTTTGCGGAAACCGGCAAGCTACGTAGGAAACAAATGTCTGGCTATGCCGCCACCGCCAGGTCCTGGCAAAAGAGATAGACCCAAGAAATGCTGGCTTGACGTCGTGAGGGCTAACATGCGTGCCAATGATCTCACAACTAGAGACGCTCAAGACCGTGCGAAGTGGAGGAGTAAATCAAGGAAACCGCTTTCCTGGGCTCCAAAGCAATGGCTTTGGACACAACCGGGATTCAAAGTCAAAGTCAAAAATCATTTATGTCTCCTTATTTTTTGGGCCCTACTAGCGCTTCGAGACAAGACACAGACAATCTGGCAAGTGCTGAGAAGAAACGCCGGAACAAACTCTGTCACCAATAATGGCCACAAAAAAATTTGAATCAAAATAAACAGGTAGGTACATCAGTTTAATGCAGGCTGGACTGACGATACATTCTTGACCGTATAGATGAAGAAGAAGAACATCACAGACATTGCTCTGATCCTATGTGTGTCACTTGTGTTACAGAATGAGGAACAACGACGGTACCGCAACACCGGGTCGGGTCTGGGCCGAGACAATCTAAAAAAGTTAAGCCGGTGACAGATGGCGACGGACGCGGCTTCGGACTCGTCTTGACATTGCAAGGTCAACGCTGCATTGTCATGGCCGGATCGTGAATTTGTGGGGCCCTGGGCTGAAACTACTTGGGGGCCTATCTTAGTACCCAACTAATAGCAATGCCAAAAAACTGTTTCTATAATGATATATTATTCTTAAATTTCTATTCTAAATGCTCGTCTACGTCATCTGGATAGTAATCAATAATATGACGTGCACTTTCCAAATCTATGTTTTTGATATTTTTGTCTTGCAAATCCTTTAAAAATTTAATTTTTTTGCTACATGTCTCATAGACTTGGCTCCTTTTATGTAAGTCCATAATTAGCTTCACCTGTAGACCTATCTGAACATTTTGGAGTAATGCGCCTCTTGTTTATGTCATTGTAGTCTATTCCCACACTAGCACTTAATTTTTTAGCTTTCTCTTCGTATTCCTTTAGCTTCTGATCTGATTGGTGTCGTAAGTTGTTCACAAAGTCTTTTAATGACATAATTAACTTGTTGCCTTCACAAATGTCTAAACCGGGGCTCTGTATTTTTTTAGACTAACTTAAATCTCTCCAAAACTTCTTCCCAAAAGATAATCAAAATTGCAGTCTCGAGTTTCGCCATTTTCATGTATAAATTTCGTGCTTCTTTCCGGAAATCAACTTTCTCCACCTCACTTTCGCTGAAACTTTTTAAAATTTTCATGATGTTATCATAACTATTTTTTAACGCTTTGACAGCATCATAGTGGCAAGACCATCTGGTCTGGTTTAAACTTTTTAACGTGAATTTTAATTTTATTTCACGATCCAACAGTTCCCACCTATGGGTCGAAGCAGAAAAGAAAACGTATATTTGTTGCACTACTCCAAAAAAGTTTACAATTTCGGTTGAACACCAATATCGTTTTCCGTTTGATCAGAGGATTGCTGGACTTGCTGATAGTCAATACTTTGCAGATTTCATCTTCTTTGTCTTCAATTGCGATTTGCTACTCCCTTCAAATAGATTCTCTTCAGATTCGATCCCTCCCTTGTCGCTTGTTGATGAATTTTCAGCGATTTCATCCTCGTTTTTATGTTTTGATTTGAAAAAAGTCCCAATTTTTGCACATTTATTTTTTTCCTTTTCACGATCTAGCTGCAATTTGCGTTTCTCAGCTCCACTTTTATACTTTCGACCAGACATTATTGTAAATTAAGACCTTTGGTTTTTTACTGAAAATAAACAATGAACGAACTTGATAGTTTTCTGATAAATAAACATGTAACGATCACATCATTTGAATACGTGAATACTTTGTAATGAGCAGAGGTCGGAACTTCCGACCTCTGCTCATTACAAAGTATTCACGTATTCGGAAGGATGAGAGAACGAAATGAGCAGAGAGAGAAGGGATGAGATGAGAGAACGAAAAGAAAGAGGGAAGTCTTTCATGTTTTATACATTAGGATGCAATGTCACTTCAGAAAATTAACAAAAATACATAGGTATATTTTTGTTCAGTCAGCGTAAAAAAAACAAAATCAACTAACGTACCTAACTCATCAAAATCATGTGTATTTTACTTGTATGGTGTGCAATAAAGAGTATCTATCTATCTATCTATCTATCTAACTTGACGTTTTGGTTAAGCTATCAAAATCAATATATATTTTGCCAACGAGTAATAGGAATAAATAAATAAATGCTTATATTGCAAGTACCAAAATTACACTAGTCATAGGATTACACCATCCTACCAAATTTCACCTAATTTGGTGCAGTACATACCTAGTTTTTTATTTTATTTTTGTACAGAACCCTTAAAATACCATAAAAACCGGCCAAGTGCGAGTCGTACTCGCGCACCGGTGGTTCCGCACAAACCTTTAGTTAAGCAAATAATTCGTTCATCGCGGGTATCAAGTCTCGAATACTTTTTTTTTTTTTTTATTTGTGATGCCATTACGTTTTTACTGTTTTGGGATTTTTTCTATTACTTGTGTTATATAATCTTGCCACATTCCAAATTTCATGATTCTAGGTCAACGGGAAGTACCCTATAGGTTTTGATTCCCTTAGGAGTAGGTTCATAATCGTATTTTTTTTTATTTTGTGAAGCAACTACATTTTATGGTTTTGGGATTTTTTCTATTACTTGTGCTTTATAATCTTGCCACATGCCAAATTTCATAATTCTAGGTCAACCGGAAGTACCCTATAGGATTTGATTTCCTAGCGCCCTAAAAAGCGCTAAAAACGGAACATAAATGGCCATATCTTTTGATTGCGTTGACTTAGAAGTTTCATTTTTTTGCTACTGTACGGGACCACAGACCTGCGTACTTCATATTAATTTCAACTTGATAAGTCCACCCGTTCCTGAGAAAAAGGGTCTTGACAGACAGACAGACAGACGGACAACAAAGTGATCCTATAAGGGTTCCTTTTTTCCTTTTGAGGAACGGAACCCTAAAAAAGAAAGACATGATTTAATATTATTAATTATTTTTACTTACTTACATACTTAATTACCAAATAAAAGCAGGAAATCACTGACATAAACAAATTTTACTTATTTAGATATAGGTAACTTTTAAGTTGTCACTTATTAGCATACACTCATTAAACACAGTTCAAACAATTAACGCAGTCAGTTTGTCCTTTTTGATGACGAGAAGTGCAGAAAAAAAAACAAAATCAAATCAGACGTTACGTCAACCAGCGCGGCGGGAAAGTCCCGCGTAAGAGTAGATAAAAATACAGGGAAATCCCCGTTTCGTTCCATAGACGCGCACATATATTGGTTCATTGATCTCAGGGTTGCCATTATTAACTTTAAAAAATTAATGAAAAACAGCATGAAAACAACCTTTTACACGTATTTCCCCCCTCAACTACATTCATAAAAGTATGCAATTTTTAATCAATATTTTCTTATGACGTTGTCACGTAAAAATATCCTCCGTAAACCGACTTTACAGACAACTATTTTTTTTTCAAATTATGGCCTACTTTTTAGCGGGATCTGGGGGCCCTTTGTAACTCCGGGGCCCTGGGCTGCAGCCCAATCAGCCCATAGGTAGATCCGGCCATGGCCATTGGTCGATCCTTGGGAGCGGAAGTTGACTGACGGATAGACCGATGGCAGCGCTTGACCTTACAATGTCAAGACGCGTCCAGAGACACGTCTGTCGCAGTTTGTCACCAGCTTTATTTTTCTACATTGACTCTTAATAATAATAAAAAAGTAGTACTTCAGAGGCTATTCTTCAATGAAATCAGCCATCAAAGTCTCAGACGAAGCCAAGTGGAAATTTTCTGAATTTTATTATTGAAGAAACCTACTTTTTTTTTTTTTTTACTGATCCGGTCGCAATTTTGGAAAAATTCATAAAAAAAATCGTACCTCGAAAACTACGAAAAATCGTAGAACATATTACATATAACGAAACACGCCGGGTGACAGCTGTAGAAAAATAAAACTTGTCAAAGTCAGCAAGTTGTCAGTGGTTGTCGCGGCGAGTGTTAATGGACCTGTTTGCGTATTTTTGTGCAGTTTCTTGCTTTATGTGTTTAGTTTCATATTTTATTAAGTCAAAATTAGTTCTGGGTTCAAATACCACTGGCGCTCTAATCAAACGGGCATAACAATTTTGCTGTCATTTGTACGGGATAGCCAGTCTATAGTTTTCTATGTCAATGCTGACAGTTCTACATAGGATGGAGTGTTCCTATACCATAAAATTTAAAACTTTTGTTAATAATACATTATATTTGTCATCAAGTTTGATACTGAAACAAACGAAAAACATTTTAGTATACAAATTAAAAATGGTCATATAGGAAGTATTCTCAAAGTTTTTGACAACTGTATTTGCCATTTACAAAGAAAATGAGTGAAGATTTCTTTCATTAAAATTAACCTAGTTTTAATGATTTGGTGCTGTTTTAGGAACTTAATCTATATACCAGATTGTTGTCGGCACTTATTCATCTTGAAAAATGAGTTTTTTATTGTGAGTATTTGGATATGACAACGATACGGGTCTATTTTTAACTTACCATTTTCCGTCTCGCTGACGTCTTGTTTACGTCCGTGGTCAAGTTTCGGTATTGTTCTAACAGTATGTAAATTCGGTCTATCGTCGCCCTGCCAGGGCCCCATCGACGCCTCGAGTAGGTTACAGTACACACCCTTCTACATTAACCTATTTCTTTATCGTTCGCTTCTGTTTATTTAGCTTATCAGTATAATTTGAAGTGCTGTGTCGTATTTCTTAGTGGGAGTCGGTCGAACAAGACGTTCA
The DNA here is from genome assembly GCA_963576865.1 of Anania hortulata. Taxonomy (NCBI): domain Eukaryota; kingdom Metazoa; phylum Arthropoda; class Insecta; order Lepidoptera; family Crambidae; genus Anania; species Anania hortulata. The sequence goes on along the minus strand of OY756399.1, from coordinate 20,908,953 downwards.
AGCCGAAGAAGAACATCCCTGAAGGCACGCATCAATACGACCTGATGCGGCACGCGGCGGCTACGCTGGGCTCCGGCAACCTGCGGCTGGCCGTGATGCTGCCTGAGGGCGAGGACCTCAACGAGTGGGTCGCCGTCAACAGTCAGTACCGACTACACCACACCACTACTATTCTGACAATCTTTATAGTGAAATGAAATTAAGTAGAATAAGATTTCTGACTTACTAATCAATCAAACAGTCTGTCATAGTGCTCAGATAATTGACCCAAGGTGTAACAGTAAAGTTATGTATGTACTTATGCCTAACTAAATGCAAACAATAAATTAAATTATTATTTAAATGGTAATGGCAGGATATTTGTGATAGGCTTGATTTCTACACATGGCATGTAATGACACATTCAATGCTAATGCTACTTGGTCATAATAACAGGATGCTCAGTGCATGTCGGTGCATCTGAATCATAACCTGACCACAGATAACACTGCTTTATCACATACATATTTCCTTTCATGTTATATTTTTAATAACAAAAAATTGACAATTAGTAAAGTTTAATATGCATATTTCATTTCATCTAGAATGACACAATATAGGTAAATGTTCATAATTCAGTCAATATGTAACTATGTTTGTAACTATATAAATAAATGAGGAAATATTTCCATAGAAAATATCATTTATTGGACAATTTAAGCAGGGTGTGGTCTGATCCCTGTATCATATTTAAAAAATATAAAGACATACAACATGTAACGCCTAATATGCAACATCTTAAGGGCTGATCTGGTGCTCATATCATAGTTTGCTGTCGTATGGTTTATTGCCTTCTCATCGCCAGCCGATATTTAGTCCCGAAGCGGTGGTAGGGCAAAGCTACATTTTTAGGATGTGTGTAAGTGCCCGCAAGAGTGCCAATAAACTAAATAAATAAGTATAATTGAGCTCAAATACAACAACTTTTTCTATCGGACCAACATCAAAAGAAAATAAAAATACAATTATTCCACAAATGATATCACATGAACAAGAAGTTAGTATGGGACATTGTTTTTATTTTTGATGTTCTGGAACTTTTTCTATGTGACCAATATCTAAATCGGAAAAAAAGCACTTCCCATTACTCAACCGCCCGCCAGCTGACATCAGTTTGTTTGGAGGTAATTTTATTTTTTGCTAATTCGCTGTCGGTCCCACGGAAAAGGAGGTATCTGAGCAGCAGAGTCACCCCCTAGAAGGAAGTTAACTTATGAATTAGGACCTTATTTATTGATAAGAATAAGAAGAATAAGTATTTTTATTTGGCACACATAACATACAGGTTACAGGATTTATATACAAATTTGCTTGTGGCATTAAAGTTATGAAATCTTTTAGGTGCTAAGAAAAGGACATTACGCATTTTTAGTTGAGCTAAGAATTCCAGCTGCAACATTGACTTTAATGCGTCACGTACTCTAGCATCAAATATTTACAACTCGCTCCCATGTGGCATGCAATGAACATATTGAATTAAATTGAATTAATAATATTTCTGGAGTTTTTGAAAGTAGACTTGACTAAAATCCTAAATGGTTTGTGGTTGTGCTATAGGTACTATTCAAGTGTTTTGCATTGCAGCTGTGGACTTCTTCAACCAGATCAACATGCTGTACGGCACCATCACGGAGTTCTGCTCGGAGGAGTCGTGCGCGGTGATGTCGGCGGGGCCCAAGTACGAGTACCATTGGGCAGACGGGCACACCGTCAAGAAGCCCATCAAGTGCTCTGCGCCCAAGTACATCGACTACCTCATGACCTGGGCGCAGGACCAGCTTGACGACGAAACACTCTTCCCCTCCAAAATTGGTAATTTACTATCACCAGTTTTCTAATATGAGTAATAATAAAACTATATTTATCAATATGGTCATGTAATAAACATCGAAACTATTTATAGAACTTCCATACTATATCAGGTGACCAGGTAATTTGTATGAGAGTTTTGACATCTTTAGCAGAAGAAAAAATAGGATCTTAAAGCAAGGTTTGACGAAATGACAAGCTTAGTAATGTAAAATATTTGATCAGTTGCAAGACCACTACAAATAAATCACTACCGCGGTAGTACTATTAAGTATTCTGTGACCGCGGTAAATGTGCAGTGTGCTTCCTCATTTTATGAGTCATGAGCACAACTATATCCTCAAATATGGCTTAGCATTTATACAGTAAGAAACAAAATGTAGTTTTCTTATCATAATGAATATTTGCAGATTGATTGAAGTATGAATGTGTAAGTTTGAATACTCATATTCTTATCTATCTATATATATAAAAATGAATTGCTGTTCGTTTGTCACTCTAAAACTCGAGAATGGCTGGACCGATTTGGCAAATTTTGATCTTGAAATATTTGTGGAAGTTCAGGGAAGGTTTAAAAGGTAAGAAAATATAAAGGATTTGCAAGGAAAGTAGTAAAAACAACTATTTTATTGTCCCATACAAACTGTTCGTATTGTCAACAAGATGGTTCAGTAATAATATAGATAAATTCAGTCAGTTTTTGTCGGCGGTACGAAGTTCGCCGGGTCAGCTACTTTTAATAAATTACCACAATCCCTTGCTGAACTGCCAGTATTTGAACTTAAATTACATGTTAAGATGATTTTAATGAAAAAGGGTTATTACACCGTTAGTGATTATTTATACAAATGATAAAAATGTGTGGATTTAAAACTGCTTAGCTCGCACCAAAACATGTAAAAATATTAATTTTAAAAGAGGCTGACAACAGTGACCTAGTTTCTTGCGCTGCTTCTTCTCGGCACTAGCCCACAAAAAAAAAAATGGGACGTGTAAGAGTGCTTTTAATGGCCTATTTGCAAAAATTAATGATTTTGATGTTGACTGGCAGGCGTCCCGTTCCCAAAGAACTTCCTGTCGATGGCGAAGACAATCCTGAAGCGGCTGTTCCGCGTGTACGCGCACATCTACCACCAGCACTTCCCCGAGGTGGTGCAGCTGGGCGAGGAGGCGCACCTCAACACCTCCTTCAAGCACTTCATCTTCTTTGTGCAGGTTCGTCACTTCGTTACTGTATACTGTACACTATATTTACGCTACCGACTTCTGCTGGGGGTACTTTCAAATCGAATCTTACTAATAATTATAGATATTAAAGTTTGTGACCGATAGATTAAGCTTTTTTCTATCTAGCGAGCGATGCTAGAGCGATGAACGTGATGAGAATAGTTAGCTTGTTCAATGTACTTTCTGAATATTCTGATGATATCCAAAGTACCTCCTCCCTCCGTATCGCTAGAAATGGCGTTGAAACGCGATTTCCGTCCAGCGAGGTCCTCTGCCGATATAAGGACGAAACATCTAAAAATTCTATTATACGATAGTCGCTCTGATGTACCTCTCGATATTTGCATTTACCTTCGTAGCTGGGAGGCGAGTATGCCGGACTTCTGTGTCGCTATCTCTGAGGTCCCGGGTTCGATTCCCGATCGGTCAATGTAGAAAAATAACTTTTCTATATTGTCTCGGGTCTGGGTGTAGTGGTACCGTCGTTGTTTCTGTAACACAAGTTACTAAGCTACTAATCATAGGATCAGAGCAATGTATGTGATGGTGTCCAATATTCTCCGGAATCCTTGATATTATAGCCGAAAATCGTTTCTAAAAGTTTTGTCCACCCAGCTTTATATCCTAACAGTTTTAGGTGGCATACCAAATTAAAGCATATTTAATGTACAGACAGACAACAGCACGACAACCAACCTCAAAACGTCAATTTTCTCAATTGATATTGATCTCTACGCGTCTGACATAAAGTCGAAAATCGGTTCAATGACCTTTAACTTTTTGGGTAGGTCGACTTGCCGTTGACTGTACCTTATGATATTGCATAGTTTTTCCGATACGGTTAGTAGTTTAGTCGCAACTTAATATTGAACCTAACACGTCGGATAGAAATCGTGATTAGCCGCCATTTCCAGCGATACGGAGGAGGTATATCATCATGATATCCAGAAGGTACACTGAACAAGCTAACTATTCTATTCCTCGCTCTAGCTTAGGGGAGCCATAAAATTGATAGCCACGCTACATACATGTTAAAATGTTGAACTTTTTATTGTAACAATCATGTGCAGGAGTTCAACCTGATCGAGCGGCGGGAGCTGGCGCCCTTGCAGGAGCTCATCGAGAAGCTGACGGCCAAGGAGGCGCGATGAGGCCCCCCTCCCCCCGCTCCACCCCCCACCACACCACACGTCTCCGCGCGTCGCTGACTCGTTAAGTTAAGACTTGGAATTTACTGATTACCTGATATTTTTTTGTTTTCGTCTATTTTTGTTTCGAGAAAAGCGGCGCTCTCCCGTCTATGATCTCCGAGAGTACTCTTTAGTTTCGCTCGGTCTCATCGAGTCGGCTCGAATGTCCGACGGTTTGACTAATGTAGATTAGACTAACTTTTCTAAAATAACTCTTGATAGAGATTGTGATATGATATTTTTGATATCGATCGACGAGCGACGGGTGCGTCTTAGGTGTAAGTGATGCCATATGATGTGAGCAGTGAGCCAGCCTCGCGGCCGAGTGCGGCTCGGAGCACCGGGATAGGCTTTACGGATGAAGGCCTTCCTCTCTGATAATAATATAGATGCGTTTAAATACAAAGTAATATTTAGATTTGATACAGATGTATTACAGAATTTACAGATAGAGTAACTAGCAGACCTCTAGATGACGTATCTGAGGGTTCCTCTTTCCTAAACGGAAAAACGCCTTGCGATTAATGCTTTAGGTCGTGCTCCAAAGCGTCTGGTTCTGATCGTTCTTTTTTTGATCATTGAATAAAGTTCAAAGCCATATTGGTGCGTATGATAAAAAGCTATCCGTTAAACTGAAAATCTTGTGAAGTAATGCTCAGAGCAAGAGGGGCTCGGTGACGCGCCGCGGCCGGTGGGACGGGGCCAGTGATTTATCTTAGCTCTATTGTAATCCGGAAGAATTTCAGTTAAACGGTCGGACTATACATTTTTTTTTTGATAGGGTAGACTATTTTTGTAGTGTAACAAAACTGGGAGGGTGCACCCTCGTGTACTAACGCCTAACAGATATTCTAATAGTTGGACTGTTTTTTATCAAGTAGATATGATAGAATGCCTTGCGCGACCTGCAACGGTGAATTTAAATATTGAAGTCGTTAAACCAGAATGGTTTTTACTCTGTGGTATCGTCTCGCAGGCGGGAGCCGGGCGTCTTTATTACACGATTAGCCGGGCACGCAAATCATAACATAAATTTTAATTAAATCCAGGCTATAACAGGAATTCTTCAGACTACACCGAGTCCGGGATTAGACTGATTGTAGGAACAATAAAATACTTTTGATGTGTTTAGTTCACGTCGTACTAGTTATAGTTATTTTGATATTATTACGAACTGTATAATATAGTCCAGTTGCGCATGCGCGTCGACGAGTGCGGGCGAGTGCCGTCTCCGAACCATACTCGTGTGCGAGTAACACTCAATGTCGGTGCGCTAGGATTAAGATTTATTTATTAACGTGATGCGTTAGAGCGTAGTTTTATCTACGCAGATGTTTACTATTAAGTTATGAAATTTTATTTATCTTTTGTGTTTATATTCTGAAATTATCTCATTAGCCTAATTGATTGTAGATTTATATTTGTGCATTTAACATTACACCTGATTTGATGAGTTGAATCTACTATAATCATACAATGCGACTGCCTTTAGTTAAAATATCAGGAATGTCGTAAAACTATGAAATAAATTTAAATACGTGACGAATACATGTCGTTTGATTTACACTAATAAATAAAACACCTGTTAGTAGAATACACTAATTATATTTAATTCCATTCGGTACATACATACAAGGTACGGCAACTTCATAGTCTAAAGACACAAAAAACAACGTCAATACTTCGATTCAATATTCATTGAAATATGGTTTAAATTATATTTTAATGTGTTATGTTGATTTCAGTTTTGAACGCTAGAGCATCACTACAGAGATTAAACTTGTCAGCAGAACCGAAGCCACTTCAACGATTCGATACGTTCATGTAATACATTCACGAGACAAGTCTCCACAGCGTTTGACTGTAATAATGTAATATAGGCCCGTTCATGGAAGGGCATCGCGACAATTTATAGAAGCTTTGAACTGACAGGTCACAAATTTTTTGTAAAATTTAAATTTTATTCGAGTCGTCTCGACGCTCTCTACCCAAAAAAAATAATTTCGAAGCTGTAATATCGGCCACGCTGCATTTACGAAAGAAGTGATTTGAAAAACTATTAGCGTCATTGTAATAACTTGGTATCGCTCTTGAAAAGTTAGGGTGAGTCATATAAAAGTCTACGCGTCCTAGCCGTTAGGGATAACACGCGAGTTATTGCGCGCTCGGAGACCTGATAGAACACGAAGGTTGTCACAAGCGGACGCTCGCGTGACGACCGCTGCGGACGAGGCGTGTCTCCCGGCGCCTCCCTCGCGTGTTCCTCGTCGTCGAGCATACAAATCGTCAAGCGGCCAAACAAGCCGACAAGTAGAGGTTTCGTCGTTGTCGGAGTGGGGCGCGAGGGGGCGCGAGGGCGCGAGGGCGCTAGGCGTTGGAGACGGGCGGCGGCGGCGGCGGGGGCGCCAGGAAGGGCGGGGCGCCCCACGCGAAGCCGCGCCACGCGGGGCCCGGCGCCCCGCCCGCGCCCGGGGGCCCCGGCGGGCCCGCACCTGTGCACACCGGGACCGGTTACAAATCGTAAACAGACATCTTTTTTTCAAGGAAAATCATCTGGTGGGATTCGAACCCACAATTTATTTTTCTTGAAATAATAAACTAGCTTATTGTGAATGCAAAAAACAAAGAAGTCTAAAAAGACATCTTTTTGTTACATTACGATCGAAATAAATAGAGCCGATAACCGAAATAATGCTCAGAGTTATGTCTGTTATTTAAGGTATAGTTGACGACCTCCGAGAGGCGAACATACCAGACTTGTTGTGAATTTGTGGATATCTCTGGGCCCGGCCCGGGTTCGACTCCCGGTCGGTAAATATAGAAAAATCACTTTAATTGTCTCGGGTCCGGGTGTTGTGGTACCGTCGTTGTTTCTGACTTCTGTCACAAGTGTTTTAGCTACTTGCCATACGATCAGAGCAATGTATGTGATGTTGTCTTTATTTTTTTTAAACTTGTAGGATATTATATATTGTCGTTCTGTACTTGGCGCAGTCCACTGCTGTCGGCGCGGGTTCGAATCTCACATTGGCTGCAATCGCTCGATGTCGATCGAGCTCGGTCCTGCTATGTTGTCCCGTGGTTTCATGGACCTCGTTTCGGTGTACGACCGACAGTCAATAAAGATACTAAAATATGTACTACTAACCTGGAGGCGGCGGCGGGGCGTGCGGGGGGCCCGGCATGCCGGGGGGACCCATTTTGTTGTCGCCCTGCGAACGTTAAAATGACCTTGTTAAATTAAATTTATGCATAGACACAGAACAGATAGCACTTTATGCAGAAATGCAAAAAATATTCTAATTCTATGCAGCTAAGCTAAGCCTGTGGCTAAGCTGTGACAATTTCTTTTTGTATTTTTTTAAAAGTTAATTTTAAATATAATTTTAAATGAACTGTATTAAAACAAGTTCTTATGAGAAAAAACTCTTTAAACCTAAAAGACACTCAAGGTAGTGATATAAAATCAAATTTATTGGGACGTGTATCTCGGACGAGCACAAGCACGATAACCCTGGCTAAATGTGTTAGGGTCGAGCCTCATTTGCTAGCACGGACTCGCGTGTATGCCCTTATTCTGCGGCATGCTATTCGCTGTGAGCAAAGTAGGTGGTGGGGGCCGTCAAATCGATCGCAGCACGCAATGTGGCAGAAATGTGAAAAAACTCTGGACTGTCAGTGTCAAATTGCTATATTTTCATAGAATTCCATACTAACATTAATTAGTATTTTAAAGTAAAAACGTTAAAATTCGCGATACGGGTCACAGTACGTGTTGTGTTATAAAGTGTAGAAACAATGGGAAAAACAGTTCGTGCATGTTTTATTCGTTTCGAATATCAAGATGGAAATTGGAGCAAAGACATAAATGCATAGCTGTAGTAAAAAGAAAAAAGTTAGTAGGGAGTTTGTGTCACAGACGTTTGTCTTATGATCACAGCTCTTATTAAGTAGCTTTGTCCGTTGGTTCTAAGCTCTTTAACATCTCTCACATGCTGTGTTAATACAATTTTTTCCCTTTTTGCACAGTTTTAGGTTGGAAAGTTATATCATGTTGTATTGCTCCAAATCCCGTACGTATTACAACATTCATATTTAGTTCAAGTAAGAAAATCACTTATTATAATATGCACAAACTTTTAAGATATTTTCACCTAATTTCGAAGAAAAATAATCCGAAAATCATTCTCAAACCATCCAGTTGCCATAGTTTGAAGGATCTTAAGTCCACAATAATGTTGGTCACTAGGGGCGCTGTCATCGCGCACACACACAGCGAATAGATAGCAATCGCGTGCGGCCGCTATAGCGAGCAGCGATCTAGCACAGGCCTCCCTCAATGACTTTCATCGGGGATTGCCAACACTCGCCACGCTTAGCAGGCGGGTTGGCGAGCGCAGTTTTTTATAAGATTTCGCACGCAGACGCTGCTGCCCGTCTCGTGCTACAGGAATTAGTCGCCTCTTACGACACGCCTCCTGTTGGCGGTGGGGAAGTGTATTCTTTACGGCCGTCCTACACGGCACATTTACAGAGAAAAACTCAGCGCTGAGTCGGACGCTATTGTTTTACTAGTATGTCAACTTTTTTGACAGTCAAGGTATTGATTAGTAAACAAATAACTAATAACATGCTATCGCGCGCCGTAGTACGCGTCGGTACTCTATCGTATCATGCTGCTGCGTGCTATTCAATTCAATATGTTTATAATGTTACATAGATGTTATAAATAGGTACATGAAACAGATCATTACAGACCCTGTTGGGCACAACAATAAGGTAATAGGACGGATATATTCTATCGCTATCTTTCTCGCTCTAGTAAATGAAGTTCCTGAGCGACAGAAACGGATAGAGCATAAAATAATGCGATTCCGTGCTGACAGATGAGGCTCGACCCTAAAAATGACATACGAGGCCCTGCACGGTACTCACTACACTCCCGGCCAAGCGGGCCAAACTGCAAACCCAGCAGAATATCTCTCTCCGCGTGTCGACACGAGCAGGGCGATACGCCCGGAACGATGTCATCGCTCGAGACATGGGGATCCCGTCAGTTGAAGAATTTGTGACTAGTCTGGCGCGTCGCATGTACGATCGTGCCGACAACGGCCCCCATCACCATCTCCACAATGTCTCACCACTGCATACCCGGCCACCGGACGCTGCCGGAAGGCTGCTTTGAGAGCTGTCCTATCCCACAGCAGAATCGAGTACACTGAAGCCCGTTGCATCACTGCGTTGATGCGCTATCCCCTGACCGAGATTCCGTGTCATTCCAGCCCGGCCATAGTTCGCCTCGGGCTAGAGCTCCAGAGCACAGGATACGAACAACGACCCGACCGAAGACCCGGCTCGACCGCCGCGCCGCAGGGTGAGACTCGCGGCAGTCATCGGTCAGGCCGGCCCCTAATAGCAACCGTGCTACCACTACCGACCGGCCGCAATCGCGGCGATCGATCACCAGTGGTGTCAATCGACACACTGAGAAGACGCCCGGGCAAAGGGCTTTCGGCCGTGTGCCGCACGAGCTGGAGGCTGAAGAAATCAATGTATCGTTCGATGGCGCAACGGGTGCGGTGTAGTGTGTGCGAGTGCGTGGTCGTGTGCGGGGGTGGGGGTGGGGGTGGGGGGTGGAGGCGCGGGTACCTGGTGCATGGGCGGGTGCGGCGGCAGCAGCGGGTGCGGCGGCGGCGGCGGCTGGCTGCCGGGCGGCGGCGGCTGGCTGTTCACGCCTGTCGACAAACATTTAATATTAATAGTATCCGTTATGTTTACAAAACCTTTCGATTCGACAGCTCACAGTGCTACCAGAAAGAATCGCTGACACGGTCTCACTATTTAAAATTCTAACGTTTTCGGTAGACTCAGAAAGTGTTTATGCTTACTACGGCTTCTATATACTTTCGACGGTGATAAAATATTTTTTTAATGTATGAATTATCTATTTCCCGAAGTTTAAAAATAATTTTAGGCGGTACAAACTAGAAGATATTTTAGTAAAATATCTTCTAGAAATGTCAATTTGACATTTGGGTAACTGTATGTCGCGTCGTGAAGGAGCGAAATCGTCGTAAGCCCAGTAGCCCGGGCGCACAGCACAATGATGTTTTCGATCACCTGTCGACGGTAGTCGTTAGTGCGCTTACGCCTAAATTAGGAGCACGATGAAAACTATTTTAGCGAAAATTGGAATGCACAATATATTTATTAAAACCCTTTATATATTTGTTATTGAATATCGGTTATCGGTTGGTGGTGTGGCAGGAACTAGAGGCCCCCTTCGATTGCTTAGACCCTGAGCACGCGCTCAGAGTACCTAGTAATAAAGGGAAGCAGGCCCCTGCTTGTCATATTTTGGCATTAGTGTGGAAGAGTTCTATTGTGGCGTGCGTGTTGCGTGTTGTGTGGTGTGTGGTGCGTGGTGTGCGGGTAGGCTGGTACGTACCGAGCCAGGGCGCGGGCGGGGCGGGGTGCGGGTGCGGCAGGTGGTGCGGCGGCGGCGGCGGCGGGAAGGGCGCGGGCGGCAGCATGGCCGCTGCGCACCAAACATTTGTTATAAACACGATACACAAGATATACAGCCTAACTCAAAGATAACCTTGTAACCACATATTCTATACATCATGGTGAACAACTTTTGATATATGATTTTTAAAAATATGTTTTTTTTGTCTTTCTTAACAAATTCAATCAGGTGTTTGGTAATTTTGTATGGGCAGTCGTAGAACAAAAGTTATTCACCTTGATGTATAGAATATGCGGTCTTTAGTCATAGATCAAGTCATCACAACAAGGTTATCCTAGAGTTACGAGACACCCAGTATACACAAAATGAGAGAGCACCAAAAAAAATTAAAAATTACGCAGATGTATACAGCGACACAAGGTTCTTATTTTGTACCTGACCATCTTATGTTACATGGCAAATAAACGAATTTTATTTAATTTCATATAAATAAATTACCACTGATATTCTGTCATTATAGTTTTGCATATAATAAATCGGGAAAAAGCATAAATTTAGTATGTACAAGATAGACAATGACTTGTTGAAAGTGATACAAAAAATTTGATATGCATGTGTGTGATTATTAGTAGTATTGTCTAAAAAGGTCGTGGTCAAATGTCGGCTACACAGGCTGTGGCAAAACCCGGGCTAACTCGCAATAAGGTGTGTGTGTAAGGATTGGAAGGGTTCATTATGAGCTTTTACCGCCGGGCACAACCATCGGTTCGGATCTCTACTGCCAACAACTGATGATTAAATCAAGAAGTTGAGAGAAAGCGACCGGAAATAATGAATAGAAAGGGTGTGGTGTTTCATTACGATAACGATATACATCTTTAGCCACTCAGCAAAAATTAAGAGTTTGGCTGGGAGGTGTTAATGCATCCGCCATGTAGCCCTGACCTTGCACCTTTATATTTCCACGTGTTTCGGTCTCTTTAGAATTCTTCAGGCAGTGTCAGGTTGATATCAAAAAAGGACTGCCAAAACTACTTGTCGCGTTTTTTTGATCAGAAGTTCCAAAATTTAAACAGCAACGGGATCATGTCACTACCTACAAGAAATGTCTTGAGTTTTTTTTATGAAATGCGAAGAAACTTTTTTCCTAACCTACTATGTTTATTTATTTCCAAGTAAAATTTATTATTTTATAAAAATATAAGCAACTGTATGAGTTTTTGGGTACCGAACCAAAAAGGTGCCAGGTGCCACATGCGGCATGCCACATGCCACAAAGGTGCTCGAGAGATTATGGTCAGAGTCGGATGAAGATCTAAAGCCAATTCTGGCATGTCATGTTGAGCGAATTAGGTATAACATGGTGTATAGCGTTTTTGAAAATCTGAATGTGTTCATCGACCTTTGAATTTTGATGCTGACCTAGACAATGTAATTTGCCAGGAGCAGCACCTAGCAGACCCTGTATGTATGTGTGTGTGTGTGTGCGCGTGCTTACATGGCGGCGGCGGCATGATAGGGCGCGCGACGTGCGAGGGCGTGAACAGCGAGGGCCCGTAGCGCCGCCCCCCTCCCCCTCCCCCTCCCCCGCCCCCGCCCCCTAAGGGGCCCCCGCCGGGCGGCGGCGCTTCACCCAGCTCCGCCATCAGGGACATGTACTCCTCGTCGATCTTAGCCTGCGATTTACAAATACAAAATAAATTTAATGAACAGACATTGTAACAGTATGATTTACAGCGGGCCCCGTACTAGGTTCCACCTGTACCACGGGCGGCCCGCCTGTAAATCTGCTAGCCTATTGTTAAATACACCTATCGCAATCTTTTTGAATTCGACATTTGTGCAGGTTAGCATCGGCATTTTACTTTTATTGTATTTTTCGTGGATTTCAAATTTTCAATTAATAAATAATTTCTCTACAAACTCTTGAATCATTGAAGACTTAGCAGTAGCATGTACAGTGTGAGTGTAGCAAGATATCTATGTACATAGATACAGGATCTAATTTGAAATAAAAGTATAGTGACTTGGAATCAGAGCATAATTTTGTAAGGGGTTATAATACAGGTCATTTGCAACATTTTTGTGTATGGACACTCATATGCCAAAATGAATCATTATTGCTATAATTTTATTTACGTATTTTTTGGAAAAATCCTAAGTGGTAACTTGAAAAGTAAAGAAACTCAAAAGATATTAGTTTTTTTTTCATTCTTTATTATATCATATTAAAGGTCTCGTTACGTATCCAAACCATTAATAGTACAATAGCAAACAAAGTGCTTCCAAATTAAAGAAACAAAAAATGTTCAAGCAAATTTTTTGTATATGAGTGTCTATAAAATGTCTAAAATGTTGGAAAATGACCTGTACTATAACCCCTTACAAGACTACGGTTTAATGGGCTCGTTTCCTAAAAAAATCTAATCAGTCCGTCAGTTGGATTAACAGAAAATATTGGACTCTTATTTTTTCTTTTTTCAATCAAAGAAAAAATTATGAAGATATAGCCCGCTAAAGTTCCGCTTAACGTCACGCCTCGCGGCACTCTTTAGCGAGGCGGGACGTCCCGCGCTCACTTCGATGCGCTTTATCTTCGTATTTTTTTGTGCGATTGACAAAAGAATCATCATTCGCCTGCCCCGTTCCCAGGTCATCTGGGGTCGGCGCAGTACGTCTTTCTCTTCCATGCAATCCGGTCACTCGTCATCGAGTCGTTCACTCCCTTCTCAGTCATATCTCTCCTCACACAATCCATCCATCTCTTCTCAGGTCGTCCTCTTCTTCCTCACCCATCGATACTCATATTCATTTATTCACTTTATAATGTAAACCAACAGCAGGACAGTCGATAGGCATAAAAAGATGGTAACAAAATAGTTACATCATAACCTCTACGAGGCATTCGTGAACACAATTACTTGATAAAATTAATCTCAACAATATCAGCATTAAATTTACAATTATTTAACATATCCATCACTCTTCTCGTCACGTGCTCTTCCCTTCTCATCACAAAAGACAAAATATGGGTCGAATATTTTTGGATAATCTAACCGGCGGACCGAATAGAACGATCTTTTTTTGATCCAGGAAACTAGGCCATTCCAAGTGTCCGTGTGACGGTACGGCAGCGTGTAGCGTGTAGCGTGTAGCGTGTAGCGTGGCGGGCACCTTGTTGGCGCTGGGCGGCAGGGCGTGTCCGGGGCGCTTGGCGCGGCAGTCGCGCGCGATGTGGCCGGCGCCGCCGCACGACGAGCACACGATGCTGTTCGTCACGTTCGGCTTGTCGGGGCACTGCGGGCACGCGCGGGGGGAAGGATTCAATCAATGATCTATATATATATCTATACTAGCTGTCCCGGCGAACTTCGTCCCGCCCCTTCATAATTTTTAAAATTATTGAACTACTAAAATGGCTATTAAACAATAGGGGTTGGTGATGAGAGGGTAAAAATTTAGGGTTGTATGTATTTTTTAATGCGACGTAGTAAAAAAAATAAAGAAATTTAAAAAATGACTAAAAATTAAAGAAAAATGTTTTATCACTGAGGGGTATGAAAAATAGATGTCGGCCGATTCTCAGACCTACTCAATGTGCTCACAAAATTTCATGAGAATCGGTGAAGCCGTTTCGGAGGAGTACGGGAACGAATATTTTGACACGAGAATTTTATATATAAGATATACATCTATATATATAAAAATGAATCGCTGTTCGTTTGTCTCGCTAAAACTCGAGAACGGCTCGACCGATTTGGCTAATTTTGGTTTTGAAACACTTGTAGAAGATCAGGGAAGGTTTAAAAAGTGAGAAAATATAAAGAGAGACAACTTTTATTAGCGGTACGAAGTTCGCTGGGTCAGCTAGTAAATAAATAAATATCGGACGACATCACATACATTGCTCTGATCCTGTGGTGAGTAGCCCGAGCCCTCGTGTTACAGAGATCAGAAACGACATCGGTCCCGCGACACCGAGACCCGAGGCAATATAGAAAAGTTATTTTTCTACATCGACCCGACCGGGAATCGAACCCGAAACCTGAGATAGCGCCACCGAGTCCGGTATACTCGCCTCTCGGCTACGGAGGTCGTCGGTTGTCAGATCAGATGATAGAACGACACTTAGAAATCCGTGGATTGCTTAAAAACAATCCGTAGATCTACAGACTTAATTTAAAAACTAAATCTGACTATTTGGAGCTGGATAATATTTTGTTTCTATTATTATCGAGGCACCCGAACAGCACGGACCTTAAAAAGTACAATAAACACAGATTGGTTCTAATAAATGTGCCAATTATAGGCCTACACAACTTGCCTAATATTATCTGGTTACTAACAAACATAGAATATAATACTAACATAAAGAAAAATATAGAAAAAAAAGCAACCAAAAGCCTTGCAATAGCATCGATTGGCCTTGATCCTAATTCTTGTCAGTAAAAAAATTTAATCTTAAAAATCTGGTAGAATATCTAAACGACAAACCAAAAAAAAAAGGCAAACAAAGTTCGAAAAAAAAACAGCCGTGTGTTGTTTAACAAAACGAACCATAATTTTGAGCAATTTTTAACCCCCAACATCTTTAAAACTATTTATGCTACTATCATTATAAATATATGGTTACAATTTTTGAATAACACGCATTTGGGCTAAAACCAAATGATGCATTAAGCGCTTACTCGAGTTAGAGAAAGAGGTACAGATGTGTGAAAGCTTACACTCGAGGGAGTGTGTAAATGGTGTTTTTGTGACTCGCCTCATTTCGGTACTCGCAGCGCTCGCATCGGAACCGGTTTTTTAGGCACGTGTCAAAAAACATCGCGCGTGACTCGTGTGTGTTTGAACTCGCTCGGGTTCTAGTTTCAGATAGTTACTGGCTTAAAACCTACATGAATAAAATATACAAAAGCTAGTCGGATTCTGTTGCGATAAATAGATATTATCCATCATGCATGAACAAATTTTATATATGCATGCGTGTGTGTGTGCGCGTGTGTGTGTGTGTGTGTGTGTGTGTGTGTGTGTGTGTGTGTGTGCGGGTGTGGGGAGAGGGAGGGGCGCACTCACGAGCCAGGTCTTGTGGTCGGTGGCGGTGCAGTTGGCGCAGCGCTGCGCGTCGTGCTCGCGCAGCGTGCCGTTGAGCTGCGCCAGTTCGCGCAGCTGCATGCGGCGCAGGTCGTTCTGCCCCTCCGGCACCTCCACGCCTTGCCGGATCACCTCCTTGATCTGCGGACCACATTCATGCTCAATCATTATCCGAAAGCCCTAACTTAACACCGAAACTTACGCGACGAACGTAACTTAATAACGCCAAATTATGCGGCACTTCATAGAACAACATGAATTAAACTCGAGATCTTAAAAGAAAACAAAGATGCTACCATGACGAAAAAAACATTAATAGACAGAGAGTGCTGCGGGGAATCGAGCCCAGTGTGCAGTGGTCTGTTCTCCGATTGAGAACATTTTTGTTATGAATAGAAAGAAGTATCTTCAGAAAAAAGCATTGAGTCATCATAATCCTATTTAAATGACCTCTTAAACTGTCCTGTACTTATAAAAAATACTTTTGTGCTGTACGATAAAAAGTGTAAGGTGAGTTAGTTGTCGAGAAGGGGGAGTACCTTCTCGACGGCCTTCTTGACGCAGTCGGCGTTGGTGGCGGTGATGTATGCGTGCAGCGGCTCGTCCTCGCCCGGCAGCGGCTGGCCGTCCTTGCGGCCCACCTTGCCCTCCTTCACCGACCCCTTGCCGCGGATTATGATCTTCGCGCCAGTTTCTTTTTCCATGGCTGCGGGGGCAAACATACTGATAATATATAGCAGTTCTTGCCTCAATTCTTCTATGCTTTCTTTGGTATTGTGTACGAAATTGATTTATATTACCGAATAATTACTTAGAATGCAGCAACAACTTACAATAAATTGGACTCATTACACGACTGTCCGAACAAAAATGGGGAGTAAAGTTGTCAGGGTGTATGTAGGTCTGTCTGTTTGTGTCGTCCACCCACCATAACTTCTAAATGCTTAAACCAATTTACAAGTGTGTGGTTTAGAACCCTATGTCATACGTGGTCACGGTATTTAAACCGTCAGCAACAAATTATTTTAAAAACTTGACGAATAAAAATAAACAATCGACTACGTGCAAACACACCGGGCGAAATAACATCTTCAAGACTTCCCTGGCTCGGGCACATCATTCGAGGGAATTGTGTAATAAAATTTCGAGCCTTCCAAACTGTTCAAACAAGTCACAACACCTGTAAAAACTTGCGAGTGCCTAACTGAGATAAGAGGCGACCTCAGCCCCCCTAGCATGACTACTAAAACACGATATGATATGATATGATATAGCTATATATCGACACCAAATGTAAAAATATGATGGATATAGCCACCATTTCACATTTTTATCGAAACAGCGATCATAACATGTACCGTTACCGGCACGGCGAATTAACACGGCGGCTATATCTATCATATTTTTAGTTGGTGGCGATATATAGCTATATCATATCTTATTATATCGTGTTTTAGTGCTCATGCTAGGTAGGCTGATGTCGGTTGGACTCGGATCCACGTCGAATCGCCGAGTCAAAGAAGCAAATAAGAAAGTAGATTGACTTTGTACGGTGAAATAGTTTTACTGTACCTTTAAGCGTGTTCCCGCGCGGGCCGATGAGCAGCCCCACGAAGTTGATGTCGGGGTGCTCCTCCTGCGGGATCATCACCTTGTCGTGCACGCGGATGATGGGCGGCCTGCGGGGGGAACAGACTTATGGTTTCTGCACTTGTACTGCTTTAGCCGGCCCTTAGGCCGGTCCACACGAATGCGATGCGGCTACACCGCAAGTATTTTGGCGCGGCGCCGGAGCTTGCCGTGTGACATACCATAGATATTTACGTACGTACGTAAGACGCCGCGCCACCGCCGCACCGCATCGTGTCGTGTCGACCGACCGTAACATTGCAATTGCAACCGTATCTTTATGTTCTTCTGACTCGCTCCAAGGAGGAAAGTTGATTCAGAAAGACGAAGACGAATAATGACGCACTATATCCACGCTAGATAAGGTGGTTTTGGTACTTTGGTAGCGAAGGATGACTTCTTGACTTATCGCCGCAACGTTGGCGACACCGCTCTTTACCTAGGAATTGACGACGACTTGATCGGCAAGCTCTTAACATGTATGTCGCCAACGCGTTGTTAGCTTGACTTGTTAACATTCTTGATTTTGAAAAAACTCGTCGGAATGTAATACTTACCTCCTGAGGAATAAAATATAATTTGTAAGCCCCATCTATTCAATACACAATTTAAAAGAATGCCTTTAAAAAGGTAATGTTTTTCTTTCTGTCAATTTTTTTCTGGACCTGAGAATACATAGTGAAATTGTTAAATAGTGCCTAGGTTTCTTAACTTCTCTACCAGTGTGTACCGAACACTAACAGCACAACCTTGCACCTTTACCTTGCTCGGTACCGCCACCACGAAATCATTGAGTTTAAGTTCACTCCTTGTATTCTTGTATCTCATCAGGCCAAGAAAACGAGACAACGGAAATTTTATTGTACCGCGGCCACATTTAGATTTGAGCTTGACAGATTATGCTGCATAAGTTGTCTCCATGTAGTGAAACAATAAGAACTGAGAATTATGAAATAAGACGTATATCGTGTTATGTTTCTCCTTTAACTGCCTGCGCGTTTGGTACAATCGCCGGCACGAAACTAGAGCGCTGGAGGAAAAAGTGGGGATCGCTTTGCGCATCTTACGAGACGATTGTCGTATCAAAGACGCGTGTGCGCGGAGCGAGCAACCACACTCCCGGCGACGGTATGTCATCACTGGTGGTAACACACACTGGTTGTAGACTTTCGTCTTTAGGCACTGAGGTATTTTGGACGAGAAGACGTTGCGTAGTTCTCTGAACGCTGCACTGCCGAGTTGGATTCGACGATTGACCTCCTTCTCAAAATTTGACCTAACCAACTGGATCACTGGCCAATCACGTAATCGTAATGGTTTTCTGCGCATCTTTCGCCCAGCGCTCAACATCCGTGCCGCTAGTTGTACTTGCGCGTATTCCGCCGCCTGCATGTGTATGTGTGTGTGTGTGTGCGGGTGTGTGTGCGTGCGTGTGTGCGTGCGCGTAGACGTACTTGTAGTCGGGCGGCGGCTTGAACTCTGGGTTGATCTGGTGCATGCGCTGCACGAGGCGGTGCCGCTCCTCCTCCAGCTTGCGGCGCGTGCGGTACTCGCGCGTGTTCAGCCGCTTGCCGTCCGTCGAGTAGATGGGCTCCGGCGACGGGGACCTGCAACCGGGAGGGTCTCAGTACGCGCCGCCCCCCCACCCCCTCGCCCCCCGCCCCGCCGGCACCCACCGGCGCGACGCAGCTGTTAGACTGACAGATTGGGACCTGTTCTGATTTACACTAGTTCTTTAAAGGTCAATCAGACTCCTTTTCTCAAAATGTAGACGGATTACGATGTCGAACTATTTTAAAAACCGGCTAAGACCGTGTCGGGCCACAGTAGGGTTCACGGTTCACAGTTCCTCGCCGTATTTGCTAATTAATAGTAATGGTTTAACACAGTTAACAACTTCATATATATTTCAAGCATATTTTGCTTAAAAGGTATCTCCATTCACTAATATTGTATAAGACACTAAGTTAATGAAATAAACATTTTGTATTTGTATTTGTATATATGTTATTTTTGTTTTCAAAGTACATAGTGCACGTTCATTTGGTTTGACAGCAAAAACAAATACTTAGATGGTGCATTCGTTTAATTTAATAAAGATTAATTCAAAATAATTTTGGTCCATGTTTTAAGTTAAAATAATGGTCACAAATAAAAAACAATATTTCTGTCAGTCTTTCAGCATTTTATAGAGTTAATAAAATAATATAACGCTCACGCATTAGTAGGTTTTTTTGTTGTTTATTTATGTACGTACAGACAACAGCTCGTCAACCTACCACGAAACGCCAAAATTTCTCAATTGATAATGATCTCTATGTGTCGGACTTAAAGTTGAATAGGTTCAATGACCTTTAACTTTTAGGGTAGATTGACCAGTCGTTGACTGGACTAGATGTGACAATTTCGACAACCGCCAAAACATGCGTGAACGCTAAATTGTAAATTAACGAAAGTATCCGGAGCCGGGTGGAGAGGCCGCCGCCCGGGGGCGGGGCCGGTCCACCCGCCAGCGCTACCACTAAGCATAGGAGCATTGACGACAGTCTAACGCCGTTCGTGTTCGGTACTGGACATCGATTGGGTCGCGGTAAGTGCCATAATTTATAAAAGGACCTAACTGCCCTAGCGCCTGAGGAAGGAATCGTGATTATTCATTAATAATTAACCTGAAATTTTAATATCATTAGCCCTGAAAATAATCGTCATTATAAGTGGCCGTCGCTGAAAAAATCATGATTATCGGTTAGGTTAAATTGATTAGGATCGATTAATATTGCAGTGACTAGCGACCTGCGAAAATGAAAAAAGGCGCATTAGTTGTTCGGGTGCGGCTCGATACAGAGCTAACTAAAGTTCTTTCAAGATAAGAAGCGATTTATGACACTTCGGATTTTCCGTTTCATCCATTCTACATATGATAATATTTAAAAAAAAAAAATTTTTTTTTATTTATTTACTTATTTATCTTTGCCTCTAAAAATTGCAAGCCAATAATATAGCTTATAATTAAAAAATAAATTAATATGATTACCTTCAAATACTTGATGCGTAAAACGGAACGTTAACCTATAGGGATTGGCAATACATAATCAACATTAAATCGATGTATCGGTTCGGTCGTCTTGTGCGTTGACGTCAATACGGAAGCGTCTGCCTTGTATGTACGAAAACACCGCACCGGTATTTTCGTTGTGCTTCGCGAAGTTCCTGTTTTGGCTTATGTTACTGTTTTTGTTTAAGTTTTTTTATAAATGCCAAAAAATCAAAAAAGGCTTGTCTAAAAACTGTATACGGCACTCTGGCGGTAGAACATCGCAGTATACTTCTTATTTAAAAAAAGGTCACTTAAGAGCCATTTCACATTTTTAGTGCAAAATCTAATATTTCCAGCGCCTAATTTGCGACCTTAGGAATTATTTTAAGAATGTTAAATACATGCAAAAGCAAGCCTAATCTTTGGTTTAGACGTTTAATGTAGCACATTTGCAAATAACACAATTTTTTATTTATAAAATTATCAAACCCGCCACCTCGATTGACGAAAAGTGTTTGCTTTGTCTTTTTCAAGCAACTAAATCTTTCATTTACATTCATTATTATTGCTGAATAAATACGTCAAACAATCAGACATATATTTTTGTTGACGTTTAATGTACGAGAATATATATTTATTATCACAATAATTCAAAATAAAATTAGACAAATTCTGAATTATATAGAAAAATTGCGCTAGTTTACTATGGATTTTTGTTTTAAATTAAGCATATTTACAATTAAAAGTTTTTGTCACAATACCTTTGATCTTTATTTATTTGAAATATGTTATTTTTTGAAAATCCAATCAGGTAATTAGGATCAAAAACGCTTTCACAACTTACCCTACATCCAAAATTTTCGATGCACAAGCGCGCGCTCCATACAAACGGCGCGATTTTGTGAAATGGCTCTTAAATAAAAATAGATTAAACATTCTTTATAAACTTTCTCGATTTTCAAAAAGAATCGATTGGATTTCGTTAGAGCACATCTCTTTAAGTGTCAACAGTGAAGTCACGTGATGTGTCATAAGTATCTTCTTATCTCGAAAGGACTATAACAGTCTTTCGTCGCATTGCCGTCTCTAAAAGTTCAGTACTCTCATTTACCGAGATCCCGACACGGTCGGTACTATCGACCTGCGAACATAACAATGGGCACATTATTGCAGTCACGATATACCGGCACGATCAGCTGGGGCGCGGAACTAATAACGCGAATAAGGAATAAGTCAATGTCGTATACTCATGTGCGGGTGCGGGCGGTACTTATGCGGGGGCGCAGACCTCTCCTCGACGTTGGCGGGGATGCCCAGGTCGCCGGAGCGCAGCTTGCGCGACACCTCCTCGATCTGCAGCTGCACTGCAAGGGAACGGGTTAGCCGGCGCGGCGGCGCCGCATTAGAACACGCCAAGCGCACAACTCCTACCGCCTACCGTCTACACCCTACGACACAACCTACCGCAGAATATAATAAGGCTAGCGCTAAAGCAAACACCTGGAAGGTATTCCGTTAACACATTTAAAAGTACTCAATTAAATTATAGCTAAAATTAAACGATTTTTAGGATAAATTGATTAGGGTTAAATAAACATTTCAGAGCTTCGTCGATGATAAAAAAAACATAACAAACATGTATTTTAAAAGAGAGTCCAGACCTTTGGACTGAAAATGGCGGCTTTATTGTTTACTCATATAAATTTAAGGTGTGGTACTCATATATCGTATGACTAGTTTATAAAAGCCGCCATTTCCAGGTTCATTGTACCTATATCAAGTAGGTTATTGTGTATAAATATGTTCCGAACGAATTATGCTATCAAGTAGTAAATAATGATGACTCACTACAACGGTCTTTATTAAATCATAACCAACAGTATAAATAATGTATAAATATTACAATAATACTGGTAGAGAATGTTGTATAGCATTAAGTCCGCCAATTGTACTTACTTGTGCAATAAAGTTTAAATAAATAAATAAATAAAATAATGCTCTCGTCGACTTTTAATTCGTGGATTACTGTTATTGGCCTCACTCGGTAAACAATTTTATGTAAGTACATCGAACTGTATTAGGCTGTTGTTATTCCTAATAAATAAAATAATACAGGCAACAGTTTCCCCTATCTATAACGTTTTTTTTTATGTCATTAAAATTAGGTTATTGGAAATGATATATTCATCGAGTTTGAACAAATGCGGGAACGACAAGTCGGTATGTGTAAATATGTGGTACATGTGTGGTGCACGCTAGATACTCACGCAGGTACTGCTCCTCCTGGTCGCGCGTGAGCGTGGAGGGCAGCACGGTGGGGAGGCCGGGGATGAAGGTCTTGTCGTGCTCCGAGCCCATCCAGCGCGTGCGCCGCCGCCGCGCGCGCCGCTCGGCCGCCGTCTCCCCCGCCGGCCCTGCCCGCCCGCACACCGCTTATTATTACTGATTCATGATATATGATAGTATACGATATCGACTCCGTAAATATGGCGGGGATTGACATCGACACCCTGTATTTTGACCCGCTCTGCCATCGACAGAGTTTGTTGCGCCGTTACTTCTCATCACCAGCCAATATGTAGTCCCGAAGCGGTGGTAGAGCAAAGCTATATTTTGGGACGTGTATAACTACCCGGAAGAGGACCTATTACACTGAATAAATGAGTATTAATAGATAGATTTTTTCAATAGACATTGTTTTAGGCTGTATAAAAGTGATGTCATAACTGTGTATCTCAAAATCTACTGGGATATTGTATTTTGATATTACTAGAGATGTGCCGACAGCGACTTTGACTGATTAGCCGATTAAAATCGGTAGTAGAAAGGCTTCGTTTACAACCGGTTCGCGCGCAAGTCTAAAACGATTCATCGACGATCTTTCTATCTAAAACGATACTTCTTTTAATTTTTGCTCGGATTAGAGAGGTTTTTTAGTGTCAAAATAAAACAATACCGCGATAGTTCAGTGGAATACCTAGGTACTACATTACAAAAATGTCTAAAAGTAAGGAGCCGGATACCCGGCGCTTTTCGTTGAGTCAGCTTTACTGACTAGTCAGAACATCTCTAGACAATACATAAAAAGTAAATTTACTGTCCTGTGCTGTGTCCGTCATCAGTATTCTTCGACGAGCGATTGGATTGGATTAATACGGTCCGGACGCTGGAGGTAGGTATGTAGCATATCATCAACATTTTGTCCATAGGACGTCTACTACTGAACAAAGGCCTCCCCAATGATATCATCGGGGATTGCCAATCAGACGCCGCTTTCCGTCTCATGTTACAGGAATCAGTCGCCTCTCACGACACGCCTCCTGTCGGCGGCGGGGAAGAGTATTATTCACGGCCGCCCCGCACGGTACATGTACGTGTAGCTAGAGTTGTAGTGTCCGTCACGTTATAAATGTCTGACCAATATGACCGAGAAAATTGGACATTTTCTCAATGTGACCGGACATTTTGGACATTTATTGTCAGTTACGTCACATTCAATTCTATTGACAAACTATGAAAAAAATCATTTGGGCACAAATATGTGCATTATTATAAGAGAGACAGGCTTTAGTAGTGGTGATCTTTAAAGAAATGAAATTTCTAAAATATTTCTGCACAAACAAGCTAAAAGTGTCGTATCGTTACGCGCGAGTTTTGTTTTTTAGATCGATCCAGATCCAATTACATGTTATTATTGTCATAACTATTATACTTAACATTTAAGACTTACTTTAGTGGAATTCTTCTTTTTAAAATTTATACTAAAAAAATATATGTGACCATCGTGACAATAATTGTCCAATGTGACCGAGCATTTATCATAAATGACGGACGCTTATAGCATATGACCGTCAATTCACAACTCTACGTGGAGCACATCCTTCGTGAAAATCGTACCCTGTCCATCGTCCTGGTCGTCATCATCGGGGTCGTAGTCGTGGTGGTGCTGGTGGGAGTGCTGGTGCTGGTGCTGGTGGGGGTGCTGGTGCTGGTGCTGGTGCGGCTTGGAGTCCCGGTAGCGCGACTCGGTGCGCGCCTGCAGCAGCTCCAGCTTCTGCTGCACGGAGGTGGGCGGCGGGATGGCGGTGGCGGCCGACAGCGCGGCGGCGGCGGCGGCCGCGGGCTGCACCGGCGCCGCGATGCGCCGCTGCGCCACGAACGTCTGCGCCCCGACCGCGACACGCACCACGCACCACGCACCACGCGCCACACGCACCACGCACACACCGACAACACACACACGCACTCGTTAGCAACAGATTCGACGAGATAATACGTTTTGAAATTAAAGTTAGGGCAGCTGTCAATTATAGTAGCTTCGTTACATTACATAGCTATATAAAACAAAGTCTTTCCCGAAGAGTTTGTTTCGGTTTTTCATCAATGGACTGAATGATTTGAGAGGAAGGTTTGTACCTAGTATAATATGATATTATATTATGAATAAACTAAACAGCATGCAACCGAAGTCGCGGGCAACAGCTAGTGTTAAATACTGTAACTTTTTACTTTTAAAATCAAATAATGTATTGTATTAAGTTTACGTGTTGTGTGTTAACCTGGAATTTGTAATAAAAACAAAAATATGGCACCCAGAAGGCCTACTACGAAAATGTTTCGTTCGTTAGGACTAAACCTAACATTGATAACTATAAAAAATTTAAAAAATTAACTCGATTATTTTAACCAGTTAAAATATACAGTTCTATTATAGGTGTTAATGCTTATGCCTATTTTTGTGTAATTTATCCCTTGGAACTAGTACTAACATTGCAAGAAAATGCATGTTATCAGAATGAAATGCCATTAGGCCATTGTTTGTTAACTTCTATGATATTGAATAAAATATCCGAGTTTAACACAATACATACCATGTAGCTGATATACTTCTATAAGTAAAACAAAAAAACATTAAAGGTGAAAGTGTCAAATGTTGTAATTTTTTTAAAATAAAACAATGCTGACAGGATTAAAGTATTTGTTAGGATCAGCTAGTGAATATTATATTATTAAGTTTAGTTAAAAAGAGCATACTTTATGCAATGTAATTGTAATTATTACCTCTCTTTCAATAGCATTTTGCTGAAAAAACATATTTCTATCATTATCTTTGAAGTTAACTCCCTTGGAAATAAAGAAAATAGAAACATATTTTTATCCAAAGGAATATAAAGCCAATTATATATATATTTTATGCAACAAAATACAAAATACCTAATGTTTAAAATAAAAAGGCTAAAACCTGTAAATTTACATAATAATAGGAAACCTCTTAGGGATAGGAAACTTTTAAATTTATATTACATAGTTGAGTCTAGTAGAACTAATGACTGAATAATAATAATGTAGAACCTGAGCAACAGCAGCAGCAGCAAGGATGGCGGCCTGTGTAGCTGGGTTAATGGTCGCCGTGCTAGTCACTGCGCGCGCCGTGGCCTTTGTCGTGGTGCCCACCATTTGGTCAAGCAATGCGATCGTACCATCCCTGTAAACAATAATTATAAGCTCAATTTATGACCGATGAAATTTCAACAAGTAAAACAAAAGCATGCCAGAGAGCTGCCATCCTAGACTCACCTGTCTTTTGACTTTCTGCCACGGCTTCGACTCCTGCTACGGGAACGGCTTCGACTACGACGTTTCTCCTTGTGCCTATCGCGGCTTCGACTTCGATCTCTATCTTTGTCTCTGAAATGAAAAATATTATAATGCAACAATAATCATATGACCCACATTTTCACTGTATGTTTCAAACTGAGGGTTAGGGTGTAGCAAAGTGGGTCCGAATTCGAAAGTATTTTGTATGGAGCTGGGACTTGATACATTGCTCTGATCCTATGATAACTAGCTTAAGCACTTTTGTTACAGAAATCAGAAACAACGACGGTACTACAACACCCAGACAATAGAGAAAAGTTAATTTTCTACATTGACCGCTCGGGAATCGAACCCGGGACCTGAGATAGCGACACCAAGTCCGGTAAGCTCGCCTCTCGCCTATGGAGGTTGGCTGTTTGGTCGGCTCCAACCAAATCGAAACATCTGTTATGGGTTTAAGCTTGGCTATAATGTACCATTAATGGTGACGTACTTCCGTAAGTAGGTTAACACGTACCTCTTCGAGCGATGGCGATCCCTGTCGCGATCGCGGTCTCTATCGCGTTCGCGGTCTCTGTCTCGGTCTCGATCACGGTCTCTCTCCTTGTCGCGATCGCGGTCCCTGTTCTTTTCACGATCCTTGTGGCGATCGCGGTCCCGGGAACGTGACCGACTACGATCTCGGTGACGAGAACTCATTTCGTTAAGAAGCCGCTTTGAAAGAAGTAGTTAAGTTTATGTTGTTACAGCTGAACAGCAAATGTCACTTTTATCACAGCACTAAAATAGAGGTAATTGTGATTACAAAATAAACCCAAAAACGAGAGGCGTTATTTCCTCACTCAATCAATTCACCATCTTTAATTTTTTTGACACATTTGTGATTTGTTTGACTTTTTTTTTTTGTTCGTAGCCCGGACGAATATTTTATTAGCCAACAGAATATGGACTCTCGGACTACAAGCATTCGGGTTCCGATTTGTAAATGGGGTTCTGAAAAATTCTTTCAGAACCCCATTTACAAATCGGAGCCCGGATTCAATCCGTTTTGTATGGGGTTCTGAAAAATTCCAGATGTATGTAGTCCGAGCCTATACCTCCAGGCTCCGGCTTATTTTTAACACGCGGTGGCCAGACGCCAGTTCCGAAACACGAAGGGGTGAAGTCTTGCTGGTGGGCTGGCGAAGATGACGAAAGGATCAACCAATGACAATGACCTCACAATGTCAAGACGCGTCCGTCGTCGTTTGTCACCAGCTTTAAAGCCGATGACCAGATGGAAAATCATATGTAACATGTTACAGACACTTAGGCTCAGCAGACTACATGCACCCGGAGTTTTTCAGAACCCCATACAAAACGGTATTAATCCGGGCTTGTCCGAAGCTGTTTTGTATGAAGTTCTGAAAAATTTCGGCTGCATGTAGTCCAAGCCTTACAGTCCATTAGGTTTGTTTTCTTTTTTAATTCATGCCGCCAGCAATTCCGTCTTTACCATAAGGGCACACGGGGCCCGTGCCCAGGGCCCCCAGCCTTACAGGGGCTCCAAGCGCTCACAAGAAAAAAAAATACCGGACTCTGCTTAAATGGCTTCCAATCCGTCGTAGGCGTGACTTGCATATTCTTTCGCAATTATTTAACATATTGTTCAGTCCGAAATCACCACACTATTTAAAAAAGCGCTTTCAATTTTTGCAGTCATCACAGGGTCATGACATGCGGTCATCCAAAAAACTACATCTTCAATTTCCTCCCCATTCTACTAATTACTATACGCAGTCGTTTACTGTCCAGTCCATTCGCCTCTGGAATTCCTTACCATTAACAATCAGAAAATCCGAATCGATTGCTATTTTTAAAAATCGGCTTAAAGCACACTTTCTTTCTTCTTGACACAAACTGCCTTTATATCTCAGAATATTACTGGTCACTGTTAGTTTCGACATCTCCTCGCATATATCAAGTAGTATGTATGTTTATTGTATGTATGTTTATTGTATGTATGTATAATTATTGTTATGTATTTATTTTATTTTATTTTTATTTATTTATTACTGTATGTATACGTTTATGCCATAAATTTATGCAATTCTATTTGTATCAGGTAAGAATTCTAAGAACTCTGCAACACCTTCCCCTTTTTTTAATGGTTGTCCTCTACCTAAAGGTTGTCTGGAAGAAATCGCTATTAGCGATAAGACCGCCTAAATTGTACATCTTTCTGTAAAAATCATGTGTATTTTACTTGTATGGTGTGCAATAAAGAGTATCTATCTATCTATCTATCTACTTATATCTTTAGTGCACAGAGAACTGGACCTACTACAGTTTTATTATATGTATAGATTAAGTTTTGGTTCTTTATTAACATCTAGAAGAATCTATTTGATTAGTACCAATTTAATAGCGATTAAAAATATAGAAAATTAGAGGAAAAATTATGCAATAGGGCCCTGGAATATGTTAAGACGGCCCTGGCTGCCAGAGCCCGAAAGCCTTTGTTAAGCGGAGAACGGAAATTTGTGGGGACAGACGCTGCCATTGGTCAATCCTTCCATCCTATTCCGGAACAAGAAGCAAAGAGTCAAGACAGTCTAGTAATGTCAAAAGACGGCCGTCATCCGTTTAACAAGGGCTTTAAGTGTGAGAAACCAGTACCTAAAAAGGTGGAAACATACTTTTAACACGCGATGCGACGCAACGAAACACGACGCGTGTTGAGTCAAATCGTTCAAATTGTTTCTAATGAAACACACTACATGCATGAAACACAAACTTTCGTATTTATAATATTAGTAGGATTAATAGGATAAGTCCCCAAAATTTGCATCAAATCTTTTCTTAAATCTTTATTTGTCAAAAGTTTATTTAACACTACTAAACACTTTGAATGCTGTCGGAATAATGATTCCAGAAATTGCTTTTGTGTCGTGGGGTCGCGTGTTGGTAGTGTGCACAGTCCACATCGCCCACACACTGATAGGCCTGTAACCTGGATTAACACATAGGATACATTTTATCTGTGTAAGATCAACGCAGATGAAGTTAAGTCTTAAATTAAAGCAACAGAACATTTTAAAAAAACTAATTAGTGTCAATATAGTTCTTTAATTTTTATTATACTTAAACGTTATTATTACTATAAATACACATACTATATTAACTGTTCCTTTGGTATATTTTTTTAAATTAAGGCACTGTAGATGATTATTGGTTAAATATCTTCGTGCGACTAATACCGGTGACAGATGGCGGCGGACGCGGCTCCGGACTCGTCTTGACATTGTAAGGTCAAACGCTGCCATTGGTCGATCCTTGGGCTGGCGGAAGTTGTCTGAAGGATAGACCAATAGCAGCGCTTGACCTCACAATGTCAAGACGAGTCCGAAGCCGCGTCCGTTGCAATTTGTCACCAGCTTAACGCGCTGCGTCGGGCACTGAACAAGTAATACTATGGCGTCGGGTGTTACTACCTACAAACACACTGCATGCGCCGCGTTGGGTGGCGTGCTTACCCCACTACCGACAACACGTCAATCTGGATCGACTGTCGCTTCACGTCGGATTTTCGTAGTATGGTTCTGATCTATAGAAATATACGATTTGGAATGATTTGATTTGACTCAACACGCGTCGCGTTTCTTCGCGTGTCAAAATTATGTTTCCGGCTTAAATTCCTTTGTAAAGCCTTTGCTATTGGAGGACGGACGCCTCTTGACATTGTGGGAACAAACGCTGCTATTCGTCGATCCACCAGCCCGCCAGCCAGACTCCACCCCCTTCCTGTTTCAAAACTGGTCATCATCGATATAAAGTGTTTTCAAACTTGATCCGATTTTATATTCACCTTAGTAAGCTAAGATCGATGTATACTCTATCTGGAACTGCAATTAATACTATTTTTAATTCACCAAAACGGCTCCGGACAAGCCCAGATTCAATCCGTTTTGTATGGGGTTTTGAAAAATTTCGGCTGCATGTAGTCTGACCCTAAGCCTAAGCCTCGGACTACAAGCATCCGGAATTATTCAGAACCCCATACAAATCAGATTGAATCCGGGCTTGTCCGGAGACGTTTGTACGTTTTAACGTTTTTTCTTATCATTCAGTTTATTAATACTATGGTATTGACTAAAATTATGGTGTGGTCGCTTTCATTAGGATTGAACTTAACTATGGGACCATCAGATATTTTTTTTACTTTTCCTTGCATGTAGTGTTGACCTCAAAAATCTTCTGTAATACCGATAGCTCAGTTTGGTAAAATAGTATCAGTATACTGCAATACTATCGATTGCGGCGATCAATTGCTATCGACTCGGCGGTGTTGCAAATGTGACTGAGAAGCATTTGATCGGAACAAAGCTTCCATACGTTCCAATTTGGTTGAAGCCAACCAAATCGGAAGCCGACCACGTCCGACCAGTATTAGGCTCGGACTACATACATCCGGAAATTTTCAGAACCCCATACAAATCAGATTTATACCGGGCTTGTCCGGAGCCGTTTTTAGGGAGTTCTGAAAAATTCCGTATGCATGTAGTCCGAGCCTTAATTATAATTATGTTGGGCCAACCGCCGTACACACGTTCCGATTTGGCTGTAGTCGGCTGGTTGGTTTTCAAATTAAAATTTCTTTATTTGCAGTAAATAGGGTAGGTAATAAAGATGGTACAGGAGGAAAAATAAATGTTCGAAGACCTATTTGGCCATAAAATATATCATGCAAAGTTAGGTACATAAATCATCTGAATTTAGTCAGTGTACATATTAAAATAATTATTAATTCAGACTATATTAATAATATTGTCAGTATATTAATAAAATAAAAATGACATTATTAAGATTAAATTAAATTAAATAGGTACAAAAACAAATTCCAAACTTTAAATTAAAACCGACATTCTTAGAACCTCCGTCATAACTCACAAGTCAACAACATGCATATTGTTATCATGCTGGAATTCCGTGCAACTATAGTACCTAACCAAGTTCCAACCAAATCGGAGCGTCTGTTATGAGTATTATGCTCGGACTACAAGCATCCGGAATTTTTCAGGACCCCATACAAAACGGAAGCATTTAGTCCGAGCCTAAACACTACCAAAGAAAATTAATAAAATTAATAAAGGTAGAATGCTAACTCCATAGTACGCAAGTGAACTCGTTTAAAACTTATTATCTTCGCCGGTACCTCCTAGTTCTACTTAATATATTAGATGGGGTTACTGTGCACGCTGAAATGTGGCTTACCTCGTGCCATCTAGCAAACACTTGATGCAACTCTATCATCCAACAACACTCAGTATACTACGTGTCACGAGATGGCGTTAAACATTATTGATACTGATTTTTATAAAGTGACGTCTAAATTATTTGCGTCACAAAGTACCAAGGTACAGATAAATTCATTGCATTAGCTTAAGCACGTATGGCCTAACGGCATGGTACCCTAACTTATTCTCGTGGTTTCTCTAATACGAGAAAGTTTTGTTGAATTTTGTCATTTTTGCATTTACATGTACTTATCATCTACATAAAAAAAACGACTGCCATAAGTGGGACTCGATGTTTTTCAAGTGCAAATCTCAACCGATAGTTTAAATATTTGCGTTCATTACCAGTCATAAGACGAAAATAATTTTCACACACTACTACACCGCATTGCTGCCACGCGCCCTTCGTTCATTCATGTTACGAGTTCAAAGCGGCGCGGCAACAGACATAACACCTAGCGCTAGTAAAGTATTTTGAAATTTCAGCTCTATGGAAAGGTTATAGGGTTGAGTATTGTTTAACTTGTGATACTACTCGCATGGTACCTATACGGTTTGGCAACGTCGCATTTTAGTTATTACGAAGTGCAAACTTGGATTCGCGACTTGCTTGCGACATAAATGATTAAACTGGGATTGGTGTAAAATATGAACTGGCAATCGCCCGCAGCTTTGCCTGCGTTCTATTCGGATTAACACAAAATAAAAAGTAGGTAGCTCCTGACAACATGTGTGCAAATCTTATAGCGATCAGGTAGTTCGTTTAGGCCAGATAGCGTTACAAAACAAACTTACTTTCGCATTTATATGAATATACTAGCTGTCTCGGCGAACTTCCTACCGCCCCTTTATAGTTTTTTTGTGAATATTTCCGTGTTTTTTATAGTTATACTGCTATTCGGGGCGGAGACAAATTCAACAAATCAAAGATCATAAAAATCGGTCTAGCTAACTAACCCGACTCTTTTATAGATTAAAAAGTTAGGATTTCGTTGTTGTTAAGTAACTTAAGTTATGGGTGTTGAATTAAATAACATTTTCAGTGTTAAAGATATTGGTGATTGAGTATAACATATTAGTACTTACAATAGTGTTAAGAAATATAAACAAATTAAACGAAGTTTGTTAGATTATTACTTGAAAACAGTTCTACCGATCTGGCAAATATGTCTATGTCGACCTCCGTAGCCGAGAGGCGAGCATACCGGACTTGGTGTCGCTATCTCTGAGGTTCCAGGTTCGATTCCCGGTCGGTCAATGTAGAAAAATAACTTTCTATATTGTCTCGGGTCTGGGTGTTGTGGTACCGTCGTTGTTTCTGATTTCTGTAACACAAGTGCTTAAGCTACTTTTCATAGGATCAGAGCAATGTATGTGATGTTGTCTAAAATTTATTTATTTATGTTAAATATAGGAACGATAGTCGAGATTTCATTAGCAATGTTTCATATTCACGTTCTATCTCAAGATATATGTATAATAATAAGTTTTCACTTAATTAAGGAAGCACTTAATGATAATTTAATTTTCACGATGTACGTAGCCAAGAGGCGAGCACGCAAAACTTAGCGTCGCCATCTCTGAGGGCTCAGGTTTGATTCCCGGTCGGGTCAATGTATTGTCTTGGATTTAGGTAGGCTGATAGGATAGGTTAAGTCGTCGTTGTTAAGTTAGATCTTTATTGTGTATGGAAAACAAGGTTAAGTATAAAATTATCTTAAAATAATTACAATCATTTATCAATTGTTTCTGATTTCAAACACAAGTACCTACTTTAGCCACTTATATTTGGTTGGACCAGAGCAATGTATGTTGGAAAGTAGTAGCCCAAAACCAATCATAAATTAAAGAACAGTCCAGTATCAAGCAAAGGTCAGCGGTTTGGCAATCTTCAAAATCCTGAGGCGAGCACAAATAATTGGGTTTGCAGAGAATTTCAAGAGTCCTTTGGGCAGATCACAATCACAAACTATAAAAATAAATCTCAGAAGCAAACGTTAGTCGCAAGCGTAAACAAACAACGAATATGAACGAACAAACGAATTAACGAATGTGTGTGGTAGTGTGACATATAAGACATGTGAAATGAACCTTACGTCAATATCAACAAGGTGTATAATCGCGCCAGACGCATGTTAGTATGAGAACGCGATTCGCGATTCATACCTTTGTCGAACTGGCAACGTCGCATGATCACATTTGCATTCGACCTCTTATTTTCTATAATATTAAGTTTAAAATCGCGCAGCACTCAAGTCGAATCCAACTAGCTGCACTGATCTCGAGCGCTGGGCGAAAAATGCGCAGAAGACCATTCCGATTAAGTGATTGGCTAGTCGCGCGCCGCACCCGCACCGCCGCCGCCGGGATTGGTTGCTTGCTCCGCGCGCACGCGTCTCTGATACGATGATCGTTTCGTAACATGCATAAAGTCTAAATCGTCTCCATGCCGGGTTGTATTCGCAACTTTGTTGTATTTTGTGTTTTGAGTTGCAACCTTCCCCAACTTTGCACGGGTTACATGGGTAATACCTAATACATGTTTATAAATTATTTCTAATACAAACCTTTCTCATACATAAGTTTAAATAATTGTGCAACTTAATTGTTAGTGCCTACCAAAGAAAATTAATATAAAGATATCTTTGGTGCCTACCTATATAAAACATCTTTGTTTTCGTAGCCGAGATGCGAGCATGGCGGACTTGGTGTCGCTGTCTCTGAAGTCAAGGGTTCGATTCCTGGTCAGTCAATGTAGAAAAATAACTTTTTTGTATTATCTCGGGACTGGGTGTTGTGGTACCGTCGTTGTTTCTGATTTCTGTAACACAAGGCTTTGGCTACTTACCATATGATCAGAGCAATGTATGTGATATGATGATTTCCAATATTTTTTTAAATAAAAAAAAAGATAATTGGATACTCTTTAAATAAGTAGATAAAAGAAACAAAGGTAACAGGAAAAAGCACATTAAGATTAGCTCAATTAAGGGGGTCTTATCGCTTAATTTATTCTAATAGTAGGTATCAGTTGAGTTCGTGAGCCAGCTACTTACGTTTATCAAATTATCAATTAGCAAAAAATAAATAATTTTGACTTTATATAGGAATCATTGAATCTAAGTTTTTGATTTCTTAAAACTAACTGAAAATGTAATTCTCAAAACTAACTGAAAATGTAAAAAAATAGTTTCGAAAGAGAATCGAACTCGGGACCACAAGCGCATGAGGTATCACATTGAGTTCACTGCTTTTATTTAAAATAACAAGTTTGCGCCATCTAGCGTATTTTAGTATAACTGAAGGCAATGCAAACTTGTGCTTATACGTGCTATCTATCAGTATGTTCAAACCATCAAAAAATAAATTAAGCTGAAATCGAATTTGCTCATTTTAATTTAAATAAATAAAGGAAATGCAGTTTTCATCTTAAAAATTAATAAAAATGACAAACCAAAACAGACAAATGCGATATTTCGCCTCTTTCAATATTTTTTTTTACATACAAGCAAAATGCGAGACAGGTAACACCATCTGTCGTAATTTATGGAAATGAGAAAAAGTTTGTATGGAGTTGTCAATCTACCAATATAAAGAAATCTTTGACACTACGGAGCTGTCAGGCGTAGAGAGCCCTCTGTACTAAGTACTTTAGTAGTTCGGTACCTACGGCGATTGAAAAATTGAAGCAACAAATCGATTTCATGTGCCAACGTTTCTACACAGACACACTACTGTAAAATAGGGTTGCTCTTAGGCTCGGACTACAAGTATCCGGAATTTTTCAGAACCCCATACAAATCGGATTGAATCCGGGCTTGTCCGGAGCCGTTTTAAGCTGGTGACAAACTGCGACGGACGCATCTTGACATTTTGCCATTGGTCGATCCTTGGGCTGGCGGAAGTTGACTGAAGGATAAACCAATGGCAGCGCATGACCTTACAATGTCAAGACGAATCCGGAGCCGCGTCCGACGCCACCTCTCACCGGCTTTAATACATAGTAGTACTTTTCCCCAAAACCGGGGAAAAAATTCCGATAGAAACAATGATTGTCATGCGTTCGGTCGGAGCGGATTGATATCCTACACTACGGACACAGTAAATATCTACGGAGCTATCAGGCATAGGGAGCCCTCTCATATACAAATGTACTCTATGGCCCCCTCTGTGTAGACTAGCTCCAGTTGTTGCTTCAATTAAAATAATTTACTCTTTGCTTCAAATTTTGCGCGCGGGCAAAGAAAATTAATAAAGGTAGAATGCTAACTCCATAGTACCTCCTAGTTCTACTTAATATATTAGATGGGGTTACTGTGCACCCTGAAATGTGGCTTACCTCGTGCCATCTAGCAAACACTTGATGCAACTCCATTATTTAACAAGACACAGTGTACTACGTGTCACGAGATGGCGTTAAACAGCATTGATACTGATTTCTTTAAAGTGACGTTTAAATTATGGCGTCACAAAGTACCAACGTATAGATAAATTCATCGCCACAGCTTAAGCACGAATGGCCTAACGGCGTAACACCCTAACTTATTCTTGTGGTTGCTCCATTACGATAAATTATTTTTGTTGAATTTTGTCTTTTTTTGTGTTTTTGCATTAACATGTATACCATAAAAAAACGACTGCCTTTTAAATGGGACTCGATCTTTTTCAAAGTGCAAATGTTAACCGATAGTTCAGATATTTTATTTATTAATAAATTATTTATTTATTTACGATAATGATTTTCAGACACAACTACTACACCGCAATTAGCTGCCACGCCCTTCGTTCATTCATATTACGTGTTTAAGCGGCGCGGCAGCAGACATAACAGGTAGCGCTAGTTAGGCATTTTGAAGCTTCAGCTCTATGAAAAGCTTATAGGGTTGAGTATTGTTTAACTTGTGATACGACTCGCATCTCGGATGGTATGAGGTTTGGCAACGTCGCATTTTAGTTATTACTATTGAGCAAACTTGGATTCGCGACACTGAGCTTTGTGTAAAATATGAACTGGCGATCGCCCGCGGCTTCGATTGCGTTCTATTCGGAATGACACAAAATTGTTATTGCATTTTTTGGGATAAAAAGTATCTCTTAACATGTGCAAATCTTATCACGATTGGTTAATTAGTTGAGGCGAGAAAGTGTAACTAAAAAACTTACTTTCGCATTTATATTAAGGAGTTGCTTACTATTCGTTGTTTTTAGGTAGGTAATGAAAAGATATGGTGTTGAATTACATCATATTTTCAGTGTTATTGATATTGGTGATTGAGTACTTATAGTATAATCGTACAATAGTATTAAGAAATATAAACAAATTGAACGAAGTTTGTTAGATTATTACTTGAAAACAGTTCTACCGATCTGGCAAATATATTTTTTATGTCATTTCTAAGTAAATAAATGGAACACTACGTGCTATAATTTTATAACTAACTAGCTGTCCCGGCGAACTTCGTCATACTGCATCTTTTTTTTTCGATGTTTTAATAGTTATTCTGCTGTTCGGGACGGAGACAAATCCAAACAATCATAAATCATAAAAATCGACCCGACTTTGTTTTATATACAGGGTTAGATTTCAAAAACAAATATATATAAATATAATATAAAAATAGTATACGTAGGTGATTTACGATTACTCGATTAAATTGCACCGTATGTGCACTGCATGAGAAAAACTGTTTTTGTTGAAGCGTCGTCGCCGTACGCCTGTGATCTCTGATACCTAAATGACGGCGCATCTCGCGTTTCCCTTTTTTTTAAATTAAATTTTAAGTATTTTATTTTTATTTTATTTTATTTATATATTAACACCAACACTATTTTAGACAACATTAACTATACATGCTAATATTATATCAAGCTAAGTGCTATCTTAATTACAGGTATTACACAAAAGTAATTGAATTAACGTAGCATTTAAGTAGATTTAAATATTTTGTAATTGTTAAATATCTAAATTATTAATATTAGTGTAACAACATTTATTTATGAAAGTAGCATATTATTGTGCATTATTAAAGAGAAAAACAGCAGAAGAACAGTTAATCCAAATACATCAAATTCTTGCGGAATCTTGTAAAATCGCTTGAGAATATATCAATGTCATTTGGTTTATTTAATGAATTGTTGAGAGAACTCTTGCTATTAGCTATATTTTTATGTAATTTGTTGTAGCCCATGTAACGAGCCTATTGAGCGGCGCATAGCATCCCCGACGCGAATATGACTTCCTTAAAACGAATGGTGTGTAAGAGGCTAGTCGAATACCACGTGAAATTAAAATGAAATATAATCCTGTATATACAGGGTTATTTGCAAACCATGAACAACCTCCTTAGGGCTGATTTTGGTGCTCAAATACAACAACTTTTTCTATGAGACTAGCACTGAAGTCGCAAAAAAAAATTCACTTCCCCATACTAAGCGGCCAGCGAAAAATTTTTTTAGATTTCAATGTTGGTCCCATAGAAAAAGTTGTTGTATTAGTACAAATAACCCTGTTTAGTTATGAAAAAAAATATTTTTTTTTAGGTAGATCGATTTAGTTCCGGATTCTGAATGGTCTCTAAAAAATTGGCACTACCTTGAAATGTAACCCTGTATAATAGTAAATAAGTTTTCACTTTATTAAGGAAGGAACTTACTTTTTGATAACTTAATTTTGACGATGTCCGTAGCCGAGCGAAAAGCGAGCACGCAGAACTTAGCGACACCATCTCTGAGGTCCCAGGTTCGATTTCCGATCGGGCTAATGTATTATCTTGGGTTTGGGTACGTTGTTAAGATGTTGTTGTTAAGTAAGTTCGGTCTTTATTGTGTATGAAAAACAAGGTATAAAATAGTCTTAAAATAATTACAATCAATTACTTATCAATTGTTTCTGATTTCAAACACAAGTACCTACTTTAGCTACTTATTTTACATCAATATTTATAAAGAAGTAATTGCTTGTTGCTAAGTAACAACTTAAAGAAGTCATTACTTCAGTTTGGAATTCTTATTTTGAAAACTTGTTCCATAGTCAAGATAAGTACGTTACTTAGTTAAATAAATACTAAAGTAACAGCCAGTGCTTGATGTTTGTTGTCCTCTAGCAAGACGCGATTGCTGTTATGTTGCATGAGAAGATATGCCGATGAGTTTGATATTCCGTTAGAAATTATAGATAATACAACATTACATTTTATTTAAAAAAAACATCTAATTCTTAGCATTTTGATGGCAAAATAATGTAAGAAGCTCTTTCCGCGTAGAAACGTCAGTGCATTTCAAGAAAGATAGGAGAGGGTCATACTTTGCAGTCTATGGAATGCGAAACCAGTAAAACCTTGATTTTGCTTGCACCTACTTGGCTCTATAATTAGGGACTCCCAAGTCAGCCATGGCAAATCTTGTCCAGGCGCGTAGGCGGAAGTTGCTCAAAGATCGACACAAACAAAGAGAAGGATATAATATTTTGAGTTATTTTAGTTACACCTTATAGGATGAAGTTTACTCGTCTCTTGCTTATGACGCTCAGTACCACTTGCCACTGTATATGGTGGAGCAATGCCAGCTAGTGGATACATCATTTGAACTATAACGGATTTAAGACGCCTTACGGCAGGTTTCGTTTATAAGATATATACGTATACCAGTACCATCGAGTACATACCCTATAGAGCAGCAATACAAACCATTTTTTCCCGAAACTAGTAAGTGATTTTTCACTTACATTTAGTATGAAATGACAACTCCTGTCAACGCTCGCCCATACAGAATCAGCACAGATACAGATTAAAAAAGGGCGGAAGTTTTTGTCGAACAAATCATATGACATTTCTACTCAATTCAATAGGGTATGTGCTACATGACGAGTAGCTACCAGACCCGCGTGTGCAGAACGACGTCTCCAAATATTTGCGGAGTTATAGAGGATGGAGGTGGGCAAAATACCAGGTGATGCTCCCCACTTGGTAAAAGTCAGTCGACGTAAGAGGTTGTTGTGGGCGTAAACTTTTATTTTAGCTTTAATCCTGATAAATAAAAATATATTATCCAAAAAAAAAAAACTATATCGATGTCATCTATAATAAAAAAAATCGCTTCGAAACTTTCCATTTTGAAACAATACTACAACAATACGTAAACTACCGCTCGAACCATAAAAAATCGTGTTCTGAGCATTTTTTTAATTCTTAGGTAAAGGAATTGGTGACTATTACTTGGCTAAGAATTCTAACTTTTGACAGTTCTAACATCACTCAATTACTTTACTTAAACAAAATCTTTGCTTAGCAATTACTTTTACTCAAGTAATTACTTAGAACTGTCTATAAATACGGGTGTTAGGACCCAAGCAATATGTGATGTTGTCCAAACCTATATAGCATTTGTATTAACGATACAACATTAAAACAATCTGCGTTGATGATAATTGATAAATAACATAAAAACTTGTGGTTTATTCTGAAGTCACAAATAATCACATTATCCACACACATACAAATAATATGTGGATTACAAGCAACGGTAATTCAATATTTAGCCGATGCCACGTACAAAGGACAGATTCAGTAAACACGTTTGTTTGTGAAGAACTGTTTGTTTCTACGTCTCTAAATAGTCCTAGTAAAATCAAACCAATTAGGTATCTAGCCCAAAATTAGCAAAGCTCGTATGTACAGACAACAGCTCGTAAGCCTACCACAAAACGTCCTAAATTGATATTGATCTCTATAAAACGGATTTATGTAAAGTTGAAAATCGGTTCAATGACCTCTAATTTTTTGGGAAGGTTAATCTGATGACAGATAAAACATACTTGAAATACTTTTTATAGACATTCATGACACTAACATTTGCCCCCTGGGGGATTCGAACCCACTACCGCTGGCTTTTAAGTCCGGGGCGTCAATCATTACACCAGACGTTCATCAATATAAATAAGGTACCTATACATACAAGATTAACTGGTACCTAACTACTAAGTAGCTGTAAGCGCTGGGTGAAAAATGCGCAGAAGACCATTCCGATTCCGTGATTGGCTAGTAGCGCGCCGCGCCCGCACCGCCGCCGCCGGGATTGGTTGCTTGCTCCGCGCGCACGCGTCTCTGATACGATGATCGTCTCGTAACATGCATACAGTCAAAATCGTCTCCATGCGGGGGATTGTATTCGCTACTTTGTTGTATTTGTGTTTTGAGTTGCAACCTTCCCAAACTTTGCACGGGTTACAACATGGGTAATAATACCTAATACATGGTTATAATTTTTTTCTAGTACAAATCTTTCTCATGTATAGTCTATATAATTGTGCAACTTAATTGTTAGTGCCTACCTATATAAAACATCTTTTATTTTCGTAGCCGAGATGCGAGCATGCCGGTCTTGGTGTCGCTGTCTCTGAACTCAAGGGTTCGATTCCCGGTCAGTCAATGTAGAAAAATAACTTTTCTGTATTGTCTCGGGTCTAGGTGTTGTGGTACCAGGGGCGTGCATTGGTTTCAGATGGGGGTAGGCTGTGAGTAAGTTTGCGTGAAACAGTAGGCGATCTCGCGGCAGCCTAACATTGGTTAAATTGCACAGCAACGATCTCAGTTGCGCGCTTTAGTAAGGAATAAGTACAGGTAGACGACAAAATAGTTACAATATATTTAGTGTTTATTGTTGAATACGTAATTAATAATTATGGTGAGCTGTTCTGTCGGTTTTTTTATGAAGGTAGGCTGTGCATAATAGCCTATATGGGATGCACGCCCCTGTGTGGTACCATCGTTGTTTCTGATTTCTGTAACACAAGGCTTTGGCTACTTACCATATGATCAGAGCAATATATGTGATACGATGTTTGGTGTCCAATATTTTTTTATATAAAAAAAAGATATTTGGATACTCTTTAGATAGAAGAAACAAAGTAGGTAACAGGTAAAAGCACATTAAGATTGGAGTTTAGGGGGTCTTATCTCTTAATTTATTCTAATAGTAGGTATCAGTTTATTTCGTGAGCTAGCTACTTACGTTTATCAAATTGTCAATTTAAACTTTGCTAAGTTATGGTGATTATGGCGAAGAGTAAATAATTATGACTTTATATGGAAATCATTGAATCTAGGTTTTTGATAAAACTA
This sequence comes from Anania hortulata, assembly GCA_963576865.1. Classification (NCBI taxonomy): domain Eukaryota; kingdom Metazoa; phylum Arthropoda; class Insecta; order Lepidoptera; family Crambidae; genus Anania; species Anania hortulata. Next base: position 20,867,467 of record OY756399.1, on the reverse strand, counting down.
ACTGAAAATGTAATTCTCAAAACTAACTGAAAATGTATAAAAATAGTTTCAAAAGAGAATCGAACTAAGGCATGAATATCGGAATCTCGGAATCTCGTAATATCGGAATCTCGGAATGCGAGATCCGATATTACAATTCCGATATTGAGCGACCCAATATCGTAATATCGGAATCAGATAAAGGTTTTAATTGAGATTTTAAACAAAGCGTTTAAACGCGCCACAACCTGCCACAAAGCCCAAAATTAAATATTAGGTACCTATATTTTCGCTCTCGCCCTGTGCATTTCGATGGTGTGCTTACTGCGAATGGACATGGGTGGTTATAAAATATGAAACAGGGGTGCACGCACTAGACATTGTATAAACAAAATAGTTTGTGGAGGTAAGGAAACAACAAAACCTACAGAAATTGCCATAACATTTAATAATTATTTTATCTATAATACTGACCAAACTAATGACAATTTAGAAAATACATCTAAAAATTATTTACAAAATTAAAATTTTCTCAAACCAGTTGACGTAGCAGACCTTAAGAAGATAATAGGGACTCTCAATAACACAAAATCGGAAGGTTACGACCACATATGTACCCAGGTAGTTAAAGACTAGGGACGAACTTGGTCCAGTATTAACATTCCGGATCAATCTATCGCTGGAAACTGGGACTTTCCCAAATGAGTTGAAGATATCTGTACTGAAGCCTCTACACAAAAAAGGAAATAAGTTTGATATCAAAAATTATCGTCCAATAGCATTATATTCAATTTTTTCAAAAATATTTGTAAAGTTATGTATGAGAAACTGGCTTCTTTTTTTTATTAACATTACATAATAAATCAGAATCAGCATGGTTTTCAAAAACGCAAGTCTACCGTACATGCAGCTTTTAACTTAGTTACTGAAATCTTACAAAGTGTAAACAAACTTAATTATACTACAGTGATGTTCCTGGATATGACAAAAGCTTTTGATCTCGTTTCACACAAACTTTTGCTAAGCAAACTCGAGCACTATGGGATTAGAGGTCCCGCGTTAGGCTGGCTAAAGTCTTAGCTAGGGAATCGGCAGCAATGTGTCGAGGTAACACAAGTTAATGAGAGCAGATCAGATCTGGTATACAGATCAGAATTTCGTCAAAATAACCTTGGCGTGCCGCAGGGTAGCATTCTCGGTCCATTGCTGTTCTTGGTTTACATAAATGATTTGCCAGATATACTTGATCATAAGACGACGCTATTTGCTGATGATGTTTCAATAACTGTTACGACTAATAAAAAATTCAGTTTCTAACAACATAAAAATGACTCTAATAAAAATAATTCAATGGCTTAATAAAAATAATCTACAAATAAATTTAAGTAAAACTAGTATACAAAACTTTAAAAAAATTAATAATTGTTCAATATGTATTAACTTTAATGACAAAATCTTGTGTAATGCTGAAAAGGTGACTTTTTTAGGTTTAGTCATGAATTCTAAATTAGATTGGAAAGAACAGATAGAAAAAGTTTGCGACAAGGTCAATAGGTTCGCGTTTGCACTGTATAAGCTTACAAGAGTTACAAAAAAAAAAAGTACTGCCGTCACTGCGACTTTGCATATGTTGAGTCGGTGTTGAGGTATGGGCTCATAATCTGGGGGAATAGCACTAACATAGAAAAAGTTTTTGATGCTCAGAAAAGATGTATACGCGCTATATGTGGCATACCATCTGATATATCGTGGTTCCCCTATTTCAGAAGCCTAAATATACTACCATTACCTTGTCTGTATATACTCGAGATAGCAAAATTTGTTAAACAAAATAGTCACCTATTCCTACAATTAAATAAAACTACGGATAGAAATCTCAGAAACCCTAACCGACTTATACTTGACAGTGCCTAAAACGAAACGCTTCTTGAAAAATTGTTCTGCTATGTGCACGGCTATTTATAATAAAATTCCAAAACCTATTAAGCTACTATCACCCCCAATGTTTAACAAATCGTTGCGTCGATGGCTTTTGGAAAAAACATTTTATTCTGTAGAAGAATTTTTAGAAAACAAGAACATTTAAGAAGAATAATAAAATAATCGATACATACATATTAATTTGACATTAAGTACTTTTTTAGTGTTGTCTATTTTTATAATTTTAATGTAACTCATTTGCATGCTATTTGTATATGGCTAAATATGGTTACTATGTTATTTAATTTTACCATCAACATTTATTTGTACCCACCCTATTTAATAGCAAATAAATATTTTGAATTTTGAATTTAATCCTATTCCTGTTGCCAGCTCGCTGAGTGTGCCCTCCCTGCTATGCATGTGATACAAGAGCTATTATAGTGTTCTCTCTCTCACTTTTAATGCGCGGTGTAAGTCTTTTTCATTCATTCACACAAACAAACATCCTGCCAATTTACGAACATTTACGAACTATGCACTCAAACATCACTGCTGTTAACGACACCACAGTTGAGCCCCCTTCATCAGCAAATAGCGTCACTCCAAGCACATCATAAACATCACCAACACAAATGACAAAACTCAAGAAACATAAACTAATGACTGATTACTTTAGGTCTTCAGATTCAATGGAAGCTATTGTTTCTCGAATGACTGCTTTAAATGGTGTGGTGCATGTTTTAAATTATTTTCTAAGAGTGAAGATTTCTGCCATCTCTTCAAAAAAAAATGGATACGACTTACCTAAAACGCCAATTAATACTATTGCGATAATGTTTTTTTTCGTCAGCCGGATATTTTTGTAATAAAATACGTACCTAGTTCACTGTCCGACAAAATGCTTGACGCTTTATTGTTCTTGAGAACATATTACCAAGAAAAACGCGCATTCAAAAAGTAAACATTCCTAGTCCCTATTTTAAATAATTGTTGTTCCCAGTTGTTGATTTTGCTGCACATTTTAAGTATATAATATTAAGAAGTTATATTAATGTTGATTCCTAGTCATTTTAAATAGTATATAGCATAGAAAGTTGTGATTTAATCTAATAAACACTGATGACTGTTATAATTTTGAAAAATTGTTGTACCTGATAGTAAATTTGCCTGCAAATTTTTATATTTTAAGAAGTGCTGTTTTGTACCAAATTTAAGAATTTGATTAAAACCATTTTTTATTGTATACAATGCAGAATTGTTACGAATATAACCAAATATACAATTTATAGCACATAAATTCAATTCCGATATTAATATCGGAATTCCGATATTGAGATCCAATATCGGAATTCAATATCGGAATTGAAAACCTTCCGATATTACATGCCCTAAATCGAACTCGGGACCACAAGCGTATGAGGTAGGTAACATTGAGTTCACTGCTTTTATTTAAAATAACAAGTTTGCGCCATCTAGCGTATTTTAATATAACTCTATGCAATGCAAACTTGTGCTTTTACGTGCTATCTATCAGTATGTTCAAACCATCAAAAAATAAATAAAGCTGAAATCGAATTGGCTTATTATAATTAGAGATGGGTTTCCACCCGGGTTAAAACCCACTTGTGGGTTATAACCCGATAATAACCCATTTCATTCCACCCAGGGGTGATTATAGCGGGTGATAACAAATATTTCAAATTTTATCAATTGGAATCTTTTATTGCATCTACTTTGCTCATTTAAGTTTATTATTTACTATGTAAGTCGAATATTAACACTAATATGCATATACTAAAACCAAAAAATCCTAAAACCTTAAATCAGGCCTCGAAATTTTTGATAAAATAATATGCAGCTAGCCGGGAAGTGCGGGAGGGGTTGGGCGCACACGCAGCCCTTTCCGCGGCACCCCGCCTGGCACCAGTTTTGCCTTCCTCATTTTAGATGATTAATAATAGCAAAACCAGAACCAGTTTTTATTAAAAGCATTGCGGCAGCAGAAAATCGACACAAAAGTAATTATGTATGTGAAATAATTTTAAATGTATTAACTGAGTATGGAGAAAATAAAGCCACGATGATTGAAGATAACGCAAGTAACATGCAAAAAGCTTTTCGACATGTAAAAACGTTTTTCCAGATATAACTTGTAGTAACTGAGCTGCTCATACTTTAAATTTACTCTGCAAAAGTATTATCAAAATTTAAGTAATTGACGCTTCCAAAAATATAGCAGTCATTAAGGTTTGCTTGCTTACTTGCTCAAATAGTGAAGGAAAAAAACGCTGGTAAAACTTTAAGTCACCATGCGATACTCGATGGGGTAGTTATCACACATGTTTTAAAAGTATAGAAAACACAAAAGTTGCCTTGCAGACCTTAGCTGTACATGAAAGAGCTATACTTCTACCCTCGAAAGAAAAACCATCACTGTTAGATAAAAACTTTTGGAAAATTGTTCATCAATACAAACTGATTTTAGAATATATATCAGATGCAATATTCCAGCTAGAAGGAAATGAAAAAAATATTCACAAGGTGTTTTTGACGCTGAAAAACATGAAATCAAAGTTACTTTTCAGTTTACCGGACATAACGATTATAGATGAAACGGAAAAAGACGATTTTTATCGAAATGCGACGAGAGATTCAAAATGTGCCAAAAGCCTATCCATTTTGCTGCTCATTTATGAAGTGGGACAAAGCATCGGCTTAAATGTAATGGAAAACCTGGCATCTTTTCTATCCAAAGATGGTTTTTGGAGTAGAAGATTCTTTTTGGACAGTATTAACAATGTAGCGGCAACTACCTGGTGGAAAAGAATATATAGATCTACTGCATTAAGTAAAGTTGCTGTCCAAATACTTACAGCTCCTTGCACTTCCGGGGCTGTAGAGCGTCCATTTAGTGCTCACAGCAAAAAAAGAAATAGGCTCACAACAGAAAAGGCAAAAAAACTGACCTTTTTGACATACAATTCGAATTTAATTAATAAGCACGTGGAAAAATTTTGTGATTATGCTGTGGATTGCATGCCTGAGTCACCACCAACAAATTTCAGCCCACCTCGCGCTGCTAGCCCTCAGCCATCTACATTACATTTTTAGATTAATGCCGGACGTAGATGGCTGAGGCATAGTTTTTAGATTGCGATCGCATTTCTACTGAATGTGACATGAGTAATATAGTTTATACAGGTAAATAAATGTATGGCCGGGTTCCCACTATGCCGGACCGGCAGATTTACCAGCACGGTAAAACTGCGGGAAGAGCTAGTGGCTAAAGAATTTATATGGATCTATTCACATTACGCCGAATCCGGTAAAAATACCGAGCATTTTAACTGAGCGTTTTGTCACTGCGCAGCGCCGGTAGAACACCCGGACTGGATGTGAACGAGTTTGCGCCAGTATCTGTGTCCCCCACACGCCCCGCACTCGCTCCTCTCGCGTCATCATTTCTGCTTCGCATTTTGAATAAAGGAGACGTGTAGCATGAATATAAACGCAGAAAAATTCACCCATTAATGTTTCAAATCAAATGTTCCAAGTGAAAATCTTTTCCGTAAAATGGGATGTATCCAATCCTTTCTTTTTACTCTATTTAGCCTTCTATTATGATATCACCACAACACAACAATTTCGTCGTCCATTGCGAGCAAAGGTCCGAATTCAACTGAGGTGAGTACTTGACTGTCCGGTTTTTTAGTAGGATCTGGTGTAATGTGAACACTATTGTCCGGGAGCCGATTTACGGCAAATTCACCGTCCGAAACAGTGGGAACCCGGCCTATGCGATTTTGGATTCAGACTTTCATTTTACAAGCTTCTAGCAAACCGTCCGAAACAGTGGGAACCCGGCCTATGCGATTTTGGATTCAGACTTTCATTTTACAAGCTTCTAGCAACAAATACAACTTCTCACTATTAAAATAATGCTACTTTTATTTTCACCCACTAGAATGGGTGAAAATGGAATAAAACCGGGTTATAACCCAAATCACCCAGTTTTAACCCATTCGGGTGGAATGGGTTTTAACCCACTACCCATCTCTAATTATAATGTCAATAAATGAAGGAAATGCAGTTTTCATCTCAAAAATTAATAATCATGACAAACCAAAACAGAGAAATGCGATATTTCGCCTTTCAATATTTTTTTTACATACAAGCAAAATGCGAGACAGGTAACACCATCTGTCGTAATTTATGGAAATGAGAAAAAGTTTGTATGGAGTTGTCAATCTACCAATATAAAGAAATCTTTGGCGCGGGTTACCATCTGTCATTAATCTAAGGATATCTACTTCCTGAGATAATGGCCTAGACGACGAAAACTGCCGTTTTTGGCTAGGCCACAGACATTTTTTAAAGAATTTCTACTACATTTCAGTGATGGTATGGATAGGCAGAATCGGTTTCCCTTGACATGGCCTAGAGGAAATGAGCTGCATTGAGGCGGAGCTGCGCTAAGCTGTGTGGAAGAAATCAATCATGTCTATTTTAACAGCTAGGCTCAGCTACGCTCCAATGGACGACATGCAGTGGAGCTGAAATAAGCTGTTAAATTAACAGAACTTTATTAGTTCATTTCCACACAACTCACCTGGATAATATTTAATACCGACACGTCGTTTGGTGTGCGGGGCCAAGCTGAGCAATGCGAGCGTAAGTCTTTAGGGTTTGCTCAAGGGAATCAACACAGAGAGTAGGTTATCCTCAATGATAGTACTCTTCAAAATGCATTCCATTTACACTTTAACTACTACAAGTGAAAGTAGATTAAAATGCCAAAACATGTTCTTCTTCATTATATTTTAAAGATCAAAATACATTTCTTACAACTTGTAACAGTTCAATCATACCAAATTACAATTTTGAACGACATGCTCATTATCTATTTTACCATTGTTAATATTACTTTGTCAAAATGAATACAAAAATGTTGCAGAAACTATTACAACAGCTTAGAGCTTACAAAATGAAGTTGCAGTCAATACAAGGTAAAAATTATAATGCACCAGCTTCTGCATAGGGCAAGAGCCAACAAAACCTACCCTAATGAAACTGGCAGCAAGACAATTTTAACAGCACAATACAAACATTCTCAGCAAATAAAAATGTCCCATAAACAAACTAAGGAATTCAAACTTAATTCTAATACAATCATAAATCTCCTTATTGCTACAATATAACTAATGCTTACAAGCTACAAGTCCGGACAAACACTTCTCCAAGTCACTCCACTGCTTTAAAACATCACTATTAGAAACTATGTTTACTGATTGGGTGATGAGTTTTACAATGCTGATATTGAGTCCGGAATAAAATGCAATGTGAATATTTTTCAATAAACCTGTGGAAGAAAATAAAATTCAATATACTTACATAAATAATATGAGTAGAAGTGTAAATTGTGCAAGAAGTCATTATCTGCAAAATAGTGATTTCAAGATAATCACTTTTACGTTTTATTATTTTTGCCGTAAGTTAAAAAGTTTACATCTCAGAGAAAAACTAATAACACCTATAGTTAAGTGGTTCTCTTCTTAATAATTCTAAAAACGCGTTTTTTGGACTCCCCTGATCATAGAGATTATAGAGATTTTATTTTTTCTAGACAATGTCAGGGGGGTTGTCACTCCGCACTTTAAGTATATTCGGGCAGCGCGCCGCCCGAAGCGGCGTATGACAGTCGCGGTCACGTCGCGCGCGCGCATACTTGAAAATATTATTTTTGCTTTTGCAAATTGACACGCAATGCCTTCTAAGCCTAAAAGTCAATATAATAATCCGTACAAAAGATATTGCTGTGTTTACAGATATCTGAATAAAACGAAACATCATCATCATCATTTCAGCCATAGGACGTCCACTGCTGAACATAAGCCTCCCTCAGTGACTTCTAGATTAAGAATAAAATGAATAGTGAATCAAAACTAACAACTTTTTAAATTTCACACGATATTGAAATATTTATTCTTCTTTAATTTGATAAGTACTTAATTAGTAATAGTCAAAATAAAAATCCTTAATTAGTTGCCCAGAAACAATATTAACTCGTCACAGTCGAACAGGATAGGATAAAGATTACAAAGGAACACCTACACCTGTAGGAATCGAACACACGACATTCAGATGGAATTTTTATGTTTACAGAATCAACGTTTGTAATACTTAATCTACTTATTTTTGTCTTAAAACTAATAAATCAACTAGGTACAAAAACTTCTCAAGTGACAACCCCGTGCCGACTTTCGCAGCTCGGTCATAAAACTGGGGCGCGCAAAGAAAATACACGGTTCGCGCGCGGTTATAAGTTAAAATTTTGCTTGTACTCCGGTAGCTCTGACGAGTCTAGGTATATTTTATATACCTAAACCTGACTTTTGTTAGGAAGTGAATCTTCTGTACGGTAGTACTATTAAGTATTCTGTGTCAATGACCAGGAATCAACTTTTTACAGTTTTATTATATGTATAAATTCCAACATGTTTAATTTTTTTTAAAAAGCTGAATGAAAAACAATTAATTATTCAACGAAAACAAGAAACCGTGCATTTAATGACTTCTGTCCTTATAAAAAAGACACTAAACACTATGAAAAGATATTTTAAAAATATAAATATTACAATAAAACTACTTTTTTTTTAAGTTAGTAAATCAATTTGTTTTTATTTAATTATTACTTCTTTTTAACTTTGTACAAAATGTGTTTCTATCGTCTACAAAGTAACTAAATTACATTTTGTGTCTTCAGTTTTAAAAATATAAATGAAAATTACAGTTAATGAACTTTAATGATTTTAGTTCTTTGTGAAAACATGAATTTGAGTTAAATTGCAATTATCAACTTTGGGTTCAAGACAAAGTTCAATATCTTCGGTACTAGGGCAGAGATATAACGATTTCTGATAAATGTGGAGTTCAATGCGACCTACACACTGGGCTAATAAATGCAGTTAATGACTTTAAGCAAATAATGACTTCTTGCAACAAGCCGACATTTATATGCAGTTTGTTAATTGACGAAAGTAATTCCTACAAATTTATACACTATAGCATCCATACATATTTAATATTATTATAATAAATAATAAAAAGTATTCCACTTTGGTTACACAAACAATATCATTAGTTTTTAACTCTTCGTCAGGCTTTTCCAGTTACCGAGCAGATACTATTAGATACAGACACTATAGTTTATAAACTATTATAGATAATAGTTTTTAATATCTTCTCGTAAACAGGTGAAGGAATAAATAAATAATTAAGCCTGTAATTAATACAGTACTGCTCAAAATTATTTTACGTAAATAATTGTACAAACCTAAATTAAACAGGTGCTCCTGGACCTCCTTTCTTTCCGATGAGAGATTTGTGAATGTGTGGGATGACACCACCACCGGCGATGGTCGCTTTGATGAGACTGTCTAACTCCTCATCTCCTCTGATAGCCAGTTGTAAATGTCGGGGGGTAATACGCTTCACTTTCAGATCTTTTGAAGCATTTCCTGCCAACTCCAATACCTGGAACAAGTTAAAGCAGTCAAATGTAGTAAAAGTACAGACAACGGCAGGTCAACTACCCAAGAAGTTAGTCATTGAATTGATTTTCAACTTTAAGACTGATGCATAGAGATCAATATCAATTGAGAATATTTGACGTTTTGTGGTAGGTTGACGTGCTGTTGTCTGTACTTCGCTACTAATAACAATAAACACAATTAATTTGGGCTTTATTGTTAAGTATTAAAATAAGGGTAGGTACATCGTAGGATTTTGTTCAGGCTAAAACATTTTGTTTGTCAAGATTAATTATTAGAATAATTTTAAGGTAGGTGTTGAAATTTGTTAACTAACTCAAGATCCTTAAAAATAACAATAAACAAAACAAAATCGCATCGCATTAGACAAACTACATTTGTAGCGGCTTAAACAACTAAAATATAATTTCCCGCCAAAATGTATCATTATGTCAATCATCATTAATATTTCATATAATAAAGTATAACCAAAGATGCTAGTACATTTAAAAAGGGAAAGATACGCAATAAAAAATACTGGAGTTATTTTCAAAATGATCCTAAATCTAAAAGGTACCTATTTTAATTGCAGTAAAGTGGTAGCCGCTGCGCCGCCATGTTTGTCGGGGCGTCGTGTAACTTACCTCGGCCGTAAGATATTCCAAAATAGCTGCAGAATAAACTGCCGCTGTTGCTCCAACGCGCCCATGGCTCGTCGTCCTGTTTTTTAGGTGTCTGTGAATTCTTCCCACCGGGAACTAAAAGGAAAAATTTCACAATGAAATGGATTATTGATTATTTCCAACAAAGTTGGCCGCCGCCATACTAGAGAGGTCATGCGTATTGTTCAATTTTATGAAATATATTTGCAAATAGTTTTTAACTATGTTAATAATTTTAAAATTCCTAAATTTAATTAAGAAAAACATTATACAATACCTGTAGTCCTGCCCTTGCTGATCTCGATACCGCTTTCGCCTTGGCTTTTCCAGAATCTTTGCCCGCTTTACCACCAGCCTATAATTCACGAAAAAACCTATTAATTTTAATCGTACGGAGCTGAAACTTGGCCAGGTTGTTGATTACATAGTTATGCACCGAAATACACAAAAACATCACTACAAATTTCACTCTTTTTCCTAAATTCTTGCAAAACTCACCATTTTGAAACGTGTACTTCACAATCACTACTACACTGAACACACGAACTAACACAGGAAAGGCGCCAACCCAAGCCAAATCAACAGCAGCGCCGCTCATAACACACACAGACACACGTCACAATCTAGCCAACTGCACGCGACGGGAAATGTCGTAAACAAGTATATGACTGAATAATGTCCAATAGGAATCGATCAAAATGGCGGGCTTGCACAGTGCTGCCAAGCCGATAGCGTCAAATTATAAAACTATTTTTTTTTTCTTAAAATTGACGCTGCGTTTTATTTCTTTACAACAACATTTTCTCGCTGAGGTATGAGGTTCGTAAAATGATTGCCTGAAATTATGACTAACTCCTCGGATTCTTTGAGTATTTAAGAAAGATACTTAAATCTCCGACTTTAGGTTAAGTAACGTTAGTGTACAGTACAGTACAAACGACTTCATAATTATTGTTTGTTGGAAATGTTTGCGTATTCATTTAATGGCTAAGGCTTGTTTATGGCGGCAAAGGTCCTTAAGCTGGTGACAAACTGCGGCGGACTCAACTCAGGACTTGTCTTGACATTGTGAGGTCAAGCGCTGCCATTGGTCTATCCTTCAGACAACTTCCGCCAGCCCAAGGATCGACCAATGGCAGCGTTTGACCTTACAATGTCAAGACGAGACCGGAGCCGCGTCCTCCGCCATCTGTCACCGGTATTATGCTGGTGACAAACTGCGGCGGACGCAACTCCGGACTCGTCTTGACATTGTGAGGTCAAGCGCTGCCATTGGTCTATCCTTCAGACAACTTGCGCCAGCCCAAGGATCGACCAATGGCAGCGTTTGACCTTACAATGTCAAGACGAGTCCGGAGCCTCGTCCGCCACCACTTGTCGCCGGTATTATTTATTGGTACGGACCATTAGAAATGGCTTAGACTGGCTATCTCGTACAAATGACAGCTAAATTTTTATGCCCATTTCAAGCGCCACTTGTATTTAAACCCAGAACAAATTTTGACATATATAGCGGTGGGTATTAACGGTTTAACTGTATATCGATATTTAATATCAGATTTTGAAACTATGATAAGCGACCGTATAATGATTTACAGAATTACCCTTGAACGATATAATTGTACATAGAAATCACTGTTCATCGTTCATCGATACAAACATATTTTTGTTACCGACAGCTCGGTTCGCCGAAAGAAATATTTATCATTCTTTCGGCGTACCGAGCTATCGGTAAAAAAAAAAAATTGTATCGATGAACGATGAACAGTGATTTCTATGTACAATTATATCGTTCAAGGGTAATTCTGTAAATCATTCGGAGCCCATAATAAGCATATGTTTTCTAAAACTGTATATTTTTTGTAACAATACACTGCTGTGACACTTTGACGTTTCGATACGACATTCGATATACATATGATATTTTTCATTGTGTATGATTTTTCGTTTTAAGTTTTTTTATTCTAGTAACAATAAACATATTGGGGACGTGAAATCTTATTTATGTACAATTAAAATTTAACAATAATTTTTAAACAAACTTTAATTCATACACACTTAAACTAGGCTTACGACTGGCTGCATTAATTAACTGTAAAGTTTTTAGTTGTAGTCCAGAATCAAGTCTAAAATAAAAAAAAATTAAAAAACATTCCGAACCAAGTCCACTAAATATAAGAAACCGCTGTCTATCTACTCTCTGTAATTATTTTAGTAACAACATCTATCAAAGTCATTAATCGAACGTTCGTAATGGCGCGTGCACGATCGCATTGTTTTTGATTAAAAATAATAATTCAATGGATTTTAAAATACTTTCTTGTATTCTAGACTCGACTCTGAACCACTATCTGATACTTGACTTATACTTTCTTTAGCACCCTGTATATTTAATCCTAAGTTTTACCGTGACAGGAAATTTCGGGTATTCTATTCTAGGTAAGCACCTACAGTCACACTATTACCTTAATAAAAAATAAAGATCGAAAAACGTTACGAATGTCGACTTGGAGACATCACTGATTTAGTTCGAAGTTCCGATGCTATGGCTTACAGCGCTAAAATGGCGAAAATCGGATAGGCAGAAATGTACGGTCACAGCAGCCAGTCCATAGTTATTTCTATGTCATACCGGTGATAGATGGCGGCGGACGCGGCTCCGGACTCGTCTTGACATTGTAAGGTCAAACGCTGCCATTGGTCGATCCTTGGGCTGGTGAAAGTTGTCTGAAGGATAGACCAATGGCAGCGCTTGACCTCACAATGTCAAGACGAGTCCGGAGCCGCGTCCGTTGCAGTTTGTCAGCAGCTTCAGTGAATGCACTGACATGATAATAAAACTGGTGACAAACTGCGACGGACGCGGCTGCGGACTCATCTTGATATTGTGAGGTCAAGCGCTGCCATTGGTCTATCCTTCAGTCAACTTGCATAAATATGGACTGGCTGTACCATACAAAAGACAGTAAATTTGTGCCCACTTGAAGCGCTACAATCAAGAGTACCGAGAATAAAAATTATACGTATACTCTAGGAGTAGGAATGTCGTCGGCATATTGTATTATTCGTCATTATACAAATGGCATAGTCCGTTTGCAAACCCTCGCTGTTTTGTAATATGCCTAGGCAAATTGATGATGCTTCTGATCGTATTCGTTTCGTCAAGACTCATAAGCTAGGGTAACCATGATTTAAGATCATAGCAATTATTTTATAGAATCAATAATTATATTATTATAAATCATTAGGATTCTAAGCAGGTTAAAAAATAATTATTGTATTAAAATAGAACTTTCATCATCATTTATTTTTGTTGCAATATGTTGCATGCATTACCTTGGATATAATGCTAACTGATTTAAATTTTTGATTTATCTTTTTTTCTTAAAGGTGAGTCGTAACCACAGAACAGGAATGACACGCTACGCTCTGCTGGTCGTGACGGAGAGCCTGTTCCGGTTGACCTTGTGTGACCTTCCATACTAGCATTGCATCTATCTGCCTAGTGTAAAATTTTGTAAAATGGTCGTTTCACTTAAATCGATCTATATCTATATCTATATATATTATAGATCGATTTGTGTGAAGCAATTATTTTGTAAGTCTCCACTAGACATTCTGACTGGATCCACACATGAATATTTAGATAGATAATATTTATAAAACAAAAGTTCATATAATATTATCGGTATTGTGTGTGATGAACGAGAACACAAAATAAATTAAATTTAGAAATGGTTCATGATTCTGTTCTGGGTTTTATCTGTGGTCTTTTATTAATGGTAAGAAGGTATTAAAAATAATGCAAAGTTACTTAGGTATAAACACTTTATTTTAATTACAGTGTATGTATACACTACGGCATCAGTATTTGGTAGCGTGATCACAGTAGGTATGTACAATTTCATTGTTTTAATATTACAGAAAAGTTACGTTAATTCGTGATGAGTATGAAGTTTTTAACTTAAAATATTAACTTATATCATTTAGTTATATTTGTAAATGTAATGGCAGTGGGCGCTTCTTATTTATCGCCTAAAGTGGTGTTACACCGGTAGGTCTAAGCAGAGTCCTCAGTGAACTCATCGCAGCGGTCCTCCAGCTCGTACTGCAAAGAAATAGACAACTCGTTATTCAGGCTATCGACTCACTGATAACCTCACATACAGACCCTCGCAAGATACAGTTAAAAGAGTCAAAGTTTAGCAATAAAATACAAATTCAAATATATTCTTTAACTAGGTATTAACGTTTTATCATGAAAATAATAATAGGTAGGTGCTAGAAAGGTCCATAAAACAATAATGTTACTCAATAACAATAGACTTTAGGAACTATCCTTCCTGAAGCCTACTGACGATAGCGAAGCTAAGCATTAAAGCACATACAAACGGCGACTGACGCGGCTCCGGACTCGTCTTGACATTGTAAGGTCAAACGCTGCCATTGGTCGATCCTTGGGCTGGCGGAAGTTGACTGACAGATAGACCAATGGCAGCGCTTGACCTCACAATGTCATGACGAGTCCGGAGCCGCGTCCGTCGCCATATATCACCGGCTTTACATTTCACACATAATTAATTTTGGTATTAATCAAGCAATGATCAATATGTTAGGTAATTTTCCTTTCTAGACGACGTAACTAAAACCCAATGGCTAGTGGCGCGGTGATCCGCCAGGAAGCAAAGTTTCGAATTCTGAGAGCCTAGTGAGTTTAATAAATAATCACATCGCATAAAATAATCGAAAAGTAAACGTGACCAGGGTAGCGCTTAAGGAGTAGGCGCGGCGCGGGGTCATGAAGCTCGGTCTACGCAGTCTTGGTTGAAAACGAACGTTTCGGACTCCATTAGAGCTGAAGACTGGCCGTCGTCTAGTCCCGATTTTAATTATGAGTGAGATTAAAAAAAAAGAGTGCGTGCTTCTATTGATAACTGGCCTCGACGTTTAAAGCACTGTATTGCAGCCAACGGAGACCACTTCGAATAAGCTTTATAAATTTTAAATTGTTGTATATTTATGTATTAAACTAACACACTGTAAAAGTAATAAATGTTATTTGCAACAGAATCTTTTTTTCTTTGTCCAGTATTTATGGCAAGACTAGGTAGATTAAAAAACGTCGGAAAATGTCGTCGAACAAATGCAATTAGTTCTAGTCACCTCGTCGAGCTGCAGACACCTGCCCCACTCGGCGAGCGTGACGCGGTGGTCGTCGTCGGCGTCGCAGCCGTCCAGGAAGGGCGCGATGCAGTGCTCCAGCGCCATCAGCGGCGCGCGGATCGGGAACAGCTCGTGCCGCGACACGAACCTGCCGCCGCACGACGCACGACACACGACACACGATAATAGAATAGAAAACATTTATTTGACACACACGAATAAAAAAAAAAATACATCATGCTACAGCACACGAGTAGACAAACGAACAGACACAAAGCTTCATACTCATACGACCGTGCTGTTTTTTATCTTTAAATAATATGTATTTTTATCTAAAATACTGTTAAAAAATCCAATCCCTACCTGTTTTGCCCATTATCCTTTTAACAAAATCCTCAAAAAACTTGAAAATGGGAAAGTAATCGTTAGTCAACCCACGCCAGTTGCCAGTTATTAAATTAAAGAAGAAGACCGCGTTGTCACAGGTACATTACTACAAGCGCACAGGGCTTCTGTGCGTAAGCACTGGCTGCTCGTCACATACGCACCGCACCGTCTATGCCAGTGCACAAGCTAACGGTTGCGCGGCGCAAGCTTATAAGGATTGTGAACTATGAATATGAAAACACATACATTTTCAAAATATTTGTTTCACCCAAAAAATCAGATTGAAAGGTTTTACTCAATCACACGTAAATTTATACAACTGAAAGGAAAAATGCAGCAGAAATGACTAAGGTAGTGAAAAACCGGCAAATTGTGAATTGGACTTGCACACTGAGGGTTCCGTATAAAGTTATGCTTCATACGTCACGTTCAACGTTGATCAGGAGCTCTACTCTCGAAATTGTTGACAAATATGTCTACCTGGGACAAGTGATCCAGTTGGGTAGGTCATATTTTGAGATGAAGGTCAATCGTCGAAGTCGTTTGAGAAACTATACTTTTTGTCCAAAATACCTCAGTGCCTAAAGACGAAAGTCTACAACCAGTGTGTTACCAGTGATGATATATGGAACTGAAACGTGGCCTCTCTCTGTGGGCTTTAAAAGAAAGCTCAAGGTTGCTGAGCTTGCTATCGATAGGGCTATGCTCGGTGTTTCGTTGCGAGATCGAATCACAAATGAGAAGATCGTTGAACAAACAAAAGTCACGGACATATCCCAACGGATTAGCAAGCTGATGTAGCAGTGGGCAGGCCACTATAGCACGTAGAACTGATGGCCGTTAGGGTAGAAAGGTTTTGGAGCCGTGGCCCCGCACCGGCAAGCGCAGCGCTGGTAAAGGTTGCAGGAAGCCGGATGCAGGCCGCTTCCAACCGGCCAATCTGGAAATCACTGGGGGAGCCTATGTTTAGCGGTGGACGTCCTATGGCTGATGATGAAGCTTTATAGAATTGTGGAGGGTAGAGGTAAGGAGTACTATTTCTTACGGGCGGAAAGTTAAAAGTGTCAAGCTAAAGCAGTAAATAACAGTTCCAAAACTATCCAAAATGGCGCTAGCGTAGGCAAAGGGTATGGTATGAATGTAGCAGTTGTTGCAGGATTGTAGTATGCCGAGGCATGGAGTGCCGAGTTAGTACATTTTTAGTGACTTTTAAATATGGAAAGCGATCCTTTAAAAACATTTGATTAATTAACCCTATTGCTACTGTGGCGCCACCTAATTTAACGCACCTTGATGGACACTTTAACGAAGATAGTACTCCTTACCTCTATGCTCCAGATATAGAATGTGCGTTAGACCAACGCGATGCACACATACACATCCTTCACGGACACACAATCCTATTGGGAAAGTGTTAAAATTTTCAATTAAGTACCACATAAGTACGAACTACCTGTACATAAGTTCAATATTCACATTAAAAAATCCTTATGAAAAAGGATTATTATAAAGTAGACGATTATTTAAATGACAAGAGTGCACGGACTTAACCCGCTTAACTCGCACTTACTATATGCCTTGTAACTGTATTTCCTGTAAAATAGGCTGACAAGGGTGACTGAGTTTGTTGCGCCGTTGATGACACCAGCCGACATGGGTGGCCAGAAAAATGACGTCCAAAAATGTTTTTAGGTGCCTCGTGTTGAAAGGTATCTGAATCACCCCTATGTACGAGTATGTTCTATGATTTTTCGTAGTTTTCGATTCTTTTTTAAATAGCCTGTGAAGTACTATTTTTTTATTATTATTATGAAAGCTTAGAGTCTAGAGCATTCTTTGAAGCTACTTAGAAAATAAGAAATTATCAGTTTAGATTTGAACTAATAAATTATAAATTATTATTATTATTATTTTTTTTTAATCAACCTTTTCAATCCCACTGCTGGGCAAAGGTCTCCCCCAGACTCTTCCATCGATCTCTATCTATCGCCAATGACTCCCAATCCCTCGTTAAGTTAACCAAGTCGTCAAAAGTCCAAACTCAAAGTTTGCCAAAGGGCTATGGAGCGGAGCATACTAGGTGTAAAAAGGATTGATAGAATCCGCAACACCGCCATCCGCTCCAAAACCGGTGTCGCAGATGTAGGCGAGAAAACTGCAAAGCTAAAGTGGGAGTGGGCAGGACACGTGTGCAGAATGCATCCAGACAGGTGGGCCCAAATCGTCACCCGATGGGTACCTATAGACGGCGGTCGCCGAAGAGGTAGACCCAAAAAAAGATGGTGTGACGACTTGGATAAATTATTATAATTAATAATAAATAATTATTAATAATATCTTATGTAACCTGTTTCTAGCAAATAAATGATGTTTATCTTTTTAATAAATTAATTATATTTAGACCATAAATTCTCAACTTTAGGTCAATTTCGTAGTAACTTCCAGTTATGAGGCTGTTTATTTTATGCATAAATTCACAGTTCATAGAGGTTCAGCTACTGAAATAAAACCGGAGAAACCTATTTTTTTTTAAATTTTTCATACTGATCAGGTTGCCATTTTGCATAAATTAATCCTAACTCGAAAATTACGAAAAATCTTAGAACATACATAGGGGTGATTCAGATACCTCTCAACAAGAGGCACCTAAAAAAATAGGCCTGAAGCGGCGGTAAGGCAATGCTATATTTTGGGACGTGCTTAAGTGCCCGAAAGAGGGCCTTTAATATCCTGAACAAATGAGTATTATCGTTAGAGTGTACCTCTGACGATACAATACTGAACAATACTCATTTGTTCAACACTAATATTACTAACATTCAATGGCTAACACAATAATATTAATTGGTAATACTCAATAATACTCATTTATTTTGTACATAGGCCCTCTTCCGGGCACTTATATACGTTACAAAATATAGCTTCGGGACTACATATTGGCGATGAGAAGAAACGGCGCAACAAACTCAGTCACCTTTGTCAGCCTTTTTTACAGGAAATACAGTTACAAGACATGTAGTAAGGGCGAGCTAAGCAGGTTAAAACAATGCACTCTTGTCGTTTAATTAATCGTCTATTTTATAACATCCTTTTTTCATAAAGATTTTTTAAATGTGAATTTTGAATTCATGTAGAGGTCAACAAGAGTCGGTAAAAGTAAGGGTCGGGAGCCGGCCGCTCGCCACGCGGGGCGGGGTACGTACCGGTCGTTGTCGTGCGCGTCCAGGTCGCACCACTTCCAGACGGCGGCGTTGGTCCAGCGGCGCGTGAGGTTGGACTCCGCCTCGCGCTCCATGCGCAGGTAGTGCGGCGTCAGCTCGCTGCGCTCCGCCATGTCGCGCATGATGTTGAACAGCCAGTCGCGCATGCGCCGCGGGAAGTCCTGCATCTCGCTGTCGCTGCACTCCTGCGATACATATTACGTACCGACCACCGATCACATACGGATTTGTGATTTATTTCTTTTTTATTATTATTGAGGCACACCTGCACAGCACAGCACGAGGTGGACAGACGACCCGGTGAAGGTTGCAGGAAGACGCTGGATGCAGGCCGGTTCCGACAGGCTAATTTGGAAGTCGATGGGAGAGGCCTATGTTTAACAGTGGACGTCCTATGGCTGAAATGATGATGATGATGATGATGATGAAATGATAAATTAAAACATACAATAAAAGTTTACAGCAGATTTAGTAAGAACTTTTTTTAATACAAAGAATTATGATGAAAATGATGAAATTTTTATTGTACGAGTATTAGCAAAAGTACGGTTTGGCAATTTTAAATGAAAAATGATACGAGATAAATGTCCACCACGACCACGCTTACAGATGTCTTCTTTCATCAAAAATTTGAATCACTTTGTAGAAGCAAACGAGCGGGAGGGGTGCGCTTACGTTGTAGTCATTACAGACTAAATTTCGTTTCAGTAATTTAATAAATATGGGTTTCAATAATATCTGTATTAAAATTTTATTACCAAAATATAAATGTCTAACTTCATACAGAAATAAATATGGGTGTAACCTGACAGACATGCTCATAAAAGAGCATGCTCAAAGCAAACAACTGTTCACATGTGCCATTTAATCAAACAAATCGGAAGCTTTATATGAAAATACTAATCGAAACACTGGTTCTCATAGATACAAAGATATTAGTTTCAGTTCTATCCGTACAGAACTAAATAAAACAATGTTATCTGTTTGCAATGCAATTTATAAAAAACATTGTAGCTAAATAAAAAAGTACTATTTGGGTTTGTAGCTGGATAAATAAATGAGAAACTCTTGGAGCGAGAAATCCTTTGCTGGCAGAGATGCGAGACAAAGATGTCAACAGCTATAAAAATAAATAACATAGTACTTATCTGTTTTTAGACTAATAAAATACTTATCGTGTTAGGCATCCGAAAGACTCGAAATGATTTTTGAGTTTTTGCACCTAGCCCAAAAACAAAATGTTGTTCATTGAAATAAGAATGCTCATAAGCAAACCTGTTTAGACATGCTCAAAGCGCCCGCCCGCGCCACACGTAGCATGCTCAAAAATCAAACGGTGATTGATTTATGAGCATGCTCAAATTAAGCATGTTTATTACTGGCAACGCTTGTTCACACATGCCACGCATGCCACTAATGAGCATGTGACAGTCAGTACCATTACCTAAATATAAAGGTATGACGTCATACTTCATAAATTGTACCCATAGTCATACCGGTATACAGTCCCCCCTGGTCCATCTCATTGTGGCTGAGGGTAATGTTAACTATGATGCCGAGTGACCTAGTGTGTGTTGTTGGTGATGTAGTGTGGTGTGTAATGTAGTGTAGTGTAGCAGTACTCACGGGCATCTCCCGGCAGAGGCCGTAGTACTCGATCTGCACGTGGTGGTACTGCGCGCCGCGGCACAGCTCCGACCCGTCCAGGCACATGCAGCGCTGCCGGTACACCTCGCAGTCCGACGACCACGTCTCGTTGTGGTTCGTGCACACCTACACACGCGGGTTACACGGGTCAGATAAGAGACAGATAATATTGGATGTACAAGCCTCTCTGGCCCTCTTTATGGCCTCTTTTTCAAAGAAGTACTGAACATTTTAACTATGTTTCTTTGGAAAAAAGTTTAGTTAGAACAAACAGAATTCATTTTTGTAAAAATCTTTTTAAAAAAGTAACTTTGACGGTCAATATCTCGGTAACCAATCATTTCCTAGGTCCATATACCTACACCATTGTAGAAGACGAAAAAATTGTAATAATGGGTAGAACATGTGGTATTCGGTTTCAAAAAGCTTTTTTTATACTCGATATATGTTATAGACCCCATATTGCCTATTTTGGGTAGGGTAATAAACCATGGTAACCTTGCGGCGGGAGTCGGTCTCGTAGGGGCACTCCTTGATGCAGTTGCAGACGGCGTCGCCGTGCTCGTCGATCTCGCACACGCGGCCCGCGCTGCAGTGCACCTTCAGGCACGGGTCTACACACATAACGTTAACATATCTCATTAGTGGCATGCACATAAGGTAGATAGATAAACCATTTATTCTTTAAACATTTTGACACAATACATGATAAAATACGAAAGTGTGATTAAATTACAATAGTTAATTTGTTTGTGTGCCGCAACGATGCAAAAAGGCAGGAGTTTAGTGTAGGGACGCTGATTTCCAGCTTCCACCCTTGCTGAAGTTTGGCGAAAACGCGCATAACAATCCAGACATCTCTCATTAAATGTCAATGCTATTCGGTCAGTTAAATATTGAAAAATTAATATTAAATTCAGTTGGTACTAATAACACTTTCATCAAAGGTATGACACTATCTTCCATAAAAGCAACTGTGTTAGCAGATAATACCTAGGTATTTATCGACACGTTGAGAATGATCCTGCGGACAAAAGCGATCGCCAGTATCCTGTACCGACTAAGGAACAAAACACAGACAACGGGAGTCACAACAGTTGTGTTGTCTGTGGGTAGAAGCCATGACGACATTGACACCACTCTGTCTAATCTATGCGATGGACAAATGAGATGCCTGAGCTGGTATACATGAGATTATTTGATTTGATAAAACAGCTTACCGTCAAGGAAGACGTCATTTTCCGACATTATTCCGCCTTCATTCATGATTTCATTTACGCGTGATTTTTCGGCGTCCTGTAATCAATGTAAGGCATATTAAAAGTGGATTCTGAAAAGCAAATGATGAGATGAGATGAGATGAGATGGGTCCGAATTATTTAGAATTAAAAACAATAAAAGATTGTCTGTCTTGTACTAAAACAAAAGCTAGTTAGCTAGCTAGTTTTGTTAATAGAACACAAAAATTAATACTTAATTCTTCGAAGTATAACTTGGTGATACTTTCATTTTCATTTTGATGTGGCTTCAAATTTATTGTTTGTAATTCTGTTTTGTCCGTTATCCTTTGCTTAACTCTGTTAAAGAAATATGTATGTTTTCCATGTAGAAATAAATAAATAATTTATGTTAGAGAGTTCTTAACTCTTCATGTAGGGACATAAAAACATTGTTGTAGGACTTGTAGGTAGATACTTTCGGGGAAAAATTTGTGAACCGTTGCGTTGTTGACGTCCAATAAGTTGATGTGCCCTACTGGGTCCATATTATGTAACTGCCAAGATTGTAACACCTAACTGCTAATACGGTAAAGCAATAAATGATTGAGTATTGACTTTTTGTGTGAAAGAGTCATGTCATGATGAAATCCTAAAAAAATCCTGTATATTTTAAAGCTACATACAACAATTAACCGCAACGTGACCTGTGATAGGCACACTACAATAATATTTTTTGCATATTTATTCATATTTAATTAGACTGGAATATTTGAGTCAATTGACATACTGAGCCGACCCCATATGACCTCAGAACAGAACAGGCGAATGATGAACGTTTAAGTCAACTCGACCGGTCAGATTCAGTCTTTCGACATGTGTAACGTGGTGGCAGTGACCTGGAAGCGTCGCTCGTCGAGGCGCTCCGCCATGCCGAGCTCGAGGTGCTCGGCCTCCGTGTCCTCGCGCTCCGGCGCGTGCGGCGCCTCCGTCGACGTCGTGCGCAGGCGCCGGTGCCGGCGGCGGGGCTTCTGCGCACACACACACACACAAGGGATACAGGATACAGGTGGCTGCAGGACGCAGGTCCAACCATAACACTTTAATTTAACTACTAGAGGTAGTAGAAGTAGTTACAGAGTGAATAAGATCGTTATTACATTCTATTAGTCTGTTAGTGTTTCTCAACCTTTTTAAAGGTGGACCCCTTACGTCAAATATACTACAAGGTGTTCGGCAGAGGGTTAGGCAAACATGTTAGGTGTTTTGGTAGAGCTATCTTGAGAACAAAAATTCACCCATTTGACCGTAGGCGATCAAATTTTTATTGATTTTTTGTCTTTTATTTTTAAGATTTAATAAAATTTGACCTAAAAACGATTTTTGAGTTTAGCATTAATGTTATATATGTCCCGGCGTCCTTTGGAAAATAATGGGTTAATCTTTATCAAGAGGCCCGATGTCGTCAGGATTAAAAAAAAAACAAATAGGTGAATTCAAATTCACCCAACACGTTTGGCTAACCCTCTTCCAAACAGCCTGTATATAATCCGAGGAACCCTTATAACGCTTTATTCATTTATTTAAACTTTATTGCACAAAACCACAGGTTGAGAAACACTGGTCTATGTTTATTGCGCAAAATATAGGACAACCAATAATTTTGATGTGTATTATTATTTTTTGAATAAATATTGTTTCCTCTAAACATAAGTATTACGTTTGCGTCAGCGGTGCATATGACCGCGACCAGCAGGGCCAGCAGCAGTAGGCGACCCTTCATGTTTCTCCTTCTGTAATGAAAACGTTTTTATAAATATCTTCCTAATATTTTTCACGCAATCACAGGATGCGGTGTTGAGCAACTAGACCATTGCATTGGTCTGTTTGAAGTTGTGTGTACTTCGGCCGAGTTGCAGGTGATGCGCAGTGCGCACCGCACGCCATGCGCCAGCACGACCGCGCGTGTTTACGGAGCTATTTCGAGCGCGCGCACAGGACCTAGTTCTGCAGAAAGCAGCCAAGTGGCACTTTTTAGAAGATCGTGTTATTAACACAGCCATACTAAATTCGACATGCCGGATTTTTTGCAAAAACAGTCATTTCGATATCTCTTCTTACGGCGGAGATATGAGCCGTCAAATGCAGCCATTCAGCAAAAAATATTTTTAGTAAAGTAAATTTAGTATGGCTGTTTTAATAATTCGATCTTCGAAAAATTGCTTTCTGCAGAACTAACTCTGCTATCGTATCATCGCAAACTCCTGGCTACAGGCATAACTGACACGTGGTAATTGAAACTGCATTTAACTGCAAGAGCCGACTGGTTTTCCAAATAAATTTGGTTTATTTATCATAGAAAATAGAAAAAAAAAACACTAAAGAATGTTAAAACACGCCGCGGTTTGTAAACATTGTTGCAGTCGAAGTTAATAAAACGGTACGATTAACTGTTCAACAAAACACTGTACACCGAAATTTAGGACAAAAAGAATTGCAAAACAAGAATTTAGTAATTAGTTGCGTATTTGAGTGCAGTAGACGTATTTTTGATAGTGTTGGAATCCCAATTCCAGAATGAATACGAAATCCCAGTAAATTGTATATGATTTTTAAGATTTGGTATGAAAATTGGGATTTTAACTCTTTGAATGTGTCTCCAGAAACAAATAAAATAAGATTATCGTATTGTTGAGAACTTTCTCGCAATCCTTCAGAGGAGCGAGTGACGTCATGCGAGCAGCGCGTGCGCCCACCGCAGTGTTAAGTTCGGTCAACGACTTTACTACCTTATTTATTGTGGCATGTTATCTAGCTAGGGCTTAGGTACGTGCGAAAGTATGAGTGTTCGAAAGTGCGTAAGTAATGACTAATGAATAAGAAATCATTATGACCATGTAGGTAAAATTAAATAACTAAGATTATTGATATTACGAAATAAAACATAGACATAAATTTACCATTACATGAAACATGTAAGGCCACCACAATAATATGAACAATACATGTTTATGCACATTATTCTTTATTTTAACACCTTTTGATACCGTGTTCGCAAATAAATGTTGATTGATTGATTGAATAAATTGCTTACTGTTTATTAAAATGACTGATGAAATTATTTTGCTTTAGCTGGGAATCGAACTGTGATTTTACAACAAGTTAAATGACACTATGTAAAACAGCTTAATTCAGGCATATTTGCCAAAATAATTACCTGGTTTTAATCACTACTTAATGAATATTGACACGAAACAGTACCTAGAATTTGAGACGGCCTACTATCATAACCTGATATTTAAATGAATGTATTTTGATGACTTAGTATTACCTAACCTAATAAGCAACCAAAGGCCATTAAACTCTTGAAATAAAATCGCTAAGGTATCCGTTGGTTTTGGTACGTATGCTATTTGTCATCAATATTCAAATGATGCTGAGTCAGACGAGACTGATGCGGTTAGCAGTAGCGATGCCGAGCCGGTAACACCGTAACACGACACCAGGCGCGCGGTGAGCTCATGGCATCTGCACAACCCATAGCGAGCAGGGGAGATTAGCCGACTTGGGATGATATTAATAACATTATGTTTATCAACTAGCCGCAACATGGTATCTACTTAGCCATTTAAAGTTAAAACGCCTGTAAGTTTGTCAGTATGATTTTCTTGTTTATTAAGGTACTTATTATTATTGACATACTGCCTGATAACGGATAGCCTAAACATAAAGAGAGCTAGAGATTTGAAAATGGAATTGCAGGAAAAAAAACGGGAAGTTCATCCCTGGGATAAAATAAGGAATGATTTGTGTGCCGAATTCCACATTCGCGCGGACACAGTAGGAACCGCTTTTCATGCAATATATTTTTACCTATTGTTTATGCTAATATAGGGAGACCGGGTATAGTTAATTTTATTGGTAGGTTGAGTATAGAAGTGAGGCGTATTTATCGAAACAGGTATTTAGAACAGATATTTTAAAGAAACCAGCAATACTTGTTATCTCATACGCTAAATACTTGTTACTGTCGGTAACAGCAGCAACAGTAGTAACAATTGTTCCAACGTAACAGTTGTTACTCAAGTAACAGCAGTCCCAGAAGTAACAACTGCTCCAACGAAACAGTTGTTACTGAAGTAACATCAGTCCCAGTTGTTCCACTGGAACAAGTGTTACTCAAGTAACAGCAGTCACAACAGTAACAATTGTTACAGCTGTTACGTCCGAAGAACACATATTTCAACCTACTAACTTAAAATGTATCTAAATACAGTGTAATTAAAGGCTACTTTCCAACTTCGTAATTTAGAAAGGTGAAGGAACAGATATTTCAAGCTACTAAATTAAAATGAAATATAAAATCATAAGTGTATTATGCAACCATTGACTTCCTAATTTAGAAAGGTTGTGTATCTGTTATTTTAAACGATTAGATTGAAATGTCAAGTTTTATGCAAGAGACTTCTAAATCTAGATGCATTATATATCTGTTATTTTCTCATTCAGGTTATTTCGGATACACATACCATAATACAGACAGACATTATTTGAGCTCAACATGAGCAGGGCCATCTTTAACCTATTGGGGGCCCTGGGCACATAAGATAATGGGGGGGCCCCATATATGACTTTAATACTATTGAACTATATAAATAGAACTAGGGGGCCCCATCGATCGCGGGGCCCTGGGCAAGTGCCCAGAGTGCCCAGTGGGAAAGACGGCCCTGAACATGAGCTTCAAAGACAAAATAATCAATCTGACAAACGAAAGGTAATTTGAACAATACCTATTCATTACTTTGAAATGCCTTTTATGAGGTTTACGTAAATTATTTTGATGTGAGCGTGTGAAAAGACTAATGTTATCTCTTATTTTTTTCATTCGGATACACACCAAACCGCACCATAGGATATAGGATATAGATGAGCTCAAAGGAGCTCAGCTCACAAAAAAGACAGTTAATTCTGTTTTATTTTAAACAAATCTAAGATGAATGATATTAGTACCTATTTCTGTTTTATAAATTAACTGATTTATAAAAATTATGCTTCATTCAATTCTGTTTTTTGCCAATTGCTTTTGTTTTCTGTATTCTAATCACTGACCTGTTTATACTAAACAAACCACTTCGAACAAATCGATCGAATAGTAAACGTTAATTTGTATTACTTTTGAATCGATTTAAGTAAAGTGCTTAATTTTTAGAACTCATACTAGGTCTCTATCTAGACTGGCAGTCCCGCCACACATACGAATGACAGCTAATTGTGTGGACCTTTTATAATGTCACAAAGTGAGAGTGCTGAGAACTAATTTTGGAGAATACTAAGACTGCCTATCTTGCGTCCTTTACTAAATTAGTTTCATGGTTCGCTCGCATCTGTTTAAACTGTAGCCTACGGCACTAAAATTGCGATCGTCTAGTAGGGATGACTTTATTTTGACAGCGGCTAGTCCAGGTTTTTACAGGTCAGTGATTCATTCATTGATGTAATAAATGTTCTTTGTTCAAAAATGTTTTGACCTATTTTTGTGTTCCGATTTTCCTGTCTCAAGATAAAATGAAAAACAAGTTATTTCAATAGAAAAACATATGAAAAGATATTTTTATGTTGGTGTAGTTTTGTGGAGTATTCTGGTATATTCTGTAAGGGTTGCTACCAAACACTGCAGAAGATAGCCATATTTCAGCCACATTCTTCTTACAGTGAACCAAATATCATGCAATTTTTGCTTGTTATTTTGTAACACGTATTTGGAACTGTTATTTTTCTGCAATAGTAGCAGTGATAACAGATATTGACTTTTACCTAGTATAACCCACCTCTAGTTGAGTAACTGTCAAAAAATTGACCTTAGACAGTGTTGAATTATTCAACTGGGTGCAAAAAGCTGTTGTCTCTCCTCGCTCATTCGCCGGACACGCGGCATTGCATTCTTGAGCTTAGTTGAATGTCGCAATACTGTCAAATAAGTCTAGTTTTTTACAGTTAGTCAACCTAGTTCTGTAATCAACTATCCCCGGTCTTCCCTACAACACTTCCCTAAAACAAACAATGGATTCGGCCATACCGGACGAGTTGAAAAATATGCTCAATTAACTTGTAGGTACTCTTGCTATAGATATGACGTATTGGACTGCAATAGGTATTATAGATGAGTGATGTAATTTTTCAGAAGCTGCGTCTCAATTAGCAGTAGAGCTTACATCATCGCCTTCAGCCGCAAGGACCACGGGCGATTCTTTGAAATACATCCTACATACTCATACTAGGTATTCATTACCGAGTGGAACTAACGACAGCTAGGAACGCCTCGATTTAAAATAAATCTTCCACGGACTACATTCATACTCACAAAACATAATTGAACGTTGCTCTAAATTATGAGGTGTTTTGTCAGCATAATAGTGTTTTATTATTTTTATGAAAGACTTGTAAAAAGTTTTAAGTACCTATGAATTACACCACCGATACGAGTGATGAAAAGAAGATTTATCTTTTCGGGGATTTGCTAATCGTAAGTGATCTAAGTGCATCGTACGTGAGCTGTTTACCCTTTAGCAAATCAAATTGAAAATCCTAAATATGTCAATACATACGCATAGCACACGAGTTTCTGATCAATATCATTTATCATTAAGGTCAGTCATCCTCGTCCTATTTGCCTAGATCTTCACTGCAGCTGAATGTAGTAATAATTGCCAATGAATTGGGTGGAGCACACACAATCTCGCACTAGCATCTATTTGTTTCCATTGACCCAAATATGCAGCGGCTGTCACCACCGGGGCAAGTTCACTCGGCTTCATCATTGGCCTATCGAGGGTAATAAGGCTATTAGAACATGTACCCGAAAAGTAATGCAAGTTGCTCCATGATGCTGGCTGCTATCTCTAGCGACAGGCACGCCCGAGGCAAGTCGAGCCGGACGTAGTAGGTGACATGAAAATACATGGCCAAAGTTTCAACTGTTTTTTGCATTTTAAGCCAAAACTGAAACTTTGGTTTGTCAATTTTAGTCAGTTTGTTTGATATTGATAAATAATTTTGTGTTTATCAGCGGTAACTCTTGAAACGATGACGGTCAAACCAAAGTCGGAGCCGCAGACAAAAGTTAGTATAATACCATGGTAATCATCACAATTCATATTTTTACGTGGTGGGTGGGTAGTTACTTAAGTTGTTAGTACAACTCAAGTCATAACTTTTAATAAATTTCAATGATAGGTCCGGTGCATTCATTCGAGTGGTCGGTAAGTGCGCGTAAATTATGCGTTTTTCATTGGCGCAATACAGTCGGGTGTGAATCAGCATCCCGTGCATTTAGATTCAAATGCAGCAGCGTCAAAGCGCCGTCAATGCGGCGATGCGGGAAGTGATTGCCGCACTCGCAACGCAACAGGCAACGTGGATAGCCAGCCAACGCACAGCTGCCGTCTGCCCTTTTTGATTTCAAAAGTAGGCACTTGGCAATATATTTTTAAAGTACATATTTACTATGGAAAGTGAGAACGTTGGTAGGTATCTTCGAGTAAGTTTAAAAAAATAATGCAGTTATGAGATAGATAACCAATCATCTTACACAAATATTTTAAAGCAACGTAGGTATTCGATCATTCATCCAGCCATTAATTTGGCGATCAAGTGTATAAAAATATGGATGTCATCAGTATTTTTGAACCACAGTATCTGGCGGCGATAACCCCCGATTCGGTGTCCCCGTGGCCGCAGGCGATCTGTGTCGCGCCCGGCTTCGGCCCGTTTACGACTACGCCGAAAAATGTCGGCCGTTGAAGATTATACGAGCTTCTTGTGCGCGAAGCAAAATTTATTTTGAGCTTGGTATTACCAGCTTATTTTTTTAAACCAGCTAGAACCCTCTACCTTCATTCATTCCGTACTCCGTAGAAATCTTGAATAGGATACAGCCTATAAAATGATGTATACAGGTGTCCCCTAACTCAAGGATGGTTATCCTGTAACCATTCTATACTGTACCATGGTAAACAACTTTTATTCTATGACTTTTGCAAATTTGCATGAAAAAATCAACTTGCCGTTCCGAGCTTCCGACTACACAAAGCTGGTAATTCATTATTGGGGAAATGTATAAATTTTTTAATTAGTTCAAAATATAGAATTTGTGGTTATAAGGTTATCCTGAGTTACGGGACACCTGTATACTTATTTATGAACTTTTGTAAATGTGTCAGAGCAACACGGTCAAGATAGTCCATTGTTCGCGAATATTTTATGTGACAAAATCGGTATATGGGTCAGGTCAGCGAATATCCAGCGGCGGGCGCGGGCGCCGCGGGTTGGCGGAAGCGCCTATCGTGTCCGCCGCGATAGCGCTGCTGACCCCCGACAGATAAAAACGAGAAAAAACAAAGCTCTGTGTGTCGATTTGGGTTTATAACTATTAATAAAATGAACTCCGATACCACAAGCACTTGTGATAAATATTCAAGAATGAAGATAATGAGATCTATCACTATTAATGTAGAGTGTAGGTAGAGCCAAACAGCACAAAGACCGCAATATTGTTTCTTTTACAAATCATCATTACTTCCTAATCTATCATAAATCATAATATACAGGGTTATTTTAAAAACATCAACAACCCTCTAGGTGCTGATTCTGGTGCTCAAATACAACAACTTTTTCTATGGGACCAACATCATAATCGTAAAAAAAAAACCGACTGCTACCGACTAGAAAAAGTTGTTATATTTGAGCACCAGGATCAGCTTCTAGGAGGTTGTTGATGTTTTAAGAATAACCCTGTATATGCATATTTTGTAGGTCGCATGTTCCGAGTATACCTGGCACATTTATGCCGAGTAATAAAATTATGTTCTTGTATGAATCATAGTTATTTACGTATAAGTTTGTCTACATTTTCAAAATGAACGCAACCTCCGCGCGGTCCATGCATCGATGCATGCCATGGATAGAGGATGTTACTCACGCTAATTTTGATTAGTGTGAGTTTATCGAAGCTTTGTCCGATATAGAGCATCCCGTAAAGTAGCACATAACTAAAAATTGTGAATATTTCGTTGCAGTAGGCACGCGAGCCCGGGACGCGTGTAATCAGCGCGGATTTATGGCCGCTCCTGTCGCCAGGCCAGCGCTGGGACACAATATGCGGAGATATGGTAGACTCAAGCTGGAACTGAAAGGCTCTCCGTGGAGACGAGGTACCGGCCTGACGGACGGATGCCTGGTGGACGACAAAGATACCACAGGTAGCAATAGGCTAGTTGCCTAAAAAAATCGAATTAGTCCGTTAGTTGGATTAACAGAAAATATTGGACACGTATTTTTTTATCTTAATTAAACAAAAAATTATGAATATATAGCCCGTTAAAGTTCCGCGTAACGTTACGCCTTGCGACACTTTTTAGCAAGGCGTGACGTCACGTGCTCGTTTTGATGAGCTTACCTTCGTCATTTTTTGTTTGATTGACAAAAATGACAAAAGACAAAATATAAGCCCAATATTTTTTAATAATCTAACTGACGGACTAAATAGAATAATCTTTTTTTTGACCCAGGAAACTAGCCTATTGTAACCATGGCATTTTTTCGCTGGAAAACTGTGAGAGATGATGATAGTAATGTTACTCTAACAAGTGAGTGAGTTACTCTCTCAAGCAAATGACACCAAGCGCGGGCGCACACCATACTCTAGGTCTGTCTACTCTACGTGTGCGCGACCTGTTGAGATAGTGCGGGGCGTGAGACTACTGTATTACCACCCTGATTGCGGTGGTGCTACGGTCTGCTAGCAGAACATAAACACATTTTGCCTACTGATATAAGGAAGTACTTGTTTACAACAAATATAAACAAATATGACCCATACAATGGCAAACTGCTGCGACACATTGTGTTGTGCATTAGTGCAATGGATTGAGTATTCAACAGTCTAAGTATAAGTACCAATTATTTACAATGTAACTGAAAATACTTTTACTAGTACATGTTCACGTTTAAGAATTACCCTGGATTTTAGGACTCACGTTCTACTTCTACCTGTGTCTTAGCCTGAGTTAAGGCGAGTACAGTAGTCAAATGTAAACTAGTATGTGGTTTCAAAAGCCTACTCCTACTTAAGCCCAGTTTGTCAGATTTAAAAAAAAATGCTACACAATATTCAGAGCATAGCATTTCTTTCTAGTTCAGGAGGAAAAGAAAAAAAATTTAAATCATTGAAAAAAAACAAAAAAGATGCTAATTCTCTTTCTTCTTGTACAGTGTCCCAAAAATAACTAGGATTGTTAGTTGAAAAGAAAAGACAATTCCCAGTTAGGTAAGAGTGAATGTATTTTGAACCTTATGATATGCACTTATATTCAAATTTAAAAAACCAAATACTACCGCGATTTAAATGAGCACAGCGACATCTCTTGATACATTTCGGAATGAATTTTATTACATACATTGTTGTGAGTTAGGAATTGTAATGGCAACATTAAACATACCGCCCACCATGGACAGCATGTGATGTCCATCAAAACTCATGATTGCTAACAACAGAACTTTAAATCAAGATATGTAAAATACATTAATAATAAATGCAGTTTGGAAATGAACATGAAACAATAATTGCTTAGGAACATACATTTTAAATTAAACTGCATTAGCTTGTGAATCTACTAATAGCAGTAACACAACTACATTTGACAAATGCGCTATCAGCAAATGTAACACACAATAACTTTATCTTAAATTACAAGTGTTTATAAAAACCTTTTATAAAAAACTAAACAAAATTGAATTGAAAAAGCAGATCAGTCTGCCACAGGTAAAACACATAACTTAAACACAGGTCTTTTAATTATAGAGCCCTTGCAACGCAGGCTTACAACACGCGTAATCTTATCCGCACCAGGGTATTTATCTACAATAATGCCATAAAGCTAACACGCCGGGGGAAGATCATTATCTTTTACTAAGACAACATCACCTATCTGTGGTTCAGGTATCAGCGTAGACCATTTTTGTCGCTGTAAAAATTGAGCCAAATATTCCTGAGACCACTTGTGCTAGAAGTCTTGTACAATTTTTTGAAAGTGTTGCCATCACCTGAGACTACTTACGCCTGAAGACTCATAATTGGAATCCGGAGGAAGTATAGGAGGACCACCCACCAGAATATGACTAGGTGTGAGGAGGTATGGCAAGACAATAGGACTTTTTGTGTCCATTGAAAATTGTGAATTGTGAAGTCTGCCGCCCACCCTGAGGACTTCATCCGAGTCAAGGTACAGATTGAGACTCCGAATCGAACTTTTCTTGCTGATAGGAACATTTTTAGAACAACATAACACTTCGTCTCTGAAACGTTTTGCTTGAATCAACTTAACAACTGTCATAGTGGTCTCTGCCTGCTCCGTCCATGTAATCCATTTCGGAAATACGATTCGTGGCTGAAGATTAACTATGTACGGCGGTGAGTATAAATCTGCGACAGTATGATAGAACTTTGACTAGTCATCGAAGTGAAGAAACCTTGTACATATCTGGCCTTCCTCGGTGCTAGTAACATTGTAAACCACTTCCTTTGTTACTCTCTCTTCTAACTTAGTATCTTGGTTACAACTCTGTGGACTGTATTCGATATGCTCTTTTGTCAACCAAGAGGAACCATTCTTCCACAAATCAATTTCTGATGTTCTACAAGGTTGGATACCACGGGATGCACAGTCAGTAGAATCCGCGTATAAGCGGACGTGTGACCACTACTTTCGGTCGAACGTCGTGAGGTTATCTGACACTCTATTGGCAACGGATGTCTTCCATCTATTAGGATGTCTACTGAGCCAAGCTAATACCACCTCTGACTCTGTCCAAGCATGCACATGACCTTTCGGAACTTCTCAAACTTCAGACACTTCTGCTAACAACATTGTCGATAAGACTGCACCATCTAGGCGTAGTATGTATGACCTTTATTGGACAGATTTTGGTCTTTGAACTAATAAGACTTACATGGACTGTGCCGTTACTTTCTATAACCCGCAAATAAACGACTGCTGTATACGCATCTTTAGACGCATCATAAAACCAATGTAACCCTACATATGCATTGGTACAACTGGTATGCATCCATCTGAGAATGGTGAATTTCGTAAGAGAGTTGACTTGATCACTATATGATGTATCCCATTCATGTAACAAGTGCTCTGGTAATTCCTAGTCCCATTCAAGCTCTACCATCTATAATTTCTGGATAAAAATCTTGGCCTGGATTATAGACGGCGCAATCAACCTGAGAGGGTCAACAACCGGGAAATGTCAGACAAAACTTTCCGTTACTTTACAGAAGAGATTATCTGAGGCAGCTGCACAATGTATTCAAATTAATCAATTGACTGATTCCAGCTCAAACCTAATACTTTCTTACCTTCGGTTCCCTCTTTTCCTTTATCCTTTTCCAGATTTTCACTTACCCCTTTACCATCCTCATCCATCTGTTGCATTAGTTCCGTATTTTTATAATTATCACTTCGAGTTGTTGTCGTTACATAAAACTTTTTAAACTTTTGCTCCTCTTCATTAAAGTTATTTTTACTGATGGGAGATGATTGTTTTGACTCTAGCTCCCCAAAACCTCTTTAGTAACTCACTATCATATATATGAGCGTGCAAACTTATTACATTGCTATTGAGACATAACTCCGACTGCGTACCATCAACAGATTCTCATAGAACCTGGCCAGATAGGATCCATCCAAGCTTTGTATTCTGAGCTATTGATGAGCCTGGAAAACCCTTGGTAATTCCTTTAACTAAAATCTGGCTGTAAATGTCAGCTCCTAGAATCAAGTCAATTTTATTAGGAGTGTGAAATTTTGGATCGGCTAACTTAAGTGGTATTAAATTCTGACACAGTTGAATATTAACCTTCCGTGCAGGGATGACTGATGTCAGTTTGTTTAATACGTGAGCTTTAACTGGAATAGTGTAATTGGGATCATGAATTGATTGAAGTTTTAGACTTACCATTGCTTTTGATACAATGGGTTCAACTTGATCGCCAACACCTGATACAATCACGTTACTGGAGACCCTCTTAAGACCTAGTGATTGCACTGCAGACTCCGTGATGAACGAAGCCTGAGAACCTTGATCCAATAGAGATCTTAATGTTAAGTGGTTTCCGGTACGCGACTCTACTTTAACTAGTGCAGTAGCCAAAAGCACTTCACTGTGAATAATTGAATTACAAGCTACAACGTTATTTACTTCGCTATCGGGTAACGAAGTTGAGGCTACAACGATTTCACTCTTTTCAACTGATGGGCTCTCAACTTTATTATCAGTTGACCTGGGACTACTGTTATGCAAAAGAGAATGATGCTTCTTCTTACACACCCGGCATCTGGAAGTTTGGCGGCAAGTAAACACTGAATGACCAATACACATGCAGTTATAACACAAACCATTTGACTGGACAAAACCACGACGTGCGTCAACCTGTTCTTTTGCAAAGTTTTTGCAATTGTATAATCTATGACTCTCTGAACAGAATGGACACAAAATTTCAGCAGCGTGATAAACAGTGATGTTATTGCGGACTACATTGGGTTTTACTGTTCGGGTAGGCAAAAACTCCAGTGATCGGAACCTGTGTTCCAAAAAGGTTTTGAATTGACTCATTGTAGGGTGATCATCAGAAGTACTTATTTGTGCCTCCCACAACTTACGAGACTCTCCATCTAATTTGGTGCTAATGAGATAAATTACAATAACGTCCCATGAATCTGTCTGTAAACCTAAGTTTCTCAAACCGTTTAGGCAATCGCAAGTCGTATCTAACAAATCTTTAATAGCTTTAGATGAATCAGAATTAATATTTGACTGACTAATCAATCGCTTTAATAAACAGTTTGACAAATACTTTTTGTTGCTAAATCTTTTTTTTAACAGAGACCAAGATTCAATGTAATTTGCATTAGTAACTGGAATGTGACGTAAAAGTTGCTCTGCCTCCCCGGATAAATGGGCCTTAAGATAATGCAATTTTTGAACATTTTCTAAACTCTCATTTCTATGGACCAGTGACTCAAACAAATCTTCAAAAGTGGTCCATTCCGTGTATTTTCCACTGAAGGTGGGAATACTGATTTTAGGCAATTTAACCTGTGATATACTGATCCCGGTATAAGGTTGCGAGATAGGAGTTTTACCGCTTGATACTACTTTAAGAACTTTACTCAGACTCTCTTTTAACTCAGTTTTATAATCACAATAGATCTCGTGAGTCGATTCATATACATCATCTGTGAAATAAGTAGAGCTCCTATACTCATTAGTTTCGATATCAGTAATAATGGTTCGGTGTGTATCAATAAATAACTTCCATTGTTCCTCTAATGCTTCCAGCCGTGTCTCTATGTAAGCTTGTGTGATTCTTTCCTTTGGTGACTTTTTAAAGTTAACTTTGCCCTTGCTTATAGCAATTTTGACATCCTCTTGTAACTTAACTAAAGCTTCCATATTGACTTCTGAACAATTATCCATTGAGTGAAAAGACTTACTCAAACTATTAGGCATGAAAACATTAAACTCACAACTGCCCACCGACCAAGACAAATCAGATTAAATTCACAAGTTTAGAAATATATTAATCCGCAAACAATTCTACGCCAATAAAGTAGGATCTTAAAAATATCAGTAGTCCACAACACGACGAGAATACTAAGTCCGATGATTCTATTTTTTCTAAGTGTTTGGCGAATTTGACACTTGTAAAAAATCGGGCATAGGTTCCCCGTGTGTACACTTTTTCACCGATTATTCTAAGTCCTAATTACAATTTTGAAAAAAAATACAAGTGTTTGACAACTCTAGCAACTATACTAAATTTAACACAAAATTTTTCTAAGTCCAAAACTGCATAATTTTGTTTCCAATAAAGTTTGATCACTGACTCACGACTGTTCCGATTTATACCGTTGCTCCTAGCGCCCTCTGACGCTTTTCCAAAGCTGCTCCGCCTTTGCTGTTTCCTGGAGGCTCCTTTAGGCTGCACTGCTTTTAGCGCCCTCTGGTGGAGTTTCCGCCGCAACTGCTTTTTGCGCTTCTTAGTGCAAACTCGCCCGTAGAATAATGGCACACCATAAGCAACAATCCATCACTTGATCGGTGTACGGAAATGGCCAGTTGTACAAACTCCCAGGTAGCCTTTATCCGGCTTACCAAAGGACCACAATTGTACAGTGTCCCAAAAATAACTAGGATTGTTAGTTGAAAAGAAAAGACAATTCCCAGTTAGGTAAGAGTGAATGTATTTTGAACCTTATGATATGCACTTATATTCAAATTTAAAAAACCAAATACTACCGCGATTTAAATGAGCACAGCGACATCTCTTGATACATTTCGGAATGAATTTTATTACATACATTGTTGTGAGTTAGGAATTGTAATGGCAACATTAAACACTTCTTTTTAACCGCTTGACCGATTTAATTTGTCGATTGATAGGCCAACATAATAGTTATAAGCTGATCATATAATTTTTTATTCGAACAATTGCGTCCATGCGAAAAGTATAACATATTTTCCTTAATTTTCGCTACCTAATGACGCAGCGACTGTCGTAACAGCCACGTTTACGCGCTGTTATGGACCGTATATTAATAAGTTTTCGGGCGATAATCGTATTAACATTTCTCGAGTCGCTAATTTAGGGGCACTACTCGCCTTAACTAAAGCCATATTCGGACAAGAAAAAATGTCGTTCTGGATAGCTAATTAGATTACCAAAAAAGTCACATAAAGAATATCTAAGACTCCAAAATAAAGCTTTATGAAATGATTTTGTATAATATAATTAATAACAGAAGATAGTTCCGTCGCGTAGCAGCACAGAATCAACTGTTTAAATGAAACAAAGCATTCCTGCGTCCGGCAGCGGCTCCTAGTCTCCGAGTTCGGTTTACACAAACAAATAGTATCGTTACGACTCACAAATAAAACAGACTTTCGATAGCTACATTAACGTATAAAACGCCTATACGAGTATAACAATATTCTTTCCGGAAAAATATTCTAAGAAGTCTTCTACTTTTTGGTTAAAATAATTATTTTATTTAACTTAACAACACGATACTTCGTTGAACTTGTGTAGTTAAAAGTTCTACCGTAAGGATATTTTCCCGACAGTCACACCAATTATCTAGCCCCCAAACTAACCAAGGCTTGTAATTGGTTACTAGATGACAGATAAACCTACTTAAATACGTTTATAAACATCCATGACTTAGATGCAAATGCTTGCGCTCATCACAAAAACATTTGCCCCTTTCGGGATTCGAACCCGCAACCGCCTGGCTTTGTAGCCCCAGCGCGAACCACTACATG
Organism: Anania hortulata; assembly: GCA_963576865.1. Taxonomy (NCBI): domain Eukaryota; kingdom Metazoa; phylum Arthropoda; class Insecta; order Lepidoptera; family Crambidae; genus Anania; species Anania hortulata. Next base: position 20,829,353 of record OY756399.1, on the reverse strand, counting down.
AGACGGTCGTCAAAACGACGATTCCGATGAAAGATACGATGACACACACAAGTAAAATACGACAGTATAGATTTCGTACTGGCAGATAATGTTTGTTGACATTAAGACCGCCATTATTTTATTGTGCAACAAACTAACACGCAACCATAATTAAATGGCAAATGACCTGTAGCAGTGCGTGCGTACTGAATCCCTAGGTCGGCTCATCAAGTATTCCCGACTCCCTAAACCAGTTTGCGTCACAAAAAGTTTGCCCCGACTTACGTCCGCGTGGACACCTATAATATTTAAAACGCACGTTGACGTTATTCACTTGGGCACCCGATGAAGTATCCTATTTGCTAAACATTGTCGTTCGTTGTATACTTAAACTGATTTGTCGTTAACGTTACTAAATTAATAACTTTGATTGCAGTTTTTGACAAAACTTTTAACACAAACAAAACAACACAATTGTAACTTTCTCAAAATGTTGTTTGTTTTACAACTAAAAACAAATATGTGTGACAAGAAATATAGTGTGTGTGTGTTGCGATACAAAATAAAAATAAAATAGCAAGTAATGTAAGACTTACGTTTTCGCTAAGTTCTTCTGTGGTTCCCGACCGAGTGCGCGACTGCCTGCCTCGCGCCGCGTCCCGAACTGCGAATGTATCAGAGCAGCCGCAGCCGCCGTGTGCCACAGAGCACGAGGGTGCAGTACCACTGGCCAGTCACCACCACGCGCCACGCTAACATGCACATTCTGCATCGTATCGTGATCTCAGAAATTATTTAGGGTAATGTATATGCCAAATTGCTCACTTTTTCTCTTGATGTATACGAGAAACATGTTGATATTCTTCCACGATTCTTTTTAATATCTGAAAATTTCATTTCAGATTTAAAAAAAACACTTTTTTCGAATCGATAAAAAGTACAGGTACTTTTTTGTTACCTAAAAAAGAGAATTTTAGAATGAAAACGCCTATACCTTAGTGGAAAGATTTATTTATTGTGTATGGTTTTTGCAAACTGCAACCGCGAATTGCGATATTAAAATCAGGTGAAATTATTATTATTATCATTAAAATGGGTTTCATGTTAAATCAACAGTGTCGCGGCTATAGTATAGCTGCTCTGCTGGTTTTGACAACTTCTGGTTTAAAACCCAACGGCGTTTTGACTTGGAAATGAGGTTGACTCATCTATAAATGTAAAGGGGTGTTTAAGTGCACGAATTGTGCCCAACAGGGTCCATAACACTGGTTCTTTAATTTGTAACATCTATATGTACATTATGGTTTTGCAATAAATTATTGAGTATTGAGTATTGAATTTGAAATGTTTATTAAAATTGCCTATAGTATAATAACCTTTACAACAAGTCAATAGATAAAAGGCAAGATCAAGCACGGCCAACTAGAACGGCTAGCTGTCTGTTTACTTATTAAATGCTAAGCCAAGGTCATTGGAATAGCATAGAGACTTCCAATTAGGAAGCGTGCGTTACCTGTTTGTTGTGTGCGATTGCGGAGCACAATTTTACGATCTTAGTGGCCCTACTGTATATACCTTTCTTGTGGTGGATCACTGGTGCCTTCTCACACAATATAATTTATTTACGTGCGCTAACTGAATCGCGAGTTAAATGCCCACCAGTATGTTTCGGGGAAGGGTTCTCTTCGTTCTCTCGTTGCTAAACAGAAAATAAAATATATTTAGTTATAAATACAAATATAATTTAATGTTATGTTAACATAAGAGCGAAAAATATTTACCTTTGAAGGCTGGTTTGCAAATGTTATGTTTCCAAAATAGCAACTTTGACAATGTTATGCTTCCAAAATAGATTATATTATTATGATACAATGTAGATAGTTATACAGCTTAATTATGAAAAATGTTCAATGCAAATCATTACATACATTACAAGAGTATATGCTAAAGGATTGGGCTATGGGGTGCTGGGCTGGTGCGAAATAAAACACACGGCGTGTTACAAAAAGTACGTCTCTATTACAGAAGGAGCCGCGCCCGCGCGACACTCCTGCGCATCGCGGGGACTCCCCAGGGAACAAACAGTGAACCACATACGGTATAATGGTACGCATGACGATACAGCCCCCCTAGCGTGACCACCAAAACACGATATGATATAATATAGCGATTTATCGACACAAACAGTTTTTTTTTTAAATAAGAAAGATATAGACGCCATGTTGAATTTTTATGGTCGCTCTTTTGATAAAAATGCAAAAATACCGTTTGTGTCGATAAATCGCTATACCATATCATATCGTGTTTTGGTGGTCATGCTAGGGGTACAGGGTGACTGCGTGGGACACCAGACGAGTTTCTTTCGTGTCAGATGTTCTACTCATGCTTGATCGTTATTACTCATTACAATGGCTGTGTGCAATAGTGTTACAAAGAGAGAATTTTTTTCTTTCTAGATTTACTTTTGGCTTCATAGTAAAGGTTGTTCGAAATCATGAGTATAACAACTAGTAGAAACGCGTCCGGTGTTACCTGTGTAGGTGCGTATACTTTTGAAGTCAAATAAGTATTACATAAACACAATCGCTAATCGCTGGCTAAATGAGTTAGTAGTTACTGTTTATTAATCAGATCGCGAGCGACGGCGCAGGAGTGGCGCCCTCTGGCGGCGCTTGCTCATTTTACGAAAACAAAATACACTACAAATTCCAGACCCCAAATTCATATATCGAACATTTATTGGATTATAGTTTACATGTGCACGACAAATTGATAATCTGAAAAATATAAACTTTAAAGTAGCAACATCGATATTGCTCGTGAGAATTGACGCGGGGCCAGAAAGTTGTTTACAGATTGGTTGAGAGGGCCTGCCCACTCCAGGACCGACACCGGTTGGAGGCCCGCGACTGCTTTGCAGCAGCCATTATTATTTGCTGTGCTTCTGGTATTACGTTACGAGTACACACGACATAATCGCGCAAAATTTATATACCCGGAAGGCTGCAAGTAATCTGTATTACCCCTTGATGCATTGCGACTGACACGAAAAGCGAGTACCTACAGAGAATAATAGTTAATAAGAATAGCGAACAAAAAAAGAACGGCTTACAAATTAGTTGCGAGAAAAAGGCACCACAGAAGCGCCCAGTCGCGCGGCAAACACACTAACAACATCAAAAGGCGTAGTTACAGCGCTACTGTCACAGACACAGGCCTGATGCACTCCGCACTTAAGGTATATTGCTACAAGTACATCTGACGCAATTTCAGTGGCTAGTGGCACTAACCTCGTTGCATGGAGCACATATCCTATAGAGTAGAAATGTCATAAGATTTGTTCTGCCAGTTTTTAATCTGTATCTTTACTGTTTTTGTATAAGCGAGAGTTGACAGGAGTTGTCATTTCATACTAAATGTAAGTGAAAAATCACTAACTAGTTTCAGAGAAAGATGGTTCGGATTGCTGCTTATAGAGTATGTGCTCGATGCGTCGCTGTTAAGATGTTAAAGTCAGAAAATCATTTGCGCGTAGCAACTTGGAACATTTTTGTTTACGCGTTCGGGCTGTCGGCATAATTTTAGGCTTGGATGATTATGCTAGCTATAATTGCATTTTGTTCTATTGCGATTTGCCGCAATAGAACAAAATTTATTTTTTGTTCGATTGTTGTGAATAGCGCGCCATCTGATAAGTTTAGGTTATCTGTGGTAGTGGCGAGTTTGCCGCGTGTCAGGTGCACTAATAAGGCGTTCCTTCACGCTACCAATTTGAATGCGCCCTTAGTTCTTTTTGAAACCAGTTTCGATGTAGCAAAGTATGCAGCCAATAAAGACCAAATATCTTATTGAATAAAGACTGATAAATATGGCGTAATACAATAAATCGACTTTTAAAGGTTACTAAATAGACTAACTTTCAATTTCATGATTTTTAATAAACGTTCTATTAGTGTAAGTTGATCCTTTTTGTTGCACAATGATGGTGACAACCTATCGTTCAATTGGTAAACCACCACCTTTTACTGATTGATGTTTTTTTTTGTATTTTTACTTTAAATGTATAAAATAATCATTTTTTATTTATTTTGAATATCCCGCCCTACTTTTATAAGTGTGTGTGTGATATATCGTAACGTAATAGAAACACGATGTCCGTCCTTGAATATTGTAAAATACGAAATCCAGTCTATTTACAATAAATAAGTACACAAAAAATTTCACAATGGATGAGCAAACATATGATGCGATAGCACGGGGGGCTAATAGGAATATAATCGAGATTATGATTTACAAAATAGTTTGAAATGTAACAATACATGACATGTAATCTTAAGTCCGATTCTGACGCTCAAATACAGAACAACTTTCCGCATGAGACAGGAAAATAAAATAAAAAACACTTCCAGCCTCCAAAGCAAGACCGTTCGATAGCATAATTGTCGACCGAAAAACGCAGTGACGCTATAGGATTCAGGTTATCAGTTGTTAATTCCTCATCAAAAGGTTCTGTATTGGAGGCCAGCCCCCTTAGCATGATCACCAAAACACGATATGATAGATATGGCGATTTATCGACACCAACCGTAGATTATTTTCAAAACTAAGATAGATATAGACGCCATGTTGAATTTTTATCGCAAAAGCGATCTTAACATGTGACATCAGCGGACGGCGATTCAACATGGCGGCTATATCTATCATATTTTTGCAGTCGGTGTCGTTAAATCGCTATATTATCATATCGTGTTTTAGTGGTCATGCTAGGGGGGCTGGTGTAATTCCGACCCGGACCACACGCGGACGGCACCGACCAGCACTCGGGCCGCGGTCGGCGCTAAAATAAGTATTCTCTTAGATTTATAAGATATTAATAGTAATCTGTATTTGTCCAATCACAAGTATAATGTGTTAACATGCTAAAAGTTCACACATTATACTTGTGTACAATATTTACCGCCGGGTACTGTAGGCGAGAATGACGGCTGGAGTTGAGCGCTAGTAAAAAAAACTGTGTTGCGGCAGAGTAGTCATCGCGTCGTTCACTAATGCCTAGTATATACAAGCAGAACGAACAGCACAGAGACCTTCGGAATGTCGTTTGAATTAGAATTCAAACTACAAAAACTTATCGGTTTTTTTTTATGGAAAATATAACGTTGTTTCTGAGATCTCGATGTCTGTCTCGTTGAGAAAGTTTTATTCGAGCAACAGAATCACTCCGTAAAAGACAAATATTGAACAAAATATCACCTTACATAATTAGTTATGTAAAAATAAAGTTGTAATCATGATATCGCACCGTGTGTTTACAAATTACGATTAATTCAATCTTCGAAAATCATACTTACAATAAATAAAAAGAGTTCTAATAAAAAGGGAGCAATAAACATACCGTAAAAGAAAATACAGAAAGATCCCAATTTGCGTTCCTACAATTGAACCGAATAATCAGTAAGGCGTGTATAATACAGAGTCGAGTGAAGCCCAGATCGAGCGGTCAACGGTTTTGCTTTCAATTGTCGTCAAATTTTAATATACTTAAATTAAAGTGAATCGCAGTCAACAGTAGACGCTTTAGAACAAGAGCTTTTTGGTAGTAAATATTGAAAAGAAAGCTATAGATATCTTTGTCACGTTGTATACTAAAATGCGTTGGTTGTCTTAAGATTTCGGTAAATGCATTTCGAAAAAGCAAGAGGGCCGCCCGCGACTTCACTCGAGTACAGGCCTAAGTAAATGCATAAAACACTGCATCATATCATTTATTGCAAATCGACACATAGCATTCATTCTAATAATACAAAATAGGTTATTATTATATTTACGCAATATCTCGGAAATAGTCTAGAATTTATAATTTATCATCGAAAGTTGCAAAACGCGTACACGAAATAAGTTTACTATTTACACTCACACGATGTTATTATATTTATCGTTTCGAATTCAATCGAGTAGACATACCGGTCCCAGGTTCAGAACCCTACGATAGCGAATTGCCCTCCGATGAGTCACGTGACAATAATGATAAATCATATAATATGGTGTCACGTGGTCTACTAGTGGACAGGTCGCCATAGAACGGGTCCGAGGGGGCGCGCTTATATAAAACAGACTTCATCAAGCATACGATACAGTACAAGGATCAAATTAAACATGAGATGTGAAAATTTCGATAATTTTATTGACAATAAAAAATAACGAGTGACATACAAGTACTTTAGACATACGCATAAACCGCGGCCCGGCCGACCCGCCGCGGGCCAGCCCGCCGGCCCGCGCGGGCCGGGAGTGCGGGACTGCCAGTGCCGGGGCGGCCGCAGTAACATAATCCGGGAATATTGCTCGATACATAAAGTAAAATATACAAAATATGTGTATAATCACTAACTCCATGATCAGAGATGCGTGTTGCATGCGAGCATGCAACGGCCGCGGCCGCCGCACCCGCCCCGCTCGCATAGACGTCGCCCTTATCGTAGTTCGATATCGACTTAAATAAAGTTTGAGCGAGTGTCCCTCCCCAATATTTATTTAAATGGAGTCGAACTGACGGCTTCGTCGTTATTCGAGCGCGGTGCGGCGCGAGCGAGCCGAGCGCCTCGACAGTAGACTCCGCGGAGTCGCAGTGGACAATTTACAAAGAACGTTTACACGAAGGCGGTAGGGTACCTTGTGATCTGCGACAGGTACTACTTCAGTGCACACACCGGTCTCCACAGAGTAAGACTTGAGAAGCAGTTAGCGCCCCCGAGTGAGGCGTCGCGACCGCAAGGTACCTAGCACGCGACATTCGGCGACCGAGTGACCGAGTGCGACCGCGGACAACAGAAATAACCACGACCACTAAACATTCAAGTACAAAAAATGTGTAAACATATTAACCGATCGTTAAAAAAGTCAAAGATTCTTGAAATATGCTAAGTTTTTTTTATTGTGATGTGAATATGTTTATTTTGGGTCCGCGGCGCGTATTTACACATTATAGATGCGCTTCCAGCAGATTTGACCGAACACACAACCGCCCTGTCCTACAGTTACATAGTTTAGTGAGTTATCGATTCGCCCCGTCGAGCGGTTACAGCTATGCGATAGATAATACTTAAAGGCATGACCGACATCATACGTCTAAATGTTAAATTTTACACATAGAAGGGAAAATATTATCTATACTCGGGGGTACAGGCTAGTGTTACGCGTAGTACTGGGGCGGGCAACTCAACGGAGGCGGCGAGCCCTCCCGAGCCCTCCCGGCACCGAGGGCCTCCCGTAGGGTCGAGGTACGAATTTTAAACTCATTTTTTTACACATATTGAAAAATAATCATAGTACATATTTATTATAATTAATCATTTGGATTTTCCGTAGTCCTCGACCAGAGAGCCGATACCCGAACGTTCGTGCCGTATTAGGTAGAGCCGCCTCGCGCTCGGTGGGGCTCGCGTGCACTTTGAACGAACGACACATTCCTTTAATTTAATACGAATCGAGGCCGCCGCCCGCCGCCGCGCCACCCTCGCGCCGGCCGCGGGCGGCGGCCGCTAAAATAATATTAATTAACTATCTAACTACTTAAACCGAATAAGAAAAGCGATATGCGAAAGCGTTTAATTTAGTAAGAGACCGGGGCACCGGTCCGTCTTAACGCTACGTTAGTACGCGTGTCCGCCGGCGCGGCGGGGGGCGGGAACGACTGCCACCTCCGGGGGGAGGGGGGGCGAAATACTTTATTATTTCTGGAGATGTCAAACAGGTACCGTCGGTCATTGATGGGGGCGAGGATGCTCAGAACAGTGAACGCGTGTGAACCTGCCGCGGGCGCGGGGCGGCGGGTCCCCCGGCGGGGCGGGGGACGATGCTGCCGCACCTGTTGACAATAAATTCAAATTATTTATTAACCATTTCGTTACATTGCATAACATTGGTACGTCAAAATTTTCAATTTCCATAATTGCATTGTCAAATGATTTACGATCACTTAATATATAACTGAAAAATAATTAAATATAATAACAAAACAATTTAAACTTAAATAAAATAAACATGTCAGTAGAAATTAAGTCCGAAAATGAACATTTCATAAATTCGTCTACATTATAGAAAGCATGATTTAAGAAAAATACCTTAATCATTTGTTCGAACGCATTATATTTGACAACCTGTGTGGAATACGTAGGAGTTGGGTAATGATTCGATTAAGGCGGCGGGGGGGCTCGTGTAGTGTGCGGTAGTGTAGTGGAGGGCACCGACCTGGCTAGCGGCGGTAGGCGGGGCGCGGCTGGAAGGCGGCGCGGTGCGAGGAGAGGGGGCGGCGGCGGGGGGGCTCGTGTAGTGTGCGGTAGTGTAGTGGAGGGCACCGACCTGGCTAGCGGCGGTAGGCGGGGCGCGGCTGGAAGGCGGCGCGGTGCGAGGAGAGGGGGCGGCGGCGGGGGGGCTCGTGTAGTGTGCGGTAGTGTAGTGGAGGGCACCGACCTGGCTAGCGGCGGTAGGCGGGGCGCGGCTGGAAGGCGGCGCGGTGCGAGGAGAGGGGGCGGCGGCGGGGGGGCTCGTGTAGTGTGCGGTAGTGTAGTGGAGGGCACCGACCTGGCTAGCGGCGGTAGGCGGGGCGCGGCTGGAAGGCGGCGCGGTGCGAGGAGAGGGGGCGGCGGCGGGGGGGCTCGTGTAGTGTGCGGTAGTGTAGTGGAGGGCACCGACCTGGCTAGCGGCGGTAGGCGGGGCGCGGCTGGAAGGCGGCGCGGTGCGAGGAGAGGGGGCGGCGGCGGGGGGGCTCGTGTAGTGTGCGGTAGTGTAGTGGAGGGCACCGACCTGGCTAGCGGCGGTAGGCGGGGCGCGGCTGGAAGGCGGCGCGGTGCGAGGAGAGGGGGCGGCGGCGGGGGGGCTCGTGTAGTGTGCGGTAGTGTAGTGGAGGGCACCGACCTGGCTAGCGGCGGTAGGCGGGGCGCGGCTGGAAGGCGGCGCGGTGCGAGGAGAGGGGGCGGCGGCGGGGGGGCTCGTGTAGTGTGCGGTAGTGTAGTGGAGGGCACCGACCTGGCTAGCGGCGGTAGGCGGGGCGCGGCTGGAAGGCGGCGCGGTGCGAGGAGAGGGGGCGGCGGCGGGGGGGCTCGTGTAGTGTGCGGTAGTGTAGTGGAGGGCACCGACCTGGCTAGCGGCGGTAGGCGGGGCGCGGCTGGAAGGCGGCGCGGTGCGAGGAGAGGGGGCGGCGGCGGGGGGGCTCGTGTAGTGTGCGGTAGTGTAGTGGAGGGCACCGACCTGGCTAGCGGCGGTAGGCGGGGCGCGGCTGGAAGGCGGCGCGGTGCGAGGAGAGGGGGCGGCGGCGGGGGGGCTCGTGTAGTGTGCGGTAGTGTAGTGGAGGGCACCGACCTGGCTAGCGGCGGTAGGCGGGGCGCGGCTGGAAGGCGGCGCGGTGCGAGGAGAGGGGGCGGCGGCGGGGGGGCTCGTGTAGTGTGCGGTAGTGTAGTGGAGGGCACCGACCTGGCTAGCGGCGGTAGGCGGGGCGCGGCTGGAAGGCGGCGCGGTGCGAGGAGAGGGGGCGGCGGCGGGGGGGCTCGTGTAGTGTGCGGTAGTGTAGTGGAGGGCACCGACCTGGCTAGCGGCGGTAGGCGGGGCGCGGCTGGAAGGCGGCGCGGTGCGAGGAGAGGGGGCGGCGGCGGGGGGGCTCGTGTAGTGTGCGGTAGTGTAGTGGAGGGCACCGACCTGGCTAGCGGCGGTAGGCGGGGCGCGGCTGGAAGGCGGCGCGGTGCGAGGAGAGGGGGCGGCGGCGGGGGGGCTCGTGTAGTGTGCGGTAGTGTAGTGGAGGGCACCGACCTGGCTAGCGGCGGTAGGCGGGGCGCGGCTGGAAGGCGGCGCGGTGCGAGGAGAGGGGGCGGCGGCGGGGGGGCTCGTGTAGTGTGCGGTAGTGTAGTGGAGGGCACCGACCTGGCTAGCGGCGGTAGGCGGGGCGCGGCTGGAAGGCGGCGCGGTGCGAGGAGAGGGGGCGGCGGCGGGGGGGCTCGTGTAGTGTGCGGTAGTGTAGTGGAGGGCACCGACCTGGCTAGCGGCGGTAGGCGGGGCGCGGCTGGAAGGCGGCGCGGTGCGAGGAGAGGGGGCGGCGGCGGGGGGGCTCGTGTAGTGTGCGGTAGTGTAGTGGAGGGCACCGACCTGGCTAGCGGCGGTAGGCGGGGCGCGGCTGGAAGGCGGCGCGGTGCGAGGAGAGGGGGCGGCGGCGGGGGGGCTCGTGTAGTGTGCGGTAGTGTAGTGGAGGGCACCGACCTGGCTAGCGGCGGTAGGCGGGGCGCGGCTGGAAGGCGGCGCGGTGCGAGGAGAGGGGGCGGCGGCGGGGGGGCTCGTGTAGTGTGCGGTAGTGTAGTGGAGGGCACCGACCTGGCTAGCGGCGGTAGGCGGGGCGCGGCTGGAAGGCGGCGCGGTGCGAGGAGAGGGGGCGGCGGCGGGGGGGCTCGTGTAGTGTGCGGTAGTGTAGTGGAGGGCACCGACCTGGCTAGCGGCGGTAGGCGGGGCGCGGCTGGAAGGCGGCGCGGTGCGAGGAGAGGGGGCGGCGGCGGGGGGGCTCGTGTAGTGTGCGGTAGTGTAGTGGAGGGCACCGACCTGGCTAGCGGCGGTAGGCGGGGCGCGGCTGGAAGGCGGCGCGGTGCGAGGAGAGGGGGCGGCGGCGGGGGGGCTCGTGTAGTGTGCGGTAGTGTAGTGGAGGGCACCGACCTGGCTAGCGGCGGTAGGCGGGGCGCGGCTGGAAGGCGGCGCGGTGCGAGGAGAGGGGGCGGCGGCGGGGGGGCTCGTGTAGTGTGCGGTAGTGTAGTGGAGGGCACCGACCTGGCTAGCGGCGGTAGGCGGGGCGCGGCTGGAAGGCGGCGCGGTGCGAGGAGAGGGGGCGGCGGCGGGGGGGCTCGTGTAGTGTGCGGTAGTGTAGTGGAGGGCACCGACCTGGCTAGCGGCGGTAGGCGGGGCGCGGCTGGAAGGCGGCGCGGTGCGAGGAGAGGGGGCGGCGGCGGGGGGGCTCGTGTAGTGTGCGGTAGTGTAGTGGAGGGCACCGACCTGGCTAGCGGCGGTAGGCGGGGCGCGGCTGGAAGGCGGCGCGGTGCGAGGAGAGGGGGCGGCGGCGGGGGGGCTCGTGTAGTGTGCGGTAGTGTAGTGGAGGGCACCGACCTGGCTAGCGGCGGTAGGCGGGGCGCGGCTGGAAGGCGGCGCGGTGCGAGGAGAGGGGGCGGCGGCGGGGGGGCTCGTGTAGTGTGCGGTAGTGTAGTGGAGGGCACCGACCTGGCTAGCGGCGGTAGGCGGGGCGCGGCTGGAAGGCGGCGCGGTGCGAGGAGAGGGGGCGGCGGCGGGGGGGCTCGTGTAGTGTGCGGTAGTGTAGTGGAGGGCACCGACCTGGCTAGCGGCGGTAGGCGGGGCGCGGCTGGAAGGCGGCGCGGTGCGAGGAGAGGGGGCGGCGGCGGGGGGGCTCGTGTAGTGTGCGGTAGTGTAGTGGAGGGCACCGACCTGGCTAGCGGCGGTAGGCGGGGCGCGGCTGGAAGGCGGCGCGGTGCGAGGAGAGGGGGCGGCGGCGGGGGGGCTCGTGTAGTGTGCGGTAGTGTAGTGGAGGGCACCGACCTGGCTAGCGGCGGTAGGCGGGGCGCGGCTGGAAGGCGGCGCGGTGCGAGGAGAGGGGGCGGCGGCGGGGGGGCTCGTGTAGTGTGCGGTAGTGTAGTGGAGGGCACCGACCTGGCTAGCGGCGGTAGGCGGGGCGCGGCTGGAAGGCGGCGCGGTGCGAGGAGAGGGGGCGGCGGCGGGGGGGCTCGTGTAGTGTGCGGTAGTGTAGTGGAGGGCACCGACCTGGCTAGCGGCGGTAGGCGGGGCGCGGCTGGAAGGCGGCGCGGTGCGAGGAGAGGGGGCGGCGGCGGGGGGGCTCGTGTAGTGTGCGGTAGTGTAGTGGAGGGCACCGACCTGGCTAGCGGCGGTAGGCGGGGCGCGGCTGGAAGGCGGCGCGGTGCGAGGAGAGGGGGCGGCGGCGGGGGGGCTCGTGTAGTGTGCGGTAGTGTAGTGGAGGGCACCGACCTGGCTAGCGGCGGTAGGCGGGGCGCGGCTGGAAGGCGGCGCGGTGCGAGGAGAGGGGGCGGCGGCGGGGGGGCTCGTGTAGTGTGCGGTAGTGTAGTGGAGGGCACCGACCTGGCTAGCGGCGGTAGGCGGGGCGCGGCTGGAAGGCGGCGCGGTGCGAGGAGAGGGGGCGGCGGCGGGGGGGCTCGTGTAGTGTGCGGTAGTGTAGTGGAGGGCACCGACCTGGCTAGCGGCGGTAGGCGGGGCGCGGCTGGAAGGCGGCGCGGTGCGAGGAGAGGGGGCGGCGGCGGGGGGGCTCGTGTAGTGTGCGGTAGTGTAGTGGAGGGCACCGACCTGGCTAGCGGCGGTAGGCGGGGCGCGGCTGGAAGGCGGCGCGGTGCGAGGAGAGGGGGCGGCGGCGGGGGGGCTCGTGTAGTGTGCGGTAGTGTAGTGGAGGGCACCGACCTGGCTAGCGGCGGTAGGCGGGGCGCGGCTGGAAGGCGGCGCGGTGCGAGGAGAGGGGGCGGCGGCGGGGGGGCTCGTGTAGTGTGCGGTAGTGTAGTGGAGGGCACCGACCTGGCTAGCGGCGGTAGGCGGGGCGCGGCTGGAAGGCGGCGCGGTGCGAGGAGAGGGGGCGGCGGCGGGGGGGCTCGTGTAGTGTGCGGTAGTGTAGTGGAGGGCACCGACCTGGCTAGCGGCGGTAGGCGGGGCGCGGCTGGAAGGCGGCGCGGTGCGAGGAGAGGGGGCGGCGGCGGGGGGGCTCGTGTAGTGTGCGGTAGTGTAGTGGAGGGCACCGACCTGGCTAGCGGCGGTAGGCGGGGCGCGGCTGGAAGGCGGCGCGGTGCGAGGAGAGGGGGCGGCGGCGGGGGGGCTCGTGTAGTGTGCGGTAGTGTAGTGGAGGGCACCGACCTGGCTAGCGGCGGTAGGCGGGGCGCGGCTGGAAGGCGGCGCGGTGCGAGGAGAGGGGGCGGCGGCGGGGGGGCTCGTGTAGTGTGCGGTAGTGTAGTGGAGGGCACCGACCTGGCTAGCGGCGGTAGGCGGGGCGCGGCTGGAAGGCGGCGCGGTGCGAGGAGAGGGGGCGGCGGCGGGGGGGCTCGTGTAGTGTGCGGTAGTGTAGTGGAGGGCACCGACCTGGCTAGCGGCGGTAGGCGGGGCGCGGCTGGAAGGCGGCGCGGTGCGAGGAGAGGGGGCGGCGGCGGGGGGGCTCGTGTAGTGTGCGGTAGTGTAGTGGAGGGCACCGACCTGGCTAGCGGCGGTAGGCGGGGCGCGGCTGGAAGGCGGCGCGGTGCGAGGAGAGGGGGCGGCGGCGGGGGGGCTCGTGTAGTGTGCGGTAGTGTAGTGGAGGGCACCGACCTGGCTAGCGGCGGTAGGCGGGGCGCGGCTGGAAGGCGGCGCGGTGCGAGGAGAGGGGGCGGCGGCGGGGGGGCTCGTGTAGTGTGCGGTAGTGTAGTGGAGGGCACCGACCTGGCTAGCGGCGGTAGGCGGGGCGCGGCTGGAAGGCGGCGCGGTGCGAGGAGAGGGGGCGGCGGCGGGGGGGCTCGTGTAGTGTGCGGTAGTGTAGTGGAGGGCACCGACCTGGCTAGCGGCGGTAGGCGGGGCGCGGCTGGAAGGCGGCGCGGTGCGAGGAGAGGGGGCGGCGGCGGGGGGGCTCGTGTAGTGTGCGGTAGTGTAGTGGAGGGCACCGACCTGGCTAGCGGCGGTAGGCGGGGCGCGGCTGGAAGGCGGCGCGGTGCGAGGAGAGGGGGCGGCGGCGGGGGGGCTCGTGTAGTGTGCGGTAGTGTAGTGGAGGGCACCGACCTGGCTAGCGGCGGTAGGCGGGGCGCGGCTGGAAGGCGGCGCGGTGCGAGGAGAGGGGGCGGCGGCGGGGGGGCTCGTGTAGTGTGCGGTAGTGTAGTGGAGGGCACCGACCTGGCTAGCGGCGGTAGGCGGGGCGCGGCTGGAAGGCGGCGCGGTGCGAGGAGAGGGGGCGGCGGCGGGGGGGCTCGTGTAGTGTGCGGTAGTGTAGTGGAGGGCACCGACCTGGCTAGCGGCGGTAGGCGGGGCGCGGCTGGAAGGCGGCGCGGTGCGAGGAGAGGGGGCGGCGGCGGGGGGGCTCGTGTAGTGTGCGGTAGTGTAGTGGAGGGCACCGACCTGGCTAGCGGCGGTAGGCGGGGCGCGGCTGGAAGGCGGCGCGGTGCGAGGAGAGGGGGCGGCGGCGGGGGGGCTCGTGTAGTGTGCGGTAGTGTAGTGGAGGGCACCGACCTGGCTAGCGGCGGTAGGCGGGGCGCGGCTGGAAGGCGGCGCGGTGCGAGGAGAGGGGGCGGCGGCGGGGGGGCTCGCGGCCGCGCGTCTTCTTCTCCTCCACGTTCAGCTTCACGCCCTCCGAGCTGTCCGCCGGGAAGTACAGCGGCTGAGAAACAGAACATCTTATCAAATTTGCATACAAAATAGTACGAGGCATCAAATCCACGTCATCCGGGAAACTACACATCTGAGTGTTGTTTGCACCGTATGTGCTCCTTAATCATTCGTCTGATTGCGATGAAACTTGGCTAAATTGTGCGCACCCCGCGGCGCTAGTCTACATCGGGTTTGGATCCGCGGTCAAGGAGCGAGGGACGTGAATCAATTAAAACTTGCCGATCCTGTCACGCCGCTTCAACACGCACCAGCCGCACCACGGCTGAGAGTTCGACTGGCTGATCCAGCCAGTCGAACTCTCGCTGGCGTTATGAAGTGCCACGAGTAGCAGAGGCGTGGAGTGGGGAAGCTGCACTTTTATCCCGATAGGTGTCGCATTGTGTTTGGTCATACAGTAGTGATTATATTATCAGTGGTTTTGCCACTGCTGCCACTGATCAAATCATCATTACTGCGAATTAATGCAATGTTGTTAAAAACTAATTTATTTCTGCAAATAGGCCAAAATAAGCTCTTTTACACGTCCCAATATATTTTTAGTCTACTTATTACTTCTGGACAATTGAGGACAAAAGAAAACGCAGCGCAAGAAACTCGGTCACTGTTGTCAGCCTTAAATAAATAAAAAGCCTTTAAATAGTATGTTTATATTACAAGATATAATTTCCAAGACCAACCACGCTGGCGCCACCAGTCAGATGGTCGAATAATATTATAAAGACGGCAGGACCGACCAGAGACAGCTTCAAGAGGCATATGTCCAGGGCCGTCTTAAATATCCCGGGGTCCCCCGGGGCACACAAGAATTTGGGGGCAGTATTGCAAAGTAAAAATGAAATACCTACTGTTGGTATGAATTCATGACTTCCATAAAATTATTTCATATCTCCGTTAGAAGTGTAGTTTTCCCTTCTTTTTTCTAGGCTTTGACTTTGACTAGTGCTTTGGGGCCCCCGTGAGGGCGGGGACCCTGGGCACAGGCCTCGTGTGCCCTTATGGTAAAGACGGAACTGCATATGTCCAACAGTGGCCAAACACATAATGCTAAAGAAGAAGGAGAAGAAGAAGAAGAAGATGAGTACTCACGGCCGCGTTGAGGCAGTCGTGCGCGGCCTGCTCGCTCTCGTACGTGATGAACCCGTAGTTGGGGTGCCGCGGCGCGCCCGGCGCGGCCGGCTTGCTGTCACACAAACAACCTCTATTTAGTTATGATTCCCGCCACTCAATGTTCCAGTGGAAGGCTTAAGACTCGTCGGAGCTTCGTGTCAGAGACTTCTTGCATGCTCCCCAATCTGGGATCACAAGGTGGAAAGACATACCCCGCACCGCTACTCCCACCGTCGGAGAGCCTCCCACCAGGCAAAGACCTTCCGGGGCCGACCTGGAAAGCCTTGAACAGGCAGCGATCACAGGTCGGCCGTTGTAAGGAAAATCTAAAAAAGTGAGGCTACACTGACGGCACCAACAGCATGTGTGTCTGCGGTGCGAAAAATAATTACAAACAACAAATATTCTTTGACATTATTCAGAATTTCAGTTTGATAATATAAATAAAATTATTATAATATAAATAAAAATCAATTTTACATGTTCACCCTGAAATTCTGAACAAAGAATATAATTTACGACATTTCGTCAAAAAGTATGTGTTGTTTGTAATTATTTTCTCTATCGATTAACGTGTTTCATAGGTGTACACCAAAATAACGTTGTTTTAGGGTTACTAGAACTTGAGGTATGCCATTTAGGTTCAATGCGTTTTAAAACGAATGAAAATAGGGATGACGACTGGGTAAAGAAAATGAAATTCTATTCAATTCGTCAGTTAGATTATCAATAAATAATGGACACTTATTTTTTCCTTAGTCAATCAACCAAAATATGACAAAGATCAAGTGCGTCAAAGTTCGGGATTCGGGGCTCGTGGCGTCACTTCTAAGCAAAAATTGTACACGTCATGCGTCATTTCAAATTGATTGTGAATAGTCGTCATCCCTATTAGCCGTGAGTCGTTACAAAGTATGACTCGTAGATGTAGTGAAGGTTTGACCCGATGCAGACAGAGGAAGACGCTGGATGCAGGCCGCTTCCAACCAGCGAATCTGGAAGTCACTGGGACGACAGGCATATGTTTAGCAGTGGACGTCCTATGGCTGAAATGAAGATCGCTCGCCCCTAGGCCCCGGGAGGGAGGAGGGGGGGAGGGGGCAGGTACCTGTGCACGCGCAGCTCGGCGACGGGCCCGAAGCGCGCGAAGAGTGCGCGCAGCTCGTCCTCGGTGGCCGAGTGCGGCAGGTTGCCCAGGAACAGCTGCTGCGCGTCCGAGTACCGCCGCGCGCCCTCCGCTGCACACGAACACACACACACACGCTTCGTTAGGGCAGCCTGACCATGTCAGGGGGTACGATAACACCCTTGTCATACTAGCGATTTGGGAGCGAATTCAGAGCGTGCGCCGAAGCGAACTCGCCGAAAGTACGCGTAAGAATTTGGGAGGATCCATCCGTATTCGCTGTGCGCTTAGTTCGCTTTGAATTTGCTCGCAAATCAACAGTGTGATAACGCTTTTCAGTGAGGAAGTTAAGTTTAAGATAGGTTTTGTTACGACGCCAACTAGCGGTCACTAGAACTATGAAGCTATCGTCCGGTTACATCGTAGTTCTTCAGATTCTCGAGTGGTGGCGCTATTATCAACCTATATAACGCCGTGTCACTTACGATAAGCTCTCACTTCAATTTTGTAACACATTTAATATTTTAAAATAAACGTATCATATCTCACTAATAAATAAACGATTTATACTGAGCTGATCCTGTCTGAAAACCTGTAGTCGAAACAGTAGTTACTTTGGGTAAGTTATACTTAAACCGTGAAAGAAAAGGAAGTTTGATAAACGGAGCATCTAACAGCGCGTTTTTTAAGACTTTTAACGAAGAAAGCCTTATTCAGCTTCGAAGCCTTAGACACGTTTGTGTTAGACCCCATATTAGCGGGCGTGATTGTGCCAGCGTCGAGTGCATAAGATACTAGTGGTGGTGCCAACGGGACCGGGACTGCAGGAAATCCTTTCTAGCGAACGCATTCTGGGTGTACAGACCCCAGGTTGTCCAGGTCACATTCGAGGGAATGCTAGGTCGCTTTACTTAAAATAAAAGCCAACTTCGCAAATAACGGTATAATTGTCGGCAGATAGTCAGGACTTTAGTGAACACAATTTTACTATATCATACCATATCACCATACCATCATTCCGATCGTGATTCTCAAAATTGTAACGCATATACGCACGCCTGTCGGGTTTAGACAAATAAATATATGTAAATAAATAAATATAAATATTGGACAACATCACATACATTGCTCTGATCCTATGGTAAGTAGCCAAAGCACTTGTGTTACAGAAATCAGAAACAACGACGGTACCACAACACCCAGACCCGAGGCAATATAGAAAAGCTATTTTTCTACATTGACCCGACCGGGAATCGAACCCGGAACCTCAGAGATAGCGACACCAAGTCCGGTATGCTCGCCTCTCGGCTACGGAGGTCGTCGAAATGCGACAGCTGTCAGACGGTAACCCTAAGCGGGTCATGTGTACCTGCTGGCTGGTGCGAGCGCGGCGGGCGCGGGCGCTGGTCGAGCGGCGGCGGCGCGGCGTGGGGCGCGGCGTGCGGCGCCTGGTGGGGCGCCGCGTGGGGCGCCGCGTGGGGCGCCAGCGCGGGCGGCGCCAGCGCGGGGGGCGCCGCGGCGGGGGGCGACACGCGCGCGCCGTGCCCCGACCCCGACTTCAGCAGGTTCGCGTACGTCTTCGGCTCGGGCGGCGCCGTCGGGGTGGCTACGTCAATATGAAAACATTATTATGGTTTACCTACTTTTTATCACCAATTCAATTCACAATGTACACAGGGAATTTTTGCCCGAAAGTCGGAATGTTGACGCTTAGCTCTGAGTCAGTAAAGGTATGCATGCATCTAACTCGTTTTAGTGTTTGTCTTGTTGGTTGTTCCAATGAACACATTTTTTGATTTATTACAGGGTTAGTCCTGTTTGGTTTGCGAAAAAAGTTGTTTTGTTAAAAGTTGTATTTGAGAAAATATTGTGAACTTTTGGGCTTCAAAATTTTCCATACTTAATGCATCTACATTGCAGCTACATTTTTTACACTTTAACTGGGCAAAAACGAAAAGAAAGAAGTATGAGTAGTGTGACCGTCGACAAAGGTTTTTAACATGCCTGATCTACTAGTACTGTTAGTACTTTATAACTCAATGGATATTTAAAGGTTCGTGACGTCACGAACAAGTACATCATGGCCGACGGCGTTTTTGCAGACTTTTAAAAACGTAAAGAATGAAATACTATTTTTTATTATTTTTCAAAGGTTTAAAATATAAAATAAAACTGTTGACGCTTTATTTGAATATTACCAACAATATTTACTCTATTTCAGAAAACAGTCAAATAGCCTATTACATTAGGTACCTATGTCACTTGTTTGCATAGATAATTTGAAATTTAGCTAATTTAATATTCTATTTATTACATAGAATGATAGTTCGGTACCTACGGCGATTACAAAATTGACGCAACAAAAGTTTTGTGTGCAAATTTAACGCGCGGATTACGTATCTATATGTCATTAATCTAAGGGTATAGTGTTAGGTAATAGTAATCTTTGAAGTTGAGAAGTGTAGTTAAGTAAAGCAAGTGTTCTCACCGGGCTGCGGCGGCGGCGGGTGCGGCTGGTGCGGCTGGTGCGGCGGCGGCGAGGGCGCGCGCGGGGGCTCCGGCGCGGGCTCGGGCTCCGCCTCCGCCTCGCCTCCGCTGCTAGCGCCGATCTCTGCGGACACACGATACCACACTTGAGCCGCACAGTTGGCGGGCCGCGACAGCGACGGGACGCTATACGCTAGCGCGACGCCAGTGTTTATAACATACTGAAATCTATAGAAGACGACACACGACAGTCGCGCGTCCCGCCGGGCGTGCCTACAAACGGGCACGATGCGACGCGCCACCGTCTGGCGTGAGAGGGACGATTAGATGTTGTGTTGCATGATAAACAGTGATCGGAGTAGGTAGATTGATTTGGGGTCTTGGATGCCTCCGGGATTCCGGAATTTCTTAGTATCAGTTTTTGAAAAAAAAAAGGCATATCCACATTATGCTAGCACTACCAAAGCACATCAGCGTTCTGTATTTGTATATTTTTGCAACTTTTTAATGATTTAATAATGGATGGTGGAAAAATCGGACCTCTTATTAGGAACGTCAACGAAACCGACACGCCCGCAGAGTGGCGTGCACGCCGCACTGCTGCTCCGTCACATGTATGTGGGATACCCAAATACCCCATGGGATACCTAAGTACGTCAATTCCCCATGGGGTATTAATGCAGCCCTTCCCATCTCCCCTCGATAAGGTAGATAATAAATAAAGTCAAAATACTTATGGGCCATTCGATATTGAACCCATAGAAAACGTTGTTTGTATTTGTGAACACATTAGCTTTTGCCCGCGACTTCGTCTGCGTTGACCTTATCCGGATATAAAGTATCCTATGTATTAATCCAGGCTATAGTCTATCAGTATGCAAAAATTCATTAAAATCTATTCAGTAGTTTTTGGGTGAAAGTGTAACAACAACAGTGAGGATTCGTCTTAAATTTATTTAGCAACCATATTTAAACCTATATATGTGTAAACACTCACCCTGCAGAGCGGCCACCAGCGTCTGGCGAATGGAGTCTTCGTGCTGCGGCAGGCCGTTGACCGCCGGGCCCTGCGACCGGACACTACATTAACGTGGGTAACTAACCGACCTACCTTTAACCTCTACCAATCTACTCTGACAATAGAGATGGCGACTGGGTAAAGAAAATGAAACTCTATTTAGTCCGTTAGTTAGATTATTAAAAAATAATGGACACTTATTTTTTTTCTTTTGTCCATCAAGTCATCAACCAAAAAATGACGAAGATAAAGCATGTCAAAGTTCGGGAGTGGGGGCTCGTGACGTCACTTCTAAGTAGAAATTGTACCAAGACATGACGTTATGCGAAATTTCTAGTCAATATAAAACATCTCTGTAATTTTTTTGATTAAGTGAAAAAGTTAGTTGTCATCCCTCATTATATTTGCTTTTTATCAATTAACCCTTCCTTTGGCACGGTAATAAATCACTTTCACCTTACAATTGGCACAGGTGAGCAGCGCATGACGCAGATAATGACGCGTTTTGGTCAAACTAACATATGGTGGCTTAGCCGGCACGTAAGGGGGTTGTATTGTATACCTTTGGAATCCTTAGGAAACAACCTATTTTATTATGTACTAAATTAGGCAATTCGAGTTAACTACGCGATTTATTAGCGACATGAATCCAGCTGACCTTGAATTTCCCCGATTTTTGCAAAAAAAGGTAATTATCTACCAAATAAACAATATTCTATCGAGAGATTGCCTTTCATTTATTTCATTATTCATCAATACGAATTTACAATGGATTTTAAGCACAAACAAACAAAAAGTCAACTCCATAAAAATTTTGCTAAATAATGGCTTTTTTTGGCAAAAGTCTTTTGCAGACCACCCGCCAACACGGGAAAATAAATTCTTGCAAAAAATTAAGTTGGCCAATTAGCCTCAAAAAAACGACTGAATTACAAAGAATGATTCATAATATTGTTATTCTTGAAATAATAATGTTAGAAAAGTAAATAATTAATACATAATTAAGGTAAATGAAAATACCGCTGCAAAATCACCCTAAAATCGGTAGGTACCTCGAACAAATGGTATGTAGAACAAAACTCATTTATTTTTCCTAAAAAGTAAATATGTATTCATAAAGCTTATCAAATTTACTTTAGATTTATCATAAAATAAAGGATAAGGATTAAACTTTGATATTCTAAAAATGACCAACAAAATCATACATTTTTGTTGTCAAGTGCCGTCGCGCTAAATATTTTGATATTGTAAGTAATTATGGCTTATTAAAACAAATCTATTAAATTAATTACGTTGCTGACTCTATAAATAGATTTATCAAAGCTTTATTTGATATGAATTTATCGAATTAATATTGAAACTAACCAAAAATCTCGAGCAATGGCGGCCGCCAAAATATTTGTTTACATTTTATAAAATTTACCTTCAAATATCATTCCATTATGTAAACTAATGCTGCAAATCCATCTAAACACACTCACTTTATCGATTTAAGCACTATTCTCATGTATTTTCACTTAAACATTGATCAAACAAAATTATTTAACAACACGCACCCAAACACGCAATGTCAGAATCATATGGTGAACTTTGAACGCACAGATTAAACAGACCTTACGCGAAGAGATCATAGAAACCCTTTCAATCTATTGACAGTACTCAACTTTTTTTTGGTATGCGATACACGGTTGAGACTCCCGTCTGTCACCGTCCTATGATTTTTTGAACGCGACTCGACGTAAGCGCATGACGTCAGTGGTGTTCTGCAGGTTAGTGCCACAAGCGAACCTTTTTGACATTGCGAGAAGAACACCAGATGCCACCTCACGAGATAATTAATTGTTTTTTCCAGAGACAAGTTTTTAAAGAGATCAAGTATTTCTTTTAAACTTTTGCACGATTTAATTTACTGCCTTAATCTCTTGAGTGAATTATCTCTGCGGTGTTTCCAGCTAAATGTTAAAACGAATATTATTTCAATACTTCTTTGCCTCGCACTTAGATAGAGACGACGGGACTTGTTTGCATCAGCTCAAATTAAATTAATAGATTCACAATACGTCTAGTGGTAGGGATTAAGATTCAAAATTTCGGGCAGCATATTGATTGTTAAATATGTAGCTTTATTTTGTCGTCAAAGAACTTGTGTTGCTTTTCCTTCATTAGTAATTTGGTTTGCTCAACTTTATGACATAGGTAATAAGTAACACGAAATTGATTTATATGTAGATTGAGATGTATAAGATAAGCCTGGCATACCATAAAGTTGCTACTGCAACTTAAGGTACATCAATTAGGTTCGATGCCTTTTATACTGTCGCTACTGTAGTGCCACCTTAATTTAACGCAGTTTGACAGACGGTTTTTCCTAACACAGATAGTACTCCTTACAAAGGTAAGGAGTACTATCTTTGTTAGGAAAAAGTGTTCGTCCGTAGTTAAAGAACTTTCATAATCCATAGACTCTCGCCTACCTGGTGTGTAGGCGGGGCGGGCGCAGGCGCGGGTGCGGGCGCCGGCGCGGGCACAGACGCAGGCGCGGGCGCGGGCGCGGGAGCGGGCGCGGGCGCGGGCGCGGGCACGAGCGGCGGCGCGGGCGGCGCGGGGAAGGCGGCGGGCGGGAAGGCGGAGGGCAGCGGCGGCGGCGGGAAGTAGCCCGCGCCGCCCGCCTCCTCCTCCTCGCCCTCCGACCGCCCCGACCCGGACCCCTCCTCGTCGGAGAACACTATGTCCTGCGATGTTAGAGCTCGGTTAACGATGTTATCGTAGTACCATAGTAAAGAGAGCGTAACATATTCTGCGTTAAACGATTAACATTCATACGTGGCAGTGGACTGGTCACGAATGCCGTAGAACCGATAACCATATCAACCGTATCAGGTAGGCAAGATCTCGAGTCCACCTAAGAACACGCCTCTCTCATCGGTTATCGGTGAAGACTACGACTCGGCATACACAGCGTAGCGCTGCGCTCCCTTCGACTGGTGGAGCGATGGTATACGCAAAGCTGCTGGTAGTAGTAGGAGATGAAAAAGAATAACCAAGGATCGGGCTAAGTGGCGTGCATTTGAAGAGGCCTATGTCCAGGATGATTATGACGTTACAAAAGGTGTCCTGACTGACACACTTATTCATATGAATACCTAGACGGGAAGTGTAAATGTCAGTTGCGTTCCTCTGATAAACTTGCTCTCTCCACCTCTTCTCATCGCACTTGTTAACTCTTTTCTCTTTCAATCCACATGGCTTTAGATATCTCTTCCCAAATATATATCAAAGCAATTCTCAATAGATACTCTTTTAAGATACTTGCACGCACAATTTTTTTAAGTAATATTAAATCGTCACAATGAACAATGCTTCTTTACTCTCCAGTAATCATCATCATATTTATGTATGTATGTATTTTGTCTATGTATAATATAATTAATTTATATTATATTGTCATAATAATATGTCTGTGTGTAATGCTACCATGATTTTATGTTTTTTTTTTTAAATATTATGTCGCATCTCGCACATAACATATCTGTTTAGCCTAACGGTCGATTTTCAAAGAATGCTTCCTGCAACCTTTACCAGATCTTCTGTCCACCTTGTAGGTGGACGTCCTACGCTGCGCTTGCCGGTAAGTGGCCTCCATTCCAGAACCTTCAAAATCAAGTGTATAACGATGGTATAGTAATGATACCTGGTAGCGGAAGATGTCGTTGTGCACGTAGTACTTCTTGGGCGACTGCGCGGCGAGCACGAAGGTCTGCGTGAAGCGGCGCATGGGCGCGCCGCCGTTGGACAGCTCGCCCGTCACCTGCACCACCACGCCGTTGCCCAGCGTGGCCTGCGCGTCCACCTGTCAACAATATCCATTACCGTTTGTTACCATCAATCCCTTTTTACCGACCTATAGTATTCCAGACCAGCTCCCCTAGCTACCAAACCACAATAAGATATAACGACACCAACTGTAAAAATATGATAGATATAGCCGCCGTGTTGAATCGCCGTGCCGGTGACGTCACATGTTATGATCGCTGTTTCGATAAAAATTCAAAACAGCGGCTATATCATCATATTTAAAAAAAAACAGACGGGTGTCGATAAATCGCTATATCAACCGTGTTTTGGTAGTCATGCTACGCTGGCTAGATACGCTCCTTCGACGCTTACGACGCTTGCTTCGAATTAGAAGATCCTCCATCTGGAAAAGAATTGGAGCCACCCTGCGCCGCTTTAATTTCATTCAAAAATAATACAAGAACACGTGTCTCGCTCTTTAATTTTAACTTACAAATTATCGACTAGAGAAAGAAGAAGTCTCCCACAAAGAAGAAATGGTTTCGGTTTTGTAGAGCGTCGTCTTTGTGCTTAGATTAATAAATCTAGCTAATGATCTTAAGTCGACGTTAAAAAAACTTGACAAAGGGAATGATTGGGTACCCTTAGTTTTGTGGCGTCATCTTTGTCCATCGTTCCCACAACGATCAAGCCTTCTCAGTCTGAACTTCATTTCTAAGGGTATAAGGGCTAAGTGTATTTATCAATCGGTGGGTTACGATCAGTCTAACCAATACTGAGTGAGCGTGTCCTTAGTCAAGTTTCTTGCCGGACATACTGTTAGGTCACACACCTGACTGATCTTGGCATGGCAGTCCCGGAAGTTGAGCTGCTGGATGCGGTTGTGGATCTGCTTCTGGCCGACCACGGGCAGGGTCTCGCGGTTGGGCGCGTCGAGCCCGCCGTGCACGAACGACGAGTAGTTGTTGTAGAACCTGCGCAAACAAACAATTCGACTATAACTGTCTGGAGCCGACGTAATTGACGGGTTCGATTCTCGTTATCGCGTTAATTTAATAAACTTTATTGTGATTAGCGCCTCCTATTGTCTTTTGTTTAACTCCAACATTTATTTTTTACAATGCAACCAATGCTTGTTTTATTAGGCTGTGCAAGTGCATAGCCGCCGACAGTGGGGACTGCGCTTGTCGAGCACATGTGCCAGTTAACTCGCACTAAATTAGGTATTAAATACTAACATATATATATGTCTGATAAATAAACGTTTTTATTTTTTATTTATTTTATAGCTCTTGTGTGAAACTACGAAAAACATTTTTTTTAACCGACTTTTAAAAAGATTTTCAAATTGGTATCTTTTTTTTATGTATGCGTATTTTTTCAGCGATATTACCACGTTACCCGATTTTGATTTTTTTTTGTTCGACATACTTTCGGAATGATCCCAAATAAATTTGGTCAAGTTCTGATGCAAGTGCATGCAATATTTGATGATTTTATTATATAGATTCGATATCTATATGTATAAGAAAATCATTGCATGAATTCTATACCGCGCCAACTGATTTTTGTATTTATGTTACCCAATATCTTCGGCAAATGTGAACCGATTCTTTCTTTATTGAATAACTTCACAAATAGTATTTTAAAAATATCGGAAAAAAAATACCTCTAAGGTCGAAAAAATAAAGGATGAAATCGGTGTTCAGTAATTAAATTTTGTTTGCACTCTTATAATTTGTTTTGTTGAGGACGTATCACAAAAAATAGATGAAATAAATAAATTTTATTAAAAAAAAAACCGACTTCTAAAAACTAAAATACAAAAAAATTAACACAAGTACCTAATCCGTTACTTTTGGAATGGAATATTATTTTTGCCTTTTTAGTTTTTGAAAGATTTTTTTTTAGAAGACATGTTTCTAATGAATGAAACACATCTGTCATCGCGCCATATTTATATGCTATCGAGTATGACCCCGTCAAGGATATAGGCAGTTCACTGTTTATGTTAAGCAAATAACTGGCTCTCTACTACGGCAAGTTCGCTAAGTTCGCGGCAGCTGCAAAGATGTTATACAGGACGTCGCCGGCAGTGGGGGATGCCCACTAATCAAGGACATACGAGTCAAGTTACGAGGTCTTATAAATAATGATTTCTTAAAAATCTAAAATATAGATTTCATACCACAGTTTATTTTTGGTAAAATGATTCATCATAATCAGCCTCCGTCAGCTCACTGCTGGACATAGGCCTCTACTCAAGTCTCTCTACTTCCACTCAAGAACTCCACTCGGTTCTACGGCAAATGTGACCAACCCCCAACCAGCCAAAATGTTTTTTAATGCCACGCAGTCTACTACTAACTATTTTTTTTGTCAAGCATAGAAATATGATTGATGAATTTTTAAAATAAAAAATGTAAGATTTACATAATGTGATTCCTAAATATTTTGTGACATAATTAATTAAATTACAATACCCTAGCTTAAATTTTGTATGCTAACATTTAGCTAAATGTGCAATGATCAAACCAACCCTGAACACCTATGTAATGTACGGAACGGTGTACCATACATTTATTACAAATAAAGTTTATATTTATTTAATTTTAGGTCGCAAATAATGACTGCTCGGGAATCTAAAATATAGATTTCATATTACAGTTCATTCTTGGTAAAATTATTAAACATTTCGTCAAAAATACCACGTATACTACCACGTATTACACTACTAACTTAAAAATAAAATATCTTTTTTTGGCAAAGTACAGATTACATACCATAGAATTTAGTATAAAAGTGTTATAACTACAAAGTGGCAAATTACTTCAACTGATATCACGGAATGCAAATCAATTAGCATTCGATTTTTTCTCTAAAGGCACATAACATTATTTATTCTAAATGTTAGACGAAAAAGATTTTTGAATCCCCTATTTACCTTTAAATTTATAATTGTCAAAGAATTGTTTTTTGCTAATCAAATTTAAATTATTTTACGTCTGAACGGACATACAGGACGACATATAGACCATCACATATTTTAAAACATGTTTTCTTTAGTCAATTTAGTACTTATTTTGCACACAATCGTCAAGACATATTTCAAGACTACTCAGTTACGTTTCTTCGAACAAAGAAGTCATTTCCAAATTAGCAATAGATATGAGACGGTCACGTGGTGATTTCGTCATATTTCGGGCTTATCTGTAAGTTTGTTTATGGTTACGAGCCGGCAGATAACAAAAGCCGGGGAGCGTCTATTGTTTGTGTTCCTCAACTATCCTCAGGTATCTGCATTTTTATTGTTTGCACATTTCTAAAATGGACAGTCAATGCAGTCATACTGGCCCAGCAATACTAAAACAATACGGGCTGGGTACCTGTAGTCAAAGAACAAAGCGTTTCCTGTCCACCCTTATTTTAGGATTTACTCTTGAGATAAAACTAAAATAAATGCTGTTAAAATATTGAGAAACGATGTTGCAATAACGCTTAACATTACAAATGAAGTGACATTTGCAAAAATCCCCAGGCGGTGATTCATTGGAACATTTATTATTATACTATCCTGATAGATAAAATGTGGAATTTGACTCAAAATACGTGGGGATTATAGTACATTTTAAACGAGTTTGATTAGTGTTTTATATTTAATTGTTTTTTTAACAGCAGTTTTATGCAACAAGTAGAACTTAGTTTGACATTGAAATGTTAGTAGGTTGATAATATTGTTATCAGATTAAATATCATGATTCTAAATGATTGCATTTCAAGTTCTATAAATAAGTAATAAGGTACAAGAAACTAGTTGCCTTGTTTATCTAGCACGTCACCATAAGAACTCAGATCTCAATAACTAAAAAGATGTAATCTGGAAAGATTTAAGTTATATTACAATCCATTTACATGTCTCTCTAAAGTCAAAAGGTAGACTTGAAAAATTTACTAAAATATGATATATTTATTTTTAAAATACTAGCTGGTGCCCGCGACTTCGTTCGCGTGTTATTTAGTTTATACATAAAGGATTTTCTGCGCAATTTTCTTAATTTTTTCTGACTAAAAATAACACAAAAAAAAAGAAGTAGCGAAATTGTTTCATCCGTTCACGCGTGATGCGATGACCAAGAGAAATAGAGATTTTTTTTTTATATACTACTATGGCTGAAATGATGATGGTGATAATGAAATATTATAATTAAATTATAAGGATGTTTATGACACAATAATTTAGAGATTGCATAAAGTTTAACGTTAACCGAATTTTTGAAAGTACCACATTAGACAACTGTAAGGTAATTGTCAATTTGGCTGATTAAATAATGACATAGATCTTATGACGATAGTATTAATGATTTCTAATGAAACTAGTTAATGTTAGCAACAAACAAAAATGTTATTTTGTAATTATTAAATGATTTTCTGCATTAGATACGTCATCCATGCACACAAATTATGTCCGTTTAAATTTTAATCAATAACCTGGGTATAAGTTACGGAGTTTATTTTAGTAAGAATGCTCCATTTTGTCAATCCTTTATCATCGACACAACCTATTTCATAAACTTCATACCATGGTATTTCTTAATTTATCATGTCATGGACCAGCTGTGTTACAAGTTAAAATACCACTGTGTAACATTTCTTTCAATGCATAAATTATGAAAGAAAAGAAAGGAAGAAAAAATGTTTATTTGGTACCTAATACAATTAAAATAAAATGTAAAAAAAAACTTTTTCTCTTCTAGATCCTGCAGTTAGTCGAGTAGACTAAAGGAGCAGATTAGTTGCACGAATTTTATAATATTATACAAAGTAAAAAATTAAAACATACATATACATTTTGGTAAACAAAACAAAAAAGAAATTAAACTGAAAGGGAATAAGAGTTTGCTTTTAATTTCAAAGTCAGTACTTAGGCAGAGGTAATTATAGGGGTGCATCAGCATTGTGTGCGTTAGATGTCTGTTTACAAATGTCAAGTATAGGTAATCATCATTGTGAGTTAGACAAAAGTACAGCAGTAAATTTAAAAAAATATAACGTAGACATTTATCCTAGTATTGTGATTATATGTACTCGTATTTTGTGAAAATACAGTCAATGATAGAAAATCTGAAACAATCAAGTATCAACATATTTTTTTGTTGATCATGTCGTGTAACAGGTGCGTTTCTACAGACGCGGAGACAAGGAGATGGGTCGTATAGCAATAAACCGAATGACTTTATCTCTCTGCCCTGTTTGAGAATAATACCACTAACAGTTCCGCTCCTATACTCTACACTAGTGTACAGGGGCGTATTTACCCTAGAGCCACCCGGGCCAGTCCGCGGTAATCCACCAGGGGCGGCTGTCCCCCCAGGCAGATTGCATTTTGTTTTGGTTTTCTCTAAGTAAGCAAGACTTCTGGGGTAGCGAAACTTATTGGCTCGGGGCGCCTAAAATACGCCCCTGCTAGTGTACTATAATTAGTACTTACTTACGTACGTACTTAAATAGTAGTAGTTAGTACGTACCTATGCAGATGGGCAGGCGCCTTGTTGAGCAGCGTGTAGTACTGGCGGACAAACTCGCGGCCGACGCTCTGCGGGGACGGGGACGCCTCCATTACCATCGCTGTTGTTACCGTGCGCCAATACAGCCCTCTGCTATACGCTGCCCTACAATCACTATTGTTGTATTATTTTAAAAATAAATGCATACATAAATTGGGTGCGCTTGCATAAAAAGTAGAGAGTAGGGCAATATATGAGCATGTATAATCATCTCAAAAATAGCAGGAATGAACCAGCAAGGATTAGCACAGGACCATAGTATATGGTGGAGCTGAAATAAACCCGGAACAGGGTTACAAAACCAAGTGATGTTAATCCTACAAAAATTGTCTTAAGATATATTATTATTTATTATCAGGCAGGTTAAGACTAATGTAGTTATAGGTTACACTGATAATTAATATTTGGTATTCAAAATTGAAGCCGTTTGATGCAGGGCCGCTTCCAACTGGCCAGTCTGAAAGTTATTGAGGGAGGCCTATGCTCAGCAGCGGACATTTTATGGTTGAAAAGATGATGAAGATAATTCGAATTTGGCTTAATTAAATAATTATCATCATCAATCAAATTTATCAATGAAGTACACCACTTATCTAGTCCATCTACTATGCAAGATATTGTGCTGATGCACATCAAAAAAACTTGTCCCATAAAGGATTCAAACCTGTGCCTGCTTGGCTTTATAGTGGAGTGGATATCACTAGATTAAGCCCGCTAACTTTCCATTTAAGATTTTAAAAATATTTCTTCGATTACTGTTTTTTTTTATAATATTGGATAACATCAAATGCATTGGTCTGATCCCAAGGTAAGTAGCCATAGCACTGTGTTGTAGAAATCAGAAAAAATGTCGGTACTACACCGTTCATAACAAGACAAGAGACAAGACAATACAGTAAAGTATGTATTCTAAATTAACCCCGACCATGAATCGAACCCCAGACTTCAGAGATGGCGATTCCAGGTCAGTTATGCTCGTCTCTCGGGTACAGACGTCGTCGTGTTTATAGAACAAGACCTCTTTGCTATCTTTAGTTAGTTAGTTAGTTAGTTTAGCTGGGCTTTCTCCGCACTTAGCCTCTTGATTGGGCCATTGTGCGTGTTGCTTAGTCTTTCTTACTCCAACCATCCTAGGTCATCCCAGAAGGTCAGCAACCTTTTCAGATTGCTGCAGGCTTCCGGGAGCGATCCTGGTGATTGGAGGATCCGTGCCCGTTGATCTGCCACGCTTCTGCATTCCAATAGCACGTGCTGTGGCGTTTCTTCTGCCTCCATGCATCCTCTGCATGTGGGGCTGTCTGTCACACCTATGTTAAACAGGTGTTTATTAAGAGGACAGTGGCCGGTTATAATACCTATAACCTTGCGAATTTTGTCCCTTGCTAGTCTGATGAGGTTGCGGGCAAATTTATTTGATGCTACCGGAACCGCATTTTTCGTTTGCCTGCATCCTTCACTGTTTCTCCATTCATTTAGATGTGTTTCTTTGGTTCTTGCGCGCAACCATGATTTTATTTGGGCCTGAGGTATGGGAAGTAGTGGTTCCGGTCCGTGCACAATTGCCTTCGATCCTCTTTTGGCCAGCTCGTCTGCTGCGTCATTGCCTAGGGAGTTGCTGTGTCCTTTAATCCATTGCAGGGTTACTCTGTTCGTGTTCGCAATAGATTGGAGTGCGTTGTGACATTCCAGTATAAGGACAGAGGTTATGATATTGTTTTTTAAAGCTTGAAGCACGGATGCACTGTCTGAGATAATTTTTATATTATGCTCTCGGACGTCTCTGGCTGCTACTGCCTGTGCTGCTTTGGTGATGCCAATACATTCTGCTTGGAAGATTGTGTTCAGCTTATCTAGGGTGGTTGATATTTTTATATTTAAGTCATTCGAGAAGACACCGGCTCCAGTACCATGTGCAGTTTTGGAGCCGTCTGTGTATATCCTAACTTCGTTGATGCCAGAGCTATCTTTTGCTTCTTCCGTCAGTTGGATGTTGCATCTTCGATCGAAAATGTGATGACACGGTGTTCTGTCCATAGGCGCCTCAAGAAGTGGTATCTCCTGTAGGATCGCCTGCAGAACTTTTGAGTGTGCTGTTTCTGTGTTTTGTTTCCATAGTCCGTTTGCTCTTAGTCTTAAGGCGGTTGCTTGTGCTTCCTCTTGTATGACAAAATCTAAGGGTCTTAGGTTCAAGAGGAGCTCGAGCGCGGCTGATGGAGTGGTTCTCATACATCCAGTGGTTGCTACACACGCTAGTCGTTGTAGACTTTGGAGTTTTGATTTCACCGTGATCAGTTGTGTTCTGGGCCACCACACAACTGATCCGTAAGTTAGAGACGGTCTGATAACTGATGTATATAGCCAAAGTGTAATTTTTGGATTAAGACCCCAAGTTTTACCAACTAGTCTTCTACATTGACAAAAAGCTATACAGGCCTTCTTTATTTTGGCTTCTATGTGACTCGCCCAGTTCAGTTTATTATCGAGGATGACGCCTAGATATTTCACTTGATTTGATAGCGAGAGTTTGGTATTAAATAATTTTGGTAGTTGTAGTTCTGGTAACTTCCTTTTGTTGGTGAAAAGGATTAGTTCTGTCTTTTTCGGATTTACTGACAGTTGATGCTCGTCACACCATTTTTCTACAATCTGAAGGGCTGAACGCATTATTGCGCAGAGCATATTTTCAGCATTTCCATTTATCAGTATTGCTAGGTCATCTGCATAACCAATAGTAGTGTACCCTGTTTCATTTAGTTTGCATAGGAGGCTGTCCACTACTATGTTCCATAAGAGTGGTGAGAGGACTCCTCCTTGCGGGCATCCTCTTACTACCTTTGCTCTTGTGGTAGTATTCACCACTATCTGGACCGCCCTTTTGCTGACAAGCTCTGTGATCCAGTACTTGATGACTGGTTCAACTTTGGATTTTTGCAGGGCGTGGTTGATGCTGTTGTGCATGGTTTTGTCAAATGCCCCTTCTATGTCTATGAAGGCCGCAAGTGTTGAGGCTTTGTTAGTGATAGCCGATTCTATTTTGTGCACCACCATGTGTAGTGCTGACTCTGTTGATCTGCCTTTTCTGTATGCATGTTGCTGGGGATGTAGTGGTTTGCTTTTTAGAGCTCCATCCCTTAGGTATCGATCTACTAGTCTTTCCAGCGTTTTGAGAAGGAATGATGTTAGACTAATGGGCCTGAAAGATTTGGCGTGTGTATAGTCCTCCTTGCCCGGTTTCGGTAGGAAGACTACCTTCGCTTCCCTCCACGATTTGGGTATGTATTTAAAAGCTATACAGGCCCTGTAGATTGGTAGTAGATATTTTATTACCTGATTGGATTGCCATTGTAGTAGTGCTGGGAATATCCCATCTAGCCCTGCAGATTTGAACGGTTTGAAGCTTTTTAGGGCCCATTCCATTCTTTTTGCAGTTACTACCTTGTTTGCGACTTCCCATTCTTGGGTTGTCGGTATGCTGTGCTGCTCGTCTGGCCACTCGGAGTCTGGCGTGATTTGACATCCGGGGAAGTGTGTTTCCAGTAACACTGCACTGGTCTCTTCGTCCGTGTTTGTATAAGTGCCGTCTTCCTTCTTAAGTGAGCCCAAGAGTTTGAGATCGCCTTTTGACAGGATTTTTGTTATTCTTGCGGCTTGGTTGGTTGAGTTTATGGTACTACAAAACTTATGCCAGGCCTCCGTTCTCCGGAATCTAATCCGCTTCTTGTAGTACTTTTGTGCTGTTTTGTATTTCTTCCAGTCCTCAGTGGACCTGGTGTTTTTTGCTCGGTTAAAAAGTGTCCTGAGTCCCTTGCGTAGCCGTTCAAGTTCTGGCCCCCACCAGGTCCTTTTTTCCAGGCCTTTGGTTATTACAGCAGGACATGCCAGTTCATAACTATCTGTAAGAGTTGTAGTTAGGAATTGTATGTTTGATTCTATGTTGTTAGTACTAAGTATTACGTCGGTTGGTTCCGTGTCACCTAGTGCTTTGGTTAGTAGATTTGTGTACCTTGTTATATCCGTTTTGCGGGGGTTACGATATGGGACAGGGTTTGTTTGCTTGTATTGTATTTGAAAACACACGCGGCGATGGTCTGCAAAGGATGGCTCGTTCGACACATGCCATCCTTCAATGAGGTTGGTCGCCGCGTGTGTTGCCATGGTAATGTCTATAATAGTTTGATACCTTGAGCTTACGAATGTAGGTTCCGTACCTCTGTTCATAATGTTCAGGTTTGCTTGGTATAAGTATTCGGCTAGTGACTCACCCCCTCTTTGCTATCTTATCAGGATAAGAAGGAATACCATCTAACATTTATGAACTAGAAGACAAAATCATGCCTGAAGGTTGAGCCCTTTGATTTTCCATTGACCATGAAACAGTTTTGAGGGCATATTATTATTATCAATAGTCAATTAGTCAAATTCAATGAGACATCAAAATAACATTAGCTTACATTAAAAAGTCATGGGAATTTTAATTAGTAATTCCCAGTTGTTATTCTAATGACTACCATTAGTGGCTAATTCAATATGTATTTATTAATAATCATAATAATGTAATTTACAAATTTCTTTTGATTCCTGTAGACAAAATAGGTATGAGACAGTAAGTCATCCAGATGTTGACAAACCAACTACCTATGAACACTTTAATAAAGTGTTTTCTAAGTTAAATTTATTCAATTCAATAATATGAAAGAAAACATTTATCTTAGTAATGTTGGAAGCTAAGCTATGACCTTGTAACCCCACAAGCGTACATGCACCCGCATGTAACGCACATTACTACAGACAAATATTTAAATCACACACAAGTAATAAACAAATGATTTGATTTGAATAATGACTTTACAAGTAATATACAGAATACTTAACTGTAATGTATAGCTTGATTTAAACAAGTTTGTGAAATATATTTTAATTTTGGGGAACATCAAATGGTTTAAAATTGCATATGTCAAGTGTGTTTTGAGAGTACTATAATTATTTAAAAATACTTAAGTACATGATTAATTTTAGTGTAATCAATCATACTGTTAGAATCCAGTATTAGTACGGTAATATTTATATCCCAATTCATAATGGGACTTCTTGTATGTTAAGCAGGTTCCTCAGAATTTTTGTTTAATGACTCAGTGATAAAAAATATTACACAAAAACAATTACTACACTATCCTTTTAATGTAGATGCATCTAATTCACCACTTGCGTATTCTTTTGGCGCAATATACAAATAAAAACCTCAATTAGCTAGCTACACACAAAATTTCACGTAAACAAATCACATTTTAATTTTAAATACAGAAAGGTGACCCGAATTTAATTTGTAACTGCACAGACTGTCAAGACTGAAGAATAAACACTACATGGATCGAGATGAGGTGAACAGCAAAATAACAGGCTCGTATTGTCAAGGCACGCATGGCGACTTCAGTTTGATCCTCAACATTTTTCTCAACAGTACAACTCAACTAATGCTTTTTAGCAAGAATATAAGAAGTAAATATTATGTTAATACCATCCCCCTAGGAATTAATAAACGACAATTACTGATAAAACAGTAATGATGAAGATTAACCTTTAAAATGAAAGACATCGGCCGACGGCCAAAATAAAGGTTCACGGTTAGAGTTAATTGATATTAAAGTGAAGAAAACTTACCTCAGTAAATTTTAGGCATCAAAATGGAGTAATCTGCTACAAACTATCACGAAAATCGCGTAATTTTCACAATAATACGGACTGAAAACAGAAAAAGAGCCTACCTCACCGTTCGGATGTCAACTTTTTTTTTAAATCACTTTAAAAGTGTTGCCAGCTTTATGATTAATGCCGAAAGTAACAAAACTACCACCTACTAATTCTAGGGATTTTACGGCGAGGGCTATTTCTTTTAGTTTTGTTTGAAATAAATAATTAGAATTAGACAAAACTTTAATATGTAAAAATTACATTTATTTGACAGTACTTACTTACCCAAATAGGTTCAAACTTGATTTTACACTACACCTTTCAAAATCGGGTAGAATCCGGTTTTAACTCATATTGGGTAAATACCCAAGGTAACCTACCGCTTCTAACAAGACTTTATTTATTATTTTCTTCTTCTTCTTTTGATTATGGCAAAAACTTAAAGCAACATCAATAGACATTTAGTTTGATAAAGTCTATTATGAAGACATTTAATTTGATAATGTTGCTATAAATAAATAAAGTATTGTTAGAAGCGGTAGATTACCCAGGGTATTTACCCAATATGAGTGAAAACCGGATTCTACCCGATTTTGAAAGGTCTAGTGTAGAAATCAAGTTTTAACCTATTTGGGTAAGTAAGTACATACTGTCAAATAAATGTCATTTCTACTCAAGGGTATATGAGGTCTTTGTAGCGAGCCGTAGACGACGCCGACGACGCATATTTAGGTAGAAATCTGAGTTTTACCCATATTGGTCAATAGCCTCCATTGTCCATCGCTGCTTGTGAAGAGTCATATCACACAGCTTATCCCCACAGGTGATTTTTAAACAACTGCTCCGCCGCTACCAGCAATCGACTGAGAGTTATCGCTGTGACGCCACCACGATATCGCTGCCGTATAGCGGCTTTGGCACAGAAAGAGCTTAACTTAGGCCTATTTGCAGAAATAAATTGGTTTTATTGAACCAAAAAAGGTTGATCTCATGACGAAAGATGTCTTTTTGAATAACATAATTACTCCCTGGGCTTTGTAAGTTACGATAAAACGCTTCGTCACAGAACCACTTGTTTCATGATTCTACATTATTTTCTTCAACAAGAAGCTGTCACTTTTACTGGTGCTGTTCTGTGCTATCTAGTGTGAGTGCCACAAAACCACCGCTTTTATTAGATTGATCGAAATGTAAGTAATATCTACATGTGCACTCACATTAGGCCCTCTGCTCTTTTTACTTAAGGGTACACAGTATGCTAATTGCAAAAATAGAAGATCAAAACAGCCACTGTAGTAGATATTTTTTTCTTTTGTTTGGACTTAAATGATTTGTCTTTTATGTTGCGTAGCACCTAAAATAGACGAATAAGTAAATTTAGAAAAAAATTACTTACTTTAAAAAGTCTTACTAGTCGAACCAGTCTTAGTTATTTTTGGAGCCGGTGCCAGTCTGTTTTCATTCGCACCGCGTCCGACTCGGAAAATGAGTAATCATGTAGGTTACATGTTACTTAAATAAACTTTGTTTGTTTATAAAGTTCTTAAATATTATTTTTGTTAGCGTAAGAGCGGATTTTCCTATAAAATGGGGTATCGTTAACGTGACATCAATCGGCGCCACTCCTAATACCAATCATCATAAACGAAATAGGCAACCGAATGAAACTCCGGATATGCCATCTGGACTTTGAACGAATCCAATAGCGGCTTGGTTACAAATAGGTTCGAATCCCAAAGGGGGAAATGTTCTTTTTCTTTTGATTATGGCAAAAACCCGCGCATTGTTAAGTGAGCACAATCATTTTATTTACCCGATTCATGGATAATATCATATTATGAAATTATGTCATTATTATTTAATCGCAAACTCCGAGTGAGGACTTGAGTCGTGCGTGTTAGACAGTCGGGTAAGGGTAAGATCAATAAAATGAAACGAGAAGTAAAATAACACGAGTACTCACTCGTTCATGCCAGCTATTTAAAACGCTGGGAAAACTCAAATTTTGCAGGCAGGTATCCTGTAACGTGCATGCATTCGTCAAAATCGTCATGTATATTTTTTTTAACCAAAATTTAGTCATGTCATGGTTGTAAAATTTCTGAACGACCAGATTTCCGCCAAAAGACGCGGTAAATTATTGTTCATGTTGGTAGAACTATTGATTTTTTGTTATGATAATGTCTATGTTTATGTCTCTTTCTTTCCTATTCATAATTATTATTCCATCCTTTGCCTATGTTGGCAGATGCCATTGACCCTTTACGATAGTTCACGCTCATTGGTTGTTTCAGTAGAGGGGATACAAACGAATGAAAAAAAGAAGCGTCCTTTAGCAGGCTGGCCAACATGACGTAAAATTTCGCGCCGACTCATCACGCATTTCCTTTCCTTCTTCTTCATTTGGCATTCGGTGTTGAAGGTCGTGCGTAGGCCATACTTTTAGTTTGTAATTGAAAAAATAGTTATTTAATATCGTGATTATACAAGCTATGGCTAATAACGATAACTTTGCACAAGACGTTACGGATAACCAGCTAAACGGAAATATGGAGAACGGTGGTGGCGACGGTCAACAGGACAATAGTGCCGATGGTCCAGGACGCGATGACGACAGGTATTTATACATTTCAGTAAATCCTTGCAATGTTCAATAAATAAAATAGGCTCAAGTATATTAAAAAGTTGCGTTAATTCAATATTTTTAACTATTATTAGCTGCCTGTAATTCTTTCACAGTTATAATCTTTGCCCGCCACAATGGCGGCGGTCCGGCATTAACCTTATCGGCTTTTAAATCTATTGTAATCATGGAGATCTATTCAAAATTGTACTTTTACACTTTCGCAGTGTGTTCTCCGCGGTATAAATCACGTCTTAGATGTCATAGTTTTAGTTTCAGAGTACTTTCAGGTTACTATTGCTAAAATTTATTTTAACACGGAGCCGCATGAAGTAAAATGGCGTCATATTCGCGTCTCTTTTGCACCCGGCACCGGTTCAGTCCCGTTATTGATTTTTTTGTAGTGATTTGTGGCAGTATTGTACGGTGTCAAGTGAGCGGCCCCGCCAATGAGCACTGCGGTAGTATATAACGTAGGCATTTGCAAGATTTTAAATCGGTGGTATCGCAAAATGCGTCAATGGGTCGCCTGTAAGTTGGGGCGGCCCAGCGGTCAGTTTGGGGCGCTACTAACGCTGTGTCCTCTCTGCAGGTGTGAGCCTGCCGAGCCGCCGCACCCGCCGCCGGAGGACGTCATGGTATATATCCGCTGGGCTCACACTAAAGTAACAACGACCAAACTGACTAGTTTGCCTAGGCCACTTAACTTTGGGCCTTGTTCACACTTGCCAATTTCAAATCTTGCGATTTCACTGTAATATTGTTTCATTTTTGGTTGTCCTTTCTGATAATGTTAAATTTCCAATTTACCTTTGTAACTTACAGGTTGACAATTTGTTTTGCTGCAGTGCTTGGAGTTTGTTTTGAACAAAATAGTAGCTGTAAAGTACTGTAAACAAGTACTGCATAGTGTTAATGTTTAACTGTAATATAAGTCAGTTTCTAAATCGAGACACAAGTCTATAGATAATTTCTACACTTTTTAACACTTCTATGCTTTGATGTTACAGAAAACTCTTTGTGGGTGGCTTGAGTTGGGAAACTACAGACAGTGAGTTAACTTTCTTTCAATATATTTTATTTAAATTAATTAATTGTTTTTATGATGACCTAATTCAGTTCTGCTTCTGAATTTGATTGAAGACAACTTTACCCACAATTCTGATGCTCCAAAAATCATATTTCTTTGTTTGGTAAATAATATTACATAGATGCTACATGTACGAAATATTTTTGCAGAGGAGTTACGTGACCACTTCAGTGCATATGGTGAGATCGAGAGTATCAATGTGAAGACCGACCCCAACACAGGCAGATCCAGAGGATTTGCATTTATTGTATTTAAGGCGCCAGACTCTATCGACAAAGTAATGGCGGCCGAAGAACACACAATAAACAACAAGAAAGTTGACCCCAAAAAAGCCAAAGCAAGACATGGGAAAATATTTGTGGGTGGACTCAGCAGTGAAATTTCAGATGATGAAATCAAAAACTTCTTCAGTAATTTTGGCACTGTGAGTTATTTATCTTTCATAAAAATAATCATGTTGCTATTCCTTTTTTAATGATGAAAAATCCGGATTTGGTGAGATATTAATTTCTTGATTGTAAGTGAAGAGGACACCGGGCCACTGAAAACGAAAGTAAAATCTAGTTTGTTGAGTTATTGTTATAATTTCTAAGTATATATTTTTTTATCATTGCAGATCATTGAAGTCGAGATGCCGTTTGACAAAACAAAGAACCAAAGAAAAGGATTCTGTTTCATCACATTTGAGTCTGAGCAGGTTGTTAATGAATTACTCAAGACTCCCAAGCAGACTATCGGTGGAAAGGAGGTCAGTATTGAAATGTCATTTTTTTTATATACCCTACGATGTATAAACAAATCTCGGAAAATATTTAAATTGAGAATATTGAGTTCCAGTGTTGAATTTTGTGCAGGTCGATGTGAAGAGAGCGACGCCGAAGCCCGACGGCCCTGGAGGCATGGGCGGGCGCGGGGGGCGCGGCGGGCGCGGGGGCCGGGGCGGGCGCGGGGGCCGCGGCGGCTACGGCGGCCAGGGCGCGTGGGGCGGCCAGGGATACGGCGGCTACGGCTACGGCCAGGGCGGCTACGGCGGCGGCTACGACGGCTACGGATATGGGGGCTATGGCTACGACGGCTACGGAGGCTACGGCGGTTACGATTACTCCGGCTACCCCAATTACGGTAAACGCGGCAAGCAGTACTAGTATAGCGGCGAGCCCGCGCCGGCCCGCTCACCGACACATTACCTCGACTGATGTTACCTGATCCCTAGGATGTAAATGTAGAGTAAGTTGGGGGGCGGGCCGCCGCCCCCGCGCTAGGTTATATTATAATGGTTGCGAGCGGGGCGACGAGCACCCTCCGTCCTCGATGATGCCTATTTACATTATGTGTATAACGTATATTATCTTACATTTAATTCGAAGAGATCGACATCACGCGAAGCTTAGATATTTAACTTAGTGTGTAGAAAATATTTATTTTTCTAAATATTTAATATTCTATCGAGATAATGTGTAGTGAATGTTGTGGAGGCGACAATGTATATCTGAATATAACCGTGATCAGTCTAAACGTTTTCACTAAATAATAGTATTATACTTCATTTAAATTGATTAAAATATCATTAGTAGCATTATTCTGTTCTCATACTAATTTGGCTCGATATCTGCTAGCACCTATCGCACTTGTACGAGTCGCGGCGCGCGCTCTTCGTCGCCTTAACTAGTCGAGTTGAGCGTGGGGCTGCTTCTCTTTATCATTTCACTGGGTACTATATTCTGTACATATGTTACCTGCCTTATGTTTTAAGTATGTTTTATTTGTAATACCACTTTTGACATATGTAGCAATGTTGCCTGAGTTTTGCTTGGTATTTTTTGTTTTACCTTTTGACACTCCGCCACATGCTACATCTGGGAAATGGGGTAAATATGGAGAGACATTGTGAAAGTGATAAAGATACTATGATGAAAGCTTTTGAATAAAGCACTGTTACAAAAATTCTCAATGTGTTTCCATATCTAACCCCAGTCCTCTTCCTACCTTAGACGCCGCCACCTCGCTTCACGAAGGCTCTCGGGCGCGACTAACCTTGCATGACTAGCGTACTTATTGTCTATCGAGTAGGTACCTATCATATTTATTGGGATTTGGTCGATAACTATTCAAAATTAGTTTGCACATAGAATATAAAGTCGTTTAGATCAAATGAAAACTAGGTAGTTAAATAGTAAAAGCCAGCTAGGGGCGAGTAAAGATAGTAGTATCGATGATCGGTGTCGGGCTCAGCACTAATGCGTGTTGTGTTGGGCAGACTACGGCGGGTACGGAGGGTACGAGGGCGGGTACGGCGCGCGCGCGGCTCCTCGCGGCAAAGGTACCCTACTAGCCACTACTAGCCACTACTAGCCACCTGCACAAGACGCTCGCAAACGGCACCCGCCGCGGGACCGACCGCGAGTAGACTAGTCTTCTTAAGAGTATCTTAGTATTGTGGTGCGAAACGTTTGAAGTCGTCTTGTGAGCAGTGTGATATTAATTTGTGTAGTTATGTAGAGATCATGTTTGCCCCGCTTACGTTATTGCGACACGTTTGGCATTGTTCTGATCTTAAAATTGGGTCGATTCAAAATTTTGTTTCATCGATTGGAAGTAGCGAGCGAGGCTGGACAAGCATTTTGTTCATTAGTAACTGATACAGAGCTGTACTAACATTAGAATTTGACAATTAACAAATTGCACTTTCAGTTTATATTACATACTTGTAAAAAACGCATGTCAAAGTGCACAGTTTAAGTATTTTTGAAATAACCATTTTCCCAAAAAAAATATTTGCTGGCTGAGGGAACGTCTTATTGCTGAAATGTCCACTAGGTGGTCTAGGTGCTATATTCGCGTCTATTTCATTACGTCACTTTCTTTGAATGTCCAATTCTTCCTGGAACGTCTGTTTCCTAAACATCCACTTTCTTGTACATCGCTTTTAGTTTACTCAGTAGTAGTTTCATGCAGGTTTTGAGTCTGGAATAAAATGAGACAATATTTTATGTTGATGCTGTAGGTTATTCAAACTTAATATTTTATTCCCAACTAAAATCCTATGTGAAACAACTTGGAACCAACTAGAAGTTTGGCGCGATGTCTATTAGTATACCGACTTCAAATATGAATCTCGCCACACGAGTAAATAATATAATAGCATAATAACCCCATAATCGAAAATATTGTAGGATGTAGGGTACATAACGAAAATGATAAGAAAACACAACGTCATCTGTTTAAAATGCGTCAGTTTATTCTTAATAATAGACGTTTAGGGAAAAGGACATGGAGGGGACATTCAGAGAAAAATACACGGACAAAAAGACAAGGAAAAGTGCATGGAAAGTTGACATTCAGGGAAAAGGACATGTATAGTCGTAATTTAGGGAAGAACATTTCCAGGGAAACAGACCTATTGTATAGTGCATATTCCGGGAATAAGACGCTCCGCATCTGTGGAAAAATCTCGTAAACTCCTAAATTGATTTATTTTATTGTGTTGATAGCTTTTTTGAGTTCTTTCAAAACATGTCAGTAGTGGTAATTGAATTGGTAGTTTACTCCGGTACTTAGTGCGGTATAGTGTTGCGACCGATTAGATAGTCTATCGATACTATCGTGACCTCAAAGATCACTGGCACTATCGATAGTTTTTGCTGAGTATCGTCGTGTAAATACTATCGAAGGTATCGATACTATTGTTAACAACAATACTGTAAATAGTTTTTTGTACCGTATTATCGAGTTTTGCAAATTTTTACCTATTAGTAATGTACTGAAAACTATCGATAGTATAGTCGTTCAACAATACTATTGCTTATTTAGCACTACAGATAGTATTGTCACGTGACGATACTGTTGCAAAATTTATCGATAGTCTTAATGATTTTTCAAGGCCAACTATTCGATAGTTTCGCAACACTAGTGCGGTAGTAATTTATATCCCTGCGCGTTGACTCTGTGCAATGTGATATCGCAAGTATCTACTATCAGCATAAGTTTTTTTTCTGTTTGGGCCCCTACAATATCGAGTGCTTCAGACCTGCAAATCGTGCGTGTTCATCTTCGATAAATACTGACACTTGCATGCGGCACGCTCCCACAATAAACATTAGTCATTCATTAACATAACGAGAGAGAGAGAGAGAATATTCGGGAGCTTGATGAGTGGCGGTGTTACAGCTGGATACCAAGGAGGCAAGCAGCGGGGCAGCGGCGGCGGTGGTCGCGCCAACCAGAGGCACCAGCCCTATTAAACAACTCACGTACCTGCCGATAGTCATCTCAGTCCAATAGTAAGGTATGTGCACTCCTAATTCTAATTATGTATTACTAATTAATCTCCTATTTGGTGGCTTTTAAAGTATCTGTGCTAGAATTGTCAAAAGCAGTAAAAGGAAATATTTAGCTCCATTGTGCTGCTCCCACATGACATGTTGCTGATGAACCCGTTTGTTGCAGGTTAAGTCATCGGTCATGAGTGTCCCCCGCGTCTCTCGTCTCGCCGCGCCGGGGGCACGTCATTTCATTCCACATAATTAATTAATTTAAGGAAGTAATCTGTTTAAGAAATTTTTAAGGATAAAAATACTGTCGTATGTAACGGTCGCGAACGGGAGGCCGCTTTGCATAAAATTATTATTAATATAGTATGGATTATAGATTCACTTTGAGTATTATTGCCGATTAGAATCAATTTTGACCTTTGGAACTGAAACAATAGAGTAAATAATATTATTATACAGAGCTTATAAAATATGAATAGTGTCTCCGTCGGCGCGAGTAGCCGCGGCGGTGTGCGTGCGCTAGTGTGTGGGACCCGCCCTCCACTTACAGATGAATGTTCTGGATCTCATTACAGAAATGTTGTAGTTTTGTATTTTTAATTTGGTTATTGAACAATCAGAATCATGTATTTTATACAAACTAGTTTCTTCCATTGAATAGGGATGAAATTAAATTCTTAGATTAAGTGATTGGACATGAACAAACTTCTGAAGATATACAAGTGTGTATGTCGCAATAAAACAAATGTGTAAATAAACTTTTGACTTTTTGTCTGTGTTTATCACTTCATTTAGGCCATCATAATAATTCGACCTGTTATGTAAACAATCGTTTAAAAAAAGCAAAAAAAAGCAAAGTATGATAACGGGTGCCAATTGCCCCGTCTTGTCGTCCGATTGAACACTTGTTTTATTTTTTTGATAAGCATAAGCAAATAATCAATTAGATCAATTAAAAAACTTCTTGGAAGTGTGGAACGCTAAATACGCAAAACCTCTTAGGGGCCGATTCTGGTGGTCAAATACAACTTTTGTATGGGTCGTATTTAGCGTTAGACGTTGTGTGTAGGGTAGCTTTCCTTAAATTTTAAATTCTACACCGACTTGAAAAATAAACAGTGTTTGATTTACCGAATTTTCTCCTCTTTTGTCTATAAATAAGAACAATCACTAGAAATAATTGTGATCGTCAAGATGGCTGGACCAAACGAGAAATGGACATGAGATCATGTGCACTTTTTATATAACCTATTTGCTACTATTTATTTACCTATACTCGTAGTAAAATATTTTTTTGCTACAGTTGCGTTGAGAAAAAGATCAAAAAGATAGTGGTCAGCCATTTCTAATGTCAGGTTGGCTTAACACCTCCAAGATGTAGTTCCGGCTCTCTAAACCACCTTTTCTACAGTGCAGCTCATTCGTCCTAGGCCATTTCAAGGGAAACCGATTCTGCATATCCTGGGATTTAGGCTGGCCCCACATTGGACGTGCGCGTTCCCCAGAACGCAACGTGAGCGTAGCGAGCGGCACGCGGATTTGCGTCGCTCACACGCTCGAGGAAGGCGCGCGCCCAATGTGGGGTCAGCCTTACTCTTCACTGAAATATAATAATTTGTGGGAGATATTCATAATTTGTGATCCATGCGTTATGGATTTAATAAAAAATATCTGTGGCGTAGCCGAAAACACTTGTTTAAGTCTCAGATCTCTGGAAGTATACTACATAGCGCCGATCTGAATACTGGGTAGTGATTATAAA
Source organism: Anania hortulata (assembly GCA_963576865.1). Lineage (NCBI taxonomy): Eukaryota > Metazoa > Arthropoda > Insecta > Lepidoptera > Crambidae > Anania > Anania hortulata. The sequence goes on along the minus strand of OY756399.1, from coordinate 20,784,440 downwards.
AAATCTGTGGTATGTCGTGGGCTTAAGATGCCCAATAAACAAGGTAAGTTCCGCTCGGCTGTTTCTGGCTAGGTCTCTACGATCTCGGTAAGTGGTAACCTATCTTACTTTCGAAACTCTTCTGTTCGAATTTCAATACATAGTTCGAAAACTGTTCAACGAAATGCCAGGTAGTTTTTTTTTACATAGTATTGTAAGTAATAAATTTATTTTACCGATGTTTCATTTTTTAGAAAAACATACCCGATTGTCAAAACTATTTTTTTCGTTTCACCGTTGTTTTACTTACAATTATTTTTATTTCTAACTAAATTGTATGCGTATATAATAAGACTAGACAGCGGCCGCCGAGCGCTTGAAAACTAAGGATGAAGGATTAATTATTATTATATTGGAATCATTTTTCTGGAAACTAATCATCTAACATTGTCTACTAGCTTTGGCAAAAGTTGAGTTGGTACGATTTCAAAACAAATAGAATTTAAAAAAATAACAGTCGAAAATCGGAATATCAGCAATATGACTAGAAATTAGCTAAACAACCATAAATATAAAGAAAGAAAGAAAGAAAGAAAGAAACGTTTATTCGACACACAAGAGAAAATAATATAATAATACACAAAACAATATAAATTAGATATTGTGTCGAAAAGGTGCCCGCTCAGCATTTGTCGTGACAGCCACAGACTTATCACGACGCTGATTTTCGGCGGGAACCTCCGACGCTGGAACGTGTATAAACAATATGCTCATCACGTTTCGTGTGGATGTGTGAGTATGTGTGTATGTCTGTCTGTGTGTGTCTGTGTAAGTATATGTGCAGATACATAAAGATACATATGTGCAGATACATAAAGATAATACAACCCACCAATAGGTAACCTAATGATTTAAGTAATTTAGGGACCACTCAATACCTTAAATGGCATGTGACCTAAATGCTGCCTTACTGTAAGCAAATATATCTATCTCGCTGAAAATTTTGTTGTATAAACGGGGCAAGCGCGATAAGGTCGCGTTACGAGCCTAGTTAGTAGTTGAGTGCGGCACGTTCAGCAGCGGTGGCAGATGGCGGGAGCGGCGAGCCGGTACACAGTATGAAACGCTGGCCACAAGTTCAGGGTAGTCTACACGACTATGCACTATGTCGTAAAGCAAGCAAACATCCAGTAGTTTACGCCGGTCCTCAAGTGTAAGTAAACCGTATTCAGTGGCGTAGCTACCCAGGGGCTAGGCGGGGCAGTGCCCCGGGGCCCTCAAGCTCAGGGGGCCCTCGAATCCTTACCAGAAATCTCGATCGAACTGAACTTTTGGAAATTTCTCCCATTTTCAAAATAAATATTATGACAGGTTGCAACCCCAATTTTAACCATGACAACTCAGTTGAGAGAAATTCAAAAGTTATGCCTAGGGAATTCCCCTAAATTCTTTCTGTAGGTTGGCCGTGTTGTCCATTTGACGAATAGTGATATGTGCGTTACCCATTTTCAAGAAAAAAGGCAAAGAAAAGTTAAAAAACATTTTGATGAATTAGCTGCTGATCACCGATTTCCAAACCGAGAAAAAATATTTAAAATTGAGATTTTCAATAATGTACTAGACACATTAATATCTCAATTAAATACACGTTTTATTGGTATGAGTGCAGTCTGTCATATATTCGATTTTCTAACACCAACATTTTTATTACATATTGATGAAGCAATTTTATTACAAAGGTGTGACGAATTCCAAAGAAAATATTCAGATATAATAGGCCCTAGTTTTTCACTTCAATTTATTAATATTTACCACCTAGTTTTACCTCAACTAACTCAAGCATGTTTACCTCAACTAACTCAAGCATGGACTGTTCACCAATTATGTAAGGAAATAATGAGCAAATATGGAGTGCTAGAATGCGACCTAACGGAAGTATTTACAGCAATGTTATTATTCTTTACAATTCCTGTCACTTCTGCAGCAGCTGAAAGGTCATTTAGCAAATTAAAAATAATAAAAAAAATATTTAAGAAATAATATGGGCCAAACTCGACTCCGACATTTATCGCTAATAGCAATTGAAAACAAAACCGCATCAAGCCTGGATTTAAACGAAGTCATTGATACTTTTGCGAAAACTAAAGCTAGGAAAAAATTATAAATATAATTGTTATTTAGTCAGTTGGTAGGCCTGATCTTTATATAATAAACCCTTAAATCTTCTCTCTTTCGTTTTATTAGCCAAACCTACACCAAGTATTAATTGTAATTTATGTTTTTACTGTTTAATATTTTTATTACCTGCCCTGCAGTGCACAAACAAGAGCTTAAGTAGCTTAGCATTTTTAAAGTATTTGTATATTTCATATTTTTATTTGATAAAACCTAATCAGTTTACGTAGCAGTGGGGCCCCATTTTTTAATTTACCCCAGGGCCCTTGGTTACCTAGCTACGCCACTGACCGTATTGCTTGCAATTTTCTTTATATGTCGCTAAGGTAGGTTTTCTTTTACAAAACCACTTGTTTATGACGTATATGTATATGTGTTAAGGTCGCACTGAAATGTGTTATGGTAACATTTGGCCAACTAAGTATGTATACATATAAATAGGTATACATAAAGTTAAATAGACATATATGGACACACTAATATTAACACGCAAAACAAATTCACATACACTAATTTGTGATAGAAATTCATGATTTGTGGAACATGCGTTGAGGATTTATGAACGAATTTCTGTGGCCTGAAAACAGCTGTTTTCGTCTAGGCCAGGGGTCCGCAAAATTTTGAGTCGAAAGAGTCAAAAATTACAAATTACATAATTTCAAAGTTGAAGAGCCACAATTTTTTTTGGATTAGGATTAATTTCCAAATTGGATTTCGTTATTTGTATAGAGAGGATTTACTATGAATGCTAATGCTAGAGTGGTTTTGTTGGTTTTAAATTGCTTGAGAGATAGAAATGGTGCCTAATCCGCGTTAATCGATTCAGAACGTTTTTTTTAAATAAATAATATTTGACTATGGAACTTAAGTGTCGTAAGAGGCGACTAATTCCTGTAGCACAAGACGGTCTGCCATGGTTTGATGTGCGCTCGCCAACCCGTCTGCCAAGCGTGGTGAGTTTTCAACCGACTTCAAAAAAGGAGGAGGTTCTCAATTCGACTGTGTTTTTTTTTTTTTTTTTTTTGTATATTTGTTACGCGTTTACTCCGCCAATTATGAATCGATTTTAATGATTCTTTTTTTGTTTGGTAGATCATACTTCAGAGGTGGTCCCATATAAATTTTATCGAAATTAATTCAGAACTTTTTGAGAAAATCAACAAAAATATACCCGGATAATATTTTGGTTGTGGTTCTTGTTACCTATCTTCGACAAATATGAGCCGATTTTGATGATTTTTGTTTTATTGAATAGCTTATACTTCAAAGATGCTATGATAAAAGTTTGAAAAATAAAAATCACCCCTGAGGGTAGGAAAATAGGGGATGAAATCGGTGTTCAGCAGTTAGATTAGGATTTATCACTAAAAATAGATAAAATAAGTAAATTTTATTAAAAAAAATAAAACCGACTTCAAAACACTAAAATGCTAAAAAAAATCCTAAAACTTAAGTACCTAATCAGTTACTTTTGGAGTCGGTGCAAACAAAAACATTGAATCTCTCATCGGCTGGCACCGACTCCAAAAGTAACTGATTAGGTACTTAAGTTTTAGGATTTTTTTTAGCATTTTAGTGTTTTGAAGTCGGTTTTATTTTTTTTAATAATGGCAACACTACTCTGGTACTAGATCAAAAACCTTGCCATTTCGGTTCACGTAGTATTTCGGCTTACGTTTAGATTAGGTTTAGTGATAATGATTAGTAGAATACAGTTTTGTGTTACAATGGAAACGTAACGTAAGCTGCATCGGAATCATAAGGTATAATAACTTTATGATCGGAATAGAACGTGTCATGTTTTATATTAGTAGAATTGGACTCCAGATCTCTATATACTACATAGCGCCTATCTGATTACTGAGTCAGCACCACGCAAATTATTATAACCCTTTCAACGCCAATAACTGATATATCAGACAAACCATTTTCGTGCCCACCACGCCATTGAAGTAATACTACGTTTACACCACGCCAGCGACTGATAAAAAAACAGTAAAAACAAGTGTTTTGTTTTTGACTGTCAAAGAATTTTAAAAAGTTTGGGTGAGTATTCATATATATCGTAGCGATATTCACCTCAATGTTCAGCGCCAAAGTCTGATGAATGAGACAAATAGTGACGTTACCAATACATTATATATCGTAACAATTTTAGTCGTATTTTCTTCGAATTGTAAATGCTTTTATTTGATACTTAGAAATAAGCTTATTACCGGGTTAGTTTAAGATAAACAATGTTTTATGTGAAAGTTGTAGGTGTAAGTATAGTCTATATGTATAGGTACATAAGAATGTAGGTACTTAATTAATTAATCATCTAGTAATTCAGTTGAACATCAGCGGATAACGAATCACGTTGGATCGATATCTGATAAAGCTATACAATAACCACTTACACTTACTGACCCTTTGGGCCCACTTATGATGGCTATTATAAAAGTCAGGTGCTATCCTTGAATATTCAGTTTAATTATAGCGGTCATCATGGGAAACTTCTTACGGTTCATTGTTCTATTCGTCCTTACTTATTCCGTTAACGGGAAAGTAATAAAAGCATCACATTTGTAAGTTAAAACTGTTTTAATTATTTAACACTAATAGGTTAACATAAACTTATAAAATTTATAGTGGTAGGTATTACCTAGGTATTAATTTATGTACCTATCGTTCGGTGTTAATACAAGTTTGCGAACGAAATCTTGAGTATCGCAACTATTGCAAACTAAAGTCACTTAGATATTTTCTCGAGACAGATAAATAAATAATAATAATAAAATCACTTATTCAGGAAAGTTTCACAACTTAAATTTAGTAGTCTCCAAACTAGGTAAAAACCTGTCTCTTGGTGACTTGAGATAATAAGTAACCTTTTTTATCCGCTTTTACTTTTGTAACTAACTTACTATTATCAAATATTAGAAGTATTTCTAAAGAGTTTTTGACCTAACTATTAAACTAACGTAGGAGGAATCTATCGATTTAAAACCTTGAAGTTGTTACCTACAACCGTGTATTTGACATTTGGTTGTAAAAACAGTACAATAATTTGACACCATGTTGTTTCGATGTTAGATCCAGGAGGTGAGTAGTGGAATTCTTCAACAACTAAATACTAGTAAAACCTTCGTGTCTGGGCTCATTTGATTCGTGTTGACGAGTTCAATATGTCTAAAAGTGTTTTATAGTTTTTTCTCTAAGGTATAGTCATAGTCTACCTGCCTTAGTGTGGTTAATTTCAGCCAAATTATAATTTACTGTTGATGCGTGAATAAATGTTTGAGTAGGAAATAATAAACTAGGAAACATATATAACAGTGGAATTAAATTTCTCGCATAAATCACGTTTTTCTGCGACCAACTAATTTCAGCATGCCCGAGAACAGTATTTTACTTGGATAAAAAGTATGCCTGGCCTACGATTATCCGGTCATGATCTAGAAGTGTGCCATTCAAATTGCATTCAAATATTTATTAAGTGCTTAACACATTACTTACACAATCCACAAATTTTTGAATAGTATGTAGGTAGGAGTTTGCTTTAAAACATACGTAGAAGTTCTCATTATTTCAGGAGTAACAAACGTGAAGTGTCTGACATCTGCGCTGGGAGCGCGATAACTGAGGTGTCCTGCGATGACGCGGGCATCCTCGGGCTCCTGCCGCACCCCGACGACTGCCGCCTGTTCTACCAGTGCGCCTACGGGGTCCCCTTCTGCCAGCGCTGCCCGCCCGGCCTTCACTTCAACCCCACGCTGCTCGTGTGCGACGCGCCAGCACAAGCCGGGTGCGTGGTCGGAGCCGAGCCTGAAGCCGAGCAATCGTTGCCCCAAATCGACAAGAACGAAGAATCTCCCGCTGCTGGGAACGAGATACCTCCTCGCTGCATTGCTAACTCGGTGACGCCGGTGTCGTGCGCAGAAGTGGTGAGCGCGGACGCGTTGCTACCGCACCCCGACGACTGCAACCTGTTCTACTACTGCGTGAGCGCGGCGGCGGCGCCCATCTGCCGCCAGTGCCCCGCCGGCCTGAACTTCAACCCTGAACTACACGTGTGCGACGTGCCAGAACATGCCGGATGCCAAGCAGCGAACACCATGATGAACCCTGCTCTGAGGGTTCTGGTTGCATAGCTTGGAAAATCGATTTTAACTTCTAAAGCGGCTTCACACTAAGCGGGTATAAGCAACGCTACAGATGCCTAACGTTTAGCTTAGCAACGGAGGATATTTACCCTGCATAGGTAAAAACCCAATTCTACCCTTTTTTAAAAGGTAAAAAATATATATATTTTTTAAATATTTATTCAGAATCCATATAAAAAAAATCGGTAGAGATCAGGTTATCACCCGTTTTTGGTATATTTTTCTAAAAGAAATAACTTTTTAGGGTAGGCAGCGATGAGCTACATATTTACATTACTGCGTCTGTAGCGTTGCCACCGTGTCAAATCGAAACAAATGGCTGGCGACCAAGCAGCGCTGCTTACGCGCGGTTTTGTTCAGTGCAATAAAGTCATCTTTAAAATTCAATTCGCATTGATCCGCCGACATTAGCGCGGTAGCCGCGCTGCTTAGTCGCTGTGACGCCGCTCTTTATCAGTGGCTATTTAATCAATAAAACAGTTATGTCAGCACCTAAACGTTTTATTAAGTGTGCACAGAACAGAACTAGACGATCACAGCGTGACTGACGGCTCTTCGGATCAGCATCAGCAGGGCTGCGCGCTCGACGTCGCGTAAAGAATGTCGAGCGCGTTGCACAGCGCTCGGTAGTTGACCTGCTCCAAAGGCGTTCATTAATGGTCAATAATAAGCGTAGGTAGGGTACATACACTAAGCGAGACGTAGGTTAGATTTAAGAATTGGTTAGATAGTTTAATTTTGTATGTATGCGAATGAACAGTTTGACTCAATTTTGACAGATTGGGCAGTATAATAATAAGGTTTAACCTGAATAAGCATATCGACAGCATAAACAACAGAGGCAGTTCTAATGCCACTTCACGGCATGACCAATTAAAATTAGAATTGAATCAACATGCTGTGCTGTGCTGTGCTGTGCGTCCTGTTTTAACCAATGTAATGACGTTTGACCATAATTTTTTTATGACTAATAAAAGAATGTGACGAAGATTTTGTAAAAAATAAAATAAATAAATAAATAAAGCAGTCGCAGTAGTACTTACGCCAGCTGAGCAGGCCCCTGATCCAGAACCCTACGATAACAAATTTGTCGACCGAAAAATCACGTGACAATATGATTTAGCATCAGTCACGTGATTTATTTACTGTCGATTCGCTATCGAAAGGTTCTGTATCTGAGGCACGTCCCCGATTCATAACCGTTGGATAACAAATTGTCGACCGGAAAACCACGTGCCATAAACATCATTTCAGCCGTAAGACGTCCACTGCTGAACACAGGCCTTGCCGAAAATACTCGCCACGCTTGGCAGACGGGTTGGCGAGTGCAGTCTTTTATAATATTTGGCACGCAGACGCTGCTGCCCGTCTCGTGTTACAGGAATTAGTCGCCTCTCACGACACGTCTCCTGTTGGCGGTGGGGAAGTGTATTCTTTACGGCCGTCCCCACACACAACGGGCACAGTATGATTTAGCATTAGCCACGTGGTTTATTGACTGTCAATTAGGGTTCTCTATAGGGGGCAGGTCAAGTATCTTGTGCGAGAGAGTGCGGGTAGTCGAACCTCATCGCCGCAGCCGCGTCGGTAGCCGAAGCACTTGTAGACGAGGTCCCGCTCGCGCGCCGACACCAGCTGCAGCAGGTCGCGCTGGCACAGTGCGCGCTCCACCGACACGCGCGGGATCGTGCCGCACCGCTCCTTGTCCATGTCCTGGGGGAACACGATTCAATTACAGAGATCCCTTATTTTAATAAGTGTAGGACGATAGACCGACGACCTTCGACCATCTGCCAGTGGCTAGATAAAAAAACGAAAGATTGTATGTGCTCTTTGGCTCTCGCTTTCGTCCAGCTGTAGACTGCAATAGGTTGAGATGATGAATCCCTTATTTTCACGAGTTTGACTTTTGAATACTAGTGCTGATGCTTATCTTGGATGTGCTGATAAGTCATCGGTCGGTGACCTAGATATCAGGTTTAGGTTTAAAGATATTTATTCTAAAAAAAAAAGACGACAGAATTATTAGGATACTTATATAGCACTCTTCTTTCGCACTGTGTTAAGAATGTTATCTCAGTCTCAGTTCTTTCAGAACAAACACACAGTTTATTTCAGTAGAATAAACGAATCGTTTTATAAACAACGTACCTAAACTATAACACCGACCATCTGTGTAAAAGCTTTTTTTTAAGAATGCTAAGCTAATCATTGGCTAGCTTCTGTTTTCTAGAATGTCTGTTCTGCCATTCTCTGTCCGCATACGAGTTACATACACTGCGACTAGAAAGCAGAGCCGAACGAAAGCTCCCTCTTAAAGATCATCATCACTTCTGTCAGCCATAGGACGTCCACTGCTGAACGTAGGCCTCCTCCATTGACTTTCAGATCTTAAAGATCGATGTGAATATATTGTGCCGGACCTTGAACACTTCCAATATGTTGGAGAGCTGGTCAGGGTACTTGGCGAGCTTGGTGAGCGCGCCGGAGACGATGTTGCGCTCCTCGAAGGAGAGGAAGTTGAGCGGCGAGTCGACGGTGGGCACGTGCGGCACCGGCGCCAGCAGCGGCGCGCGCTCCAGCCCGCCCTGCGTCTGCGCCGCGCCGACCGTCTCGCAGAACCGCTCGTACTCCACGTAGCGCCGCCGCCCGGGCGCGCAGAACCTACACGAATAGACAATCCAGAAGTAGGTCTCTAACATTGAAAAAACTAAGTCGGGATAATTTGATAGTAAGTCATTGCGCTTGCAACAATTCAGAAATAACTCGGAAACTCTTAGAAAGGTAAGTAACATGGTAACTATCCTGATACAATGTGGAGGTATCAATTATGATTTCACGAGAAGGTGATCTCTTGATTACTAAATATGTTGTTCAAAAATGTTTTCATTTCTTAGTAGGTAGGTTAAGATTAAGCTGAAGATGATCGCGCGGCAGTGCTAGTGCTACCTGCGTGGTACAAGAACTAACTAAATAGCGGTAAAGTTACCGTTTACATCACCACGTTACTCCACCACATAAGGTGGTGGTGGACGTAGGAGTGTAGGCAGGCCGCGAGCTAGGTGGACCGACGACCTGGTAAAGGTGGCGAAGAGGAGATGGATGCAGAAGGCTTAAGATCGTTTAAAATGGCGTGCTAAGGAAGATATCTACACTCAGCATTGGGTGGAGACAAGTTGAAAAAGAGAAAGAGACCTTAATATGAACGAAAGTAAACACTGTTTACTTAGTTAGTTCTTGTACCACGCGCAACATCTGAACTTGGCCTCAGTTTAGGTAAATGAGGTTGAGTTGCGGTCCGAGCTGATCAAAACAGAACTGCTAAGACCGAACTGGCTGATTCATTACCTACTCGCCACCACAAAACGCGACTCGTAATCGAATATAGATAGCATGTTTCTGATTACTTTTTTTGAATCCACGGTTTCAGTCTTCATCCAGACGAATTTAGAAGTGTTTTAGATACATAGATAGACTTTTTGTTGCACACCTACATTTAGATTGGTTTAATTTAGGCGGTTAGTGCTAGATTTTTAAGATATTTCAAGCTCACACTTTCTCGAGTGAGCGTGTCCATCACTTTAGCTCGTTGGGTTTTGAGCTCGAGCTGCCGATGTCGCTACATCATAATATGTAGATAGTAGATAGTACATCGTGATATGACTTTTTTTGGTTCGAATCTCAAATCTAATAAAGCATATTAATTGCTCAGAGTAAATACTACTACGTACTACAATCAATAGGAATTGTAGGGAAGGAAAGCTCGGAATGTCAAATCGACTCGATTAACAATGTATGTACAGGTGTCGTGTGTGTGAGTGGGTGGAGCGAACCCGGAGCACTCACACTTCCATGAGCGTGTCCATCTCGAGCGGCGTGAGCGCCAGCCCGGAGGCGGCGAGGCCGCGGTAGAAGTCGGCGCGCGCGATCACCAGCTCGTTGCGCTTGTCGAACTGCCGCAGGAAGTCGCGCGGCCGCACGCCCTCGCGCACCATCTGCATTAGCCGCGTTATAAATGTATATTTTATAATAATAAAATGTACGCCACACAATAAATATGATCATTTGTTGTCTAGGGTATGGATTCGAATAAATTTGCCATCGAACCTAGGAGCTCAGAGATAGCGCGACACCAAGTCTGGTATGCTCGCCTCTCGGCTACGGAGGTCGCCTTTACACAAGATGGCAAAACCGCTGGCTGTTTTACAAAACAAAGCTCCGTTTTGTAAAACGTACAATCCGTCTGCGACACATTTACCATCCACTTGTACAGACAACGGCAGGTCAACCTACCAAAAAAGTTAAAGGTCATTAAATTGATTTTCAACTTTAAAAAAAAAAGTGTAACTAAAGTGCGACACGTATGAGATCAATATCAATTGAGAAAATTTGACATTTTGTGGTAGGTTGTCGTGCTGTTGTCTGTACCTATCGTAGTTACGGAGGGTAGCTACTAGTTATCATTAAAAATGTCAGATGTTAAATTTTAACTTTTTTGTACACATTCAGAAATAAACCTCTATTGTTTTTACTGTACATTAATGACCTGCCTAGTGTAACTAAACATAAAGACGATACCACAGTGTTGATAAAATGTAATGACCTAAGTAAATTTAATGATGATATTATTGAAACACTGAAGAGTCGATAGAGTGGCTCGATACAAATTCTCAAAATAAACATTGAGAAGACAAATTGCGTCCAATTTTCTACTTGCAAGGCGCAACCATTAGATTTATTGGTCCAATATGGCAGTAATACTGTTGAAATAAAAAACGATGTGAATTTTCTCGGCTTCACTATTGACAAAAATTGTAACTGGAAAGCACATATACTTAGATAAGCTATGCATGAAAATTTATAAATTTATACACGCACTACGGCGACTCAGTATTATTTCGACAATCGAAACTGCGCTATGTGTCGTCCTTACTTAACTACGGTACTTTGTTGTGGGGTAACTTAGTGGATATAAAAAAAGTTTTCATAGCACAAAACAAATGTATTAGGGCAATTTGCAGAGCATATTTCATGGATTCTTGTAAACCCCTATTCACAAAACTTAAAATTTCACCATTGCCATGCATATATATAAATCAAGTGTGTATATTCGTGCGACAACACCCTCAATATTTTGTAACAAGATGTCAATATAAAGATAAGCCAACGAGACATCAAAATAGAATAATGTTTCCTAGCATAAGACTGCAATTATTTAAGCGAAGCCCCTACTGCATGACTATTAAAATATATAATAATTTGCCTGAATTTTTCAAAAATTTGCCTATTTGCCTACGTTTAAAAAACAGTTGCATGCCTGGCTTCTGAATGAATGCTATTACTCAATACAAGAATATTTTGATGTCAAATAATTGATTATTATATAGCTTTTTTTTGACATATATTAATCATAATATAATATGTAATCCTCGATAATGATAATCCTTTTGACATTGAAGTGGTTTAGTATTGCTGTAATTTTTTTATAATTATGTACATTGAATTCAACTTTTTATATTTGCATGACTAATTAGGTCAAACATGTGGACATATCATTTGTAAAACATCTTGTAAAACTATGTTAAAAGCAAATAAATATTTCTGATTTCTGATTTCTAAAAGTGTTAGGCTCGGACTACATACATCCGGAATTATTTAGAACCCCATACAAAACGGTATGAATCCGGGCTTGTCCGGAGCCGTTTTGTATGGAGATCTGAAAAATTCCGGATGCTTGTAGTCCGAGCCTTACTCTTACTATTACGATTTAAAAGCTACGACCGTTTAAAGATATAGACCGACGGACGGACAGGATGCGTAAGCTTTATAAAGTAGAGCCTCGTTGGCAACCTTTGGGTACCTACGAAACTATAAAGACTCATTTAAGGAACTATGTTTCTTGCCTAAGCTAATCATAGTAGAGGAAAAGCACTCATATATCTTCTGCTTCATCGCAAATGTAGCACAGAAGTGTCGGGACTCGGGAGGAACTATAGTCAGTCGTTCAATTGGTGGCTCGTTGGTCGATTGATTGGCTTTTATAATGGCCTGTCGTGTGCGCGGCAGGTGTGTGGCAGTGTGGGTAGTGTTTGCGAGTGATTAGTGTATGTGGGTAGTATGTGTTGGTGTGTGTGGGTGGTGTGTGTGGGTGGGTAGTGAGTGTGGGTAGTGTGTGTGCGTAGTACCTATGTGTGCGTAGTGTGTGTGGGTAGTTTGTGTGGATAGTGTGTGTGGGTAGTGTGTGTGGGTACCTTGCCCTTGATCTTAGCTAGGATTTGCACGATGTCGGTCTGCAGCGGGTCGTGCGCGGGGGCCGCGCGGCGCGGCGCCGGCCCCGACGGGCCCGCGATCGTCGCGCTCTCCGCCTCGCGCTCCTCCATCTGGCAATAAACAATCATTATATCACTGAAAATGGATCCAATTAACGTTATCTGGTTTCCGTACCTCAAAACGAAAAAAAAAAACGGAACTGTTATAGGATCAATTTGTTGTCTGTCTGTCTGTCAGTCCGTATGTCTGTTAAAACCCTATATCTCAGGAACGCGTAGAGGTAGAAGTTGTTATTAAAATTATATACATAGGTTTACAGTCCCTTGAAGCTGTGAAAATATCTAACTTCTAAGTTACCTAATGTAAAAAAAGATACGACCGATTAAGTATGCCGCAAAAAACGTATATTCCGACACTCAAGGGTATCAATATTTATAGGGTACTTTCAATTGACTTAGAATTATAAAACTTGGCAAGTCGTCATCGCAATATCGTCATATAATACAAATACAGGGAAAAATCTGAAAACTTTACATTTGTAATTAAATTTTGGAAATTAATTTATAATTAAATTGCGAGACACGATTCCTGAACTATTCAAGTGGACAAGTCCGACTCACACTTGTCCTCTCAATCATAAATTATGCTTTATTTTGTCCTAAACCGTTTACACCTAACTAGCCCGCTCATACTGCGTCCCGCGCGTCTGCGCTGCGTGAATATGTTATTTGTGCAAAACTAAATTACCGCTTTACCTATTTTGAGAGTTTTATTCTACTTACGTTTAGGAAGTCGCGGTCTTTTTTTAAGCATGTGTATTTACCTCATCCAGCAGGCGCACGTAGCTGAACCCGCAGTCGTCGAGGTAGCGCGCCTCGAGCGCGCGCAGCTGCGGCGCCGTGGGCAGCACGCCCAGCCGCGCCAGCACGCGCCGCACCGCCGAGCGCGACACGTGCCCGTTGCTGTGTCTGGAACGATCAAATCAAATAATTTATTTTCACGAAATAAAAAGTATCGATGTTATACTTAGTTAAGGTATAAGGTACCTTATGAGTACTCATTCTTCATTCGCTTGCCCTGCTCCCAGCTATGATATTCTAAAGTCAAATTCCTTGACTTCGTAAGTGCAGCAGCGCTATGATACAATTTGGTATCCACTAAAAATTATTTGAGGACTCCTGGCGGCACTAGCGCTTCAACGACGAGTACGGCGCGGCGTGAAGCGAAAAAAATCGTAACTCGAAAACTACGAAAAATTGTATGCATACATAGGGTGATTCAGATACCTCTCAACACGAGGCACTTAAAAAAAATGTTTGGATGTCACTTTTCTGGCCACCCTGTAGAAAAGAATAGAAATAGAAAAAAAACGTTTCTTTGACACACATGAAAGAAAATTACATAACAATAAAACTATAAAGGGTATTTAATGTGTCCGAAAGATTCCCGCTCAGTATTTGGTGTGACAGCCACGGCCTTACCTATCACGACGCTGATTTTCGACGGGGACTCCCGACGCTAGGATTTGCAGCGATTTGGTATTCAGCAAAAAAGAAGGCGAGGAATATGACCAGGGTAGAGTTGTAAATTGACGGTCATATGCTATAAGCGTCCGTCATTTATGATAAATGCTCGGTCACAGGACACATTGAGAAAATGTCCAATTTGCTTGGTCATATCGGTCAGACATTTATAACGTGACGGACACTTTACAACTCTAGACCAGGGTAGACTTACTCCTTGTACTGCGATTTTTAATTCTAGTCATTATTTACTAAACTGAACGCCACTCACACTTTAGTCCTATAGAAATACGAGTATAAATTCGACTAACTAGTTTTTTATCATCTGAAAGAAAGAGTGGTTCACATGTGAACCACGTACGGTTACAAAAGTGATTAAGTTTTTATTTCTTTTTATTTGGGACTACAAACAGTAACAATATTAGCTTAATCGCTAATTATACTGAAAAAAATACTTGTAATGTAACCAACACCGTTGTCTACAGATAAGATTAATAAAATTAAAACTTTTGCAAACAGAAAAGGTTGATATCTAGTGACTAACTCGTCGTGCTCCCCGAAGGCCGGGCGCAGGTCGATGGCGCGCTCGTGGCAGGCGGCGCGCACGCGCAGCAGCGCGGCCTGCGCGAGGTCCAGCCCACGCTCGCCGATCTCCTCGGTGGCGCCCAGCGGCGGGAGATCCCGCAAGGCTTCCGCGGCCGCGCCCGCAACCGCGTTGGGGTGCTTCTCTAGCTCCTTTGTTGTGAATACTGGAAAATACCTTTTCTGAAACCTCACCATTACGGTCAGAGGAATGCTGCTGCAGGAAGAGTAAAATTAGATCGGGTGCTAACGCGTGTGCCTGCGGTGAGGGAAGAGGAAAGGAGCTCATCTCGATTCTCGTGTTTTTGTTGCAGTTCGAGTGGTAACTTGATCTCATTATCATTATCATTTCAGTTATAGGACGTCCACTACTGAAGATTGCTTAGGCCTCCCTCATTCACTTCCAGATTGGCCGGTTGGAAAGTTGGAAATCCAGTGTCTTCCTGCGGCCTTTACCAGGTCGTCGTCGTCGTCGTCGTACGTTGCGCTTGCCGGTACGCGGTCTCCATTCTAGAACCTTTCTGCCCCATCGGCTGTCAGTTGTCAGCTAACTTGACTTAGCTACCTATAATTTTTCGATGATTAACTAGTTTTATCGCAATCTGAACAAAACAAACCTTGGTCGCAGTCGTCCTCGAAGGTGCGCCAGCAGACGCGCTCCTGGTCATTGGGGTCGAGGTAGTGGCGGATGATGCAGACCATTTCGGGCTGCGTCAGCACGGTGCCCAGCCCCATCGCGTCCAGCGCGCGGCGGAACTGTTGCGGCGCGATCCGCCCACAGTTCAGCGGGTCGTAGTCCTAAAACACCAAGTGAGGTATCTTAGGGTTGATTGGAACAATTCGATCTCAGTCTGTTGTCACGTAGCTTCTTAGCTCACTGCTTAAAACATATCCTTAGAAATATCTCTGCTATATCACTATCTCCTCAATTTTATCTGATTTGATACGAACAGCATTTTTCGCATTTAAGGTATCAACCAGGGTAACAGATTTTGTTCATTATTCAGATACTTTTAAACCTTGTCGATTTGTCTGGTTAGGTGCTTGTTTATCATTTCCAGCAACCTTTGGCTTTTGTATCGCTGTGGGTTAAAATTAAGATTAATATTGTTTACACCTTAGCATTAATTGATAACTCACCCTTAAGAATTCAGAGACTCGTATCCTCCTCTGCATGACGAACTCCTGCACGCGGAGCATGAGCTCGATGAGCTGGCGCGAGGGCCGCGGCGGCGCCAGCGCGGGGTGGAACACGTCGCTCTCGCCCAACGGCGTCGTCGACAGTCCCGCCGTCACCTCAGGCCGGGACAGCTTCGGCAGCGTCGTGTCGATCACCGCTTTTGGATTTGTGTAGTCCTGTCACATTAGACAGCATTTTGGAAATAGTCAAAGCCATACACAAAATTGGTATCTCGCATCGTGCGGGGAAAACATAGGATAATGGCGTTCCTGCGTGATACTAATGGCTTACAATAACGTACAGACAACAGCTCGTCAACCTATCACAAAACGTCAAATTTTCTTAATTGATATTGATTTGTAAGTCGAAAATCGGTTCAATGACCTTTAACTTTTTGGGTAGGTTGACTTGCGGTTGACTGTACATACTTACACGTAGGTAAAAGTGAGAGAGATATATATGATTGCCGCTAGTCGTCAGTTCTAAATCCGTGTATCTAGCATTAAATGTATTCATTTAGAAGTCTTACTGCACCAAGCCCCTGAATGCCCTCCTTCTTGACAGCTTCCACGGCTTTGAGAAAGTCGACGTAGTCAAGCGTGTACGAGTCCTTGATGAAGCGGCGCACGAGCAGGTTGAAGTCCTCGGGTGACACGATCACGCCGATGTAGTCCAGAATGCGCGCGAAGTGCGCGAATGTGATGCGCCCGTCGTTTTTAGCCACCTGAGGTGAGATAACTGGCTGTAATGGTATTATCACTAATACATCGTTAAATATGTAAATGGTTTACTTAGTTAAGCAATATTATTCGCTATGTGCAAAGTGGGTGGTGGGGGAAGTCAAATCGATCGCAGCACGCTATTTGGCAGAAATGTGAAATAACTCTGGACTGTCATGCGTCAAATTGCTATATTTCCATAGAATTCCATACTAACGAAATTAAGTATTTTTAAGTAATAACGTTAAAATTCGCGATATGGGTCACATTACGGGTTGTGTTATAAAGTGTAGAAATAATGGGAAGAACAGTTCGTGCATGTTTTATTCGTTTCCAACATCAAGATGGAAATTGGAGCATAGAAATAAATGGACAGCTGCTGTGAAAAGAAATATGATTGTAAGGGGTTTGTGTCACAGACTTTTATCTTATGATTCCAGCTTTTATTAAGTAGCTTTGTCCGTTGGTTCTAAGCTCTTTAACGTCTCTTACATGCTGTGCAAATACTAGTTCTTTCACTTTTTGCACCAGTTTGAGGTTAAAAAGTTATATCATGTTGTATCGATCAAATCCCGTACGTATTATAACATTTATATTTTAGTTCAAGTAAGAAATTAACTTATTAAAATATGCACACACTTTTTATATATTTTCATCTAATTTCGAAGAAAAACAATCCGAAAATCATTCTCAAACCATCCAGATGCCATAATTTGAGAGATCTTAGTCCACAATAATTGTGGTCACTAGGGGCGCTGTCATCGCGCACACAGCGAATAGTCTCAATTTGGATTCACACTATTATCTGGATAAGGTCGTGACGTGTCGTGCGTGATGCATCAGAGGCACATCAGAAGATCATACTTTATCGGAGTATTTCTACACGATATTTTGTTACAAAAACTTTTCTGACTTAAAAATCTTTTCTGACTTGTGCACAACACCTAACTACAGCTGCAGGGACTACGTGTCAGCTGGTGATGAGAAGAGGCAGCACAACATACTCTATCACCTTTGTCAGGCTTTGTTATTAAGCGCGAGTTAGGTTTATAAAGTCAAGTTCAGGCGATCTTGTCTAGGAATTTTAGTTATATTTTTTCTTAAAAAAAATTAAATGTGGATTTGGCACTTATGAACATGTAACAACGACAAGAGTAACAACTTATGTGGTACCTACTTGGATAATTTGAGTTTTCTTTCAATTAATTCCTTTCAATTTGGAATAAAACCTTAGCGTGCGCACAACAGTAGGTATATATAAAGCATGACTCTACCTCTATGACACTACAATTTCGATACTTGGTGTCAATCCAGATTGTTATTTTATTGAGGGCAGCTCCTGCACAGACATGACATTGCCGATGGATAATCAAGCTGTACCTGGAGCGCTAGTTAGAGAGGGAAGGAGGGGTAGAGGTGTACCAGCTCGTAGTCCTGGAAGTACGGCTTGAGCGGCAGCTCGCGCTCGGCGATGGTGGCGAGCAGGCAGCACAGGCGCCGCAGCTGCCACTGGTCCAGCTTGTGGCACTCGGGCTCCGGCGGCGGCGGGCACGCCTCCAGCAGACAGTCCGCCGATGTCTTGTCGCGACCGCCTGCATCTGTTGTGAGGGCGACATCAACAGATGACTTTAAGATTATTTTAAAAGTAGGTACCTACTTAACTGATGTCACGAATTCAGTGAACGAATTTTATATAAACTGCTCAACTTAATTATTATTCAATACAAAGGACTCGTTTAGGTCCATATCAGATGCCTTCCTTAACTGGGGAGTTTACTTTAAGATTAGATTTCTTAATCCAAACAAGCCGCTTAAAATATTTACGAAGGCTCTACCAACAACGTCAAGAGAGGCTCATTTGCAGGCAGGCATTTTGTTGTTACTATAGGCAGCCTCAAGCGCGGCAGCTGCGCTCAATGTAAACCACGTCCATTACTCCAGTTCATTTTAAGGAGAAAGATGTTATCGCTCCAAGTTTCATCAGGATTAGGTAAACTTTGAGTTACGGTAACGTTGGCCAAACTATGTTGTTTTTTTTCGTTTCAAATAAAAAAGCAGTGTGTCGTTGGCAATTAATGATATCAGAATTACATTGCTTATTAGATAAACGTTTGTATTCTTATTTATTACTGATATAAAAAACACTATCATCTCTCTTTTTTTCGTTCCTTCATATTAAAGTTCCTATTACGAGTACCTACCTAATTCCTGCTTATCGATTTTACACTTAACAGTCCCCTTAGTATAAGATACAATGAATGATAGATTGTAAACAGTTCAGTCAGGTTCAGTTGGTAACTTGGAGTATCGACCGCGCGTGACCCAGTGGCCGCGCCCGGAATACTGCTCACAATACAGATACAACACAGTAGACCCACTGTGAACTGGTCCATGTGGGGTTAAAGTCTGTCATTTGAGTCCTGATAAAAACAGCAGGTTTGGGTCGAGAAGAAAAGAATAACGACGAGCTATTAGCAGTCTACAATGGCCAATTTTATAATTTTAGCCATAGGACGTCCACTGCTGAACAAAGGCCTAAATGACTTATCATCAGGGGGGAATCGCCAATACTCGCTACGCTTGGCAGGCGGGTTGGCGAGCGAAGTTTTTTAAAAGATTTCGCACAGAGACGCTGCTCCCCGTCTCGTGCTACAGGAGATAGTCGCCTCTTACGACACGCCTCCTGTTGGCGGTAGGGAAGTGTATTCTTTACGGCCGTCCCCACACGGCACCCGTCCCCACACTGTACACATGCCCACATGGCCAATTTGGGTCTTTCTAATCGTGTTCACTTGAGGAGACCTGTAAAGCACAAATAGGGATGCCTGATTATAGCCTGCCATTAGAGTTTTCGAGGTTGCTGTCTTCCGATAGGTACACCTTAAGTCGAGGCCGAGGTAAGAGGCTCAAAAATGTATCATCATTTCAGCCATAGGACGTCCACTGCTGAACATAGGCCTCCCCAGTGATTTCCAGATTTGCAGGTTAGAAACGGCCTGCATCCAGCGGCTTTGTACAACCTTTACCAGGTCGTCTGTCCACCTTGTAGGTGGAAGTTCTACGTTGCGCTTGCCACTATGTGGCAAAAAAGGAATACTGTATACATATAAGATGTTATAACTCTTCTCCTCCAAGATACTAACTCTTCTCTTTTAAGAATGTACTAGAAGTAATAAGATGTGCTAACTAGTTAGCTAGTTATCCCAGTACTAAGTGACGAGAACCAGTTGGATAACAAGAAGTTGTAGACGGTTTGATTCCGATTCATAGCCGCGTGAAGTATACAGGGTTACATTTCAAGGTAGTGCCAAATTTAAAAAATAAGGTCTATCGAACAATATACAAATACTAATTTATCGATATTAATTTCAGTCGTCGCATTTCTGGAGTAAAATACTCTTAAAAATTTCCGAAAAAAAAAGAAAACGTGAGATGTGCCGTCATTCATCAGAGATCACAGGCATACGCGCCGACGCCGCTCCAACAAGAACCTTATGCAGTGCACATACGGTGCAATTTGATCGAGTAGTCGTCAATTTTCTACGTATTCTATTTTTCAAATGCAGAATAAAAATAGTTTTTTTTTTACGTAGATCGATTTAGTTACTGATTCTGAGTGGTCCCTGAAAAATTGGCACTATCGTAAAATGTAACCGTATATTTGAGTATTTTGAATTCCGTAAGCAAATGCAGCAGCAAATGTTTCTACGATGATGAGCATTAAAATTTTGTTTCTGACGTGAGTCATGGACGTCTGTAACATACGTATCTAAGCATGGACCCGTTATCTAGTCATCATAATACTGACAAGCTCCATTTACTAAGAAAAATATTCGATTGGTGCGATTATTTTGCGATGAGCCTACTATCGGAAATTATCTCCATTGTGTACTTTGGTTAATTGCAGTAGCAAGAATAACTCTTTCACGTGATTGTCATTTTAATTGTTCCTCTGCAATCGTTACTTTGTCGGATCGGAAAAAGTTAATATTTTATTTGAGATGATAGATGATTGGAAAGTCGTAACCTGGAAAGTACTTTGTCTACTTTGTATACTCTTAGTTAATTCATCGATCGAACTTGTAACAAAAACACAAAAAAAAAACCTTTCAGAATCGTTTTAATAGAATTTACCTTATACTACAAATTGTGATGTAACTAGTTAATTCGCGACCTGACCGAAGAGGTGGACGAGATTTCTCCTTCTGGAATTAAAAGCTACATTTTAACCTTGTTTATTATCTTCAAGTGCACTACCCACAGGGAACAGAGAGAACAAGTTGATATTAAGGTTGAGATTTGTACCTAAGTTCGGTGCCCTCAATCAAGGCTACAAAATAGAGACTCGAAAATAATGATTTGCCAAATGTAGCCCTCTTTAAGTCGATACTAAAAAACAAGCGTTACTGATTTATTGTCGACCTATAGATTTGCTTGTTTTCTTATAGGGGTATTACAGCAAGTCATGGCCTCACATATTCAGCGCAAGGACGTCAATTATGTATGCGCGTACGCACCTTCCCCGTGGATGATCTGGCACAGCTGGTGGTAGAGCACGCGGCCGTCCTGCGCGCGGAAGTAGTCGGCCACCTGCGCGATCTCGGCGTCCGACAGCCCCACTACAGAGCGCAGCGGCCCGGCTAGCACTGACACGAACTTCGACTCTGGAACATACTACTTGGTTAGCGCTGTGGTGTAGAAAGAGGACAAGCCCATCGGTTTCTTATTATATCTATTTACTACTGTGTTATAGAAATAAGTAACAACGACGGTGCTTGTGGCACCGTCAAATGCAGACCCGAGACAACATAGAAAAGTTCTTTTTAATACTCATTTATTTTGTACATAGGCCCTCTTCCGGGCCTCTTCTTTTCTACATTGACCCGAACGAGAATCGAACCCGGGAGCTCAGAGATGGCGATGCCAAGGCGTAGTCGCCTCTCGGCTACGGAGGTCGTGATTCGATGCATCGAGGCGCCGTACCAGATATGAGCGAGTTGCCCTCGGGGTCGAGCGGCCGGTACCAGTCCCACAGGTTGAGGCCTACGCGGAAGGCTGCCGCGCGGATCTTGTTGCACGTCTTCCATACGTCGGCCAGGCGGACGATCTGGAATAATTGGAAATGCAATGCTGATATTGTTAAGAGTAATTTTATTAAATAATTGAGTTTACGAATACCTCATGGAGGTTATAATGTAACTATTTTTTTACCATTTATTTATGCCTATTAACTGTACTGCTATTAGTTAACATTATAAATTAGAGGAATATGAATATGTGTATAGCTATTTATGTATTAGTAGAAGGTATTATTATACATTCTGTTATGCGTTAGGGAACTCCAACCAACAAATTTTGATACTAAAATTTATTTATTTAAAATTTTTATACGGGCAGCCATAATTAGGGCTACAATTTATGCTTAGGTAGGTAGGTATCCCGCTACCTGATTTATGTTTTATTCATACATGGGGCACACTAAAAGTTTTGCACTTATCGGAACTATTTGAATTTCGAATGTTATATTTTTTTAAACCGTTGCAACCTTCTTAGTTAAAAAAAAACACTTGGCGGGAAATGATTTGTCAATTGTTTTTTATCACACATCAAAGTTCTATGTACGCAACGAAAATGTAATTAAGTAGGAACAGATTTTAGAGCGATGATTTTTTATGATTTTAAAAGTTCTCTCTCTCCGCAAGACTGTGCCGCTCGTCTTCAAAATGCTTTTGGGAGAGAAGCACCTTATTTGAGCACCGTGAGGCGATTGTTTGCTGAATTTAAGAGGTCGAGTTTCTTTACATGACGAATTTCGTGAAGGGCGGCCTTTAACTGCCGTCTACGAAAATAATGTGGCTACTGTTAAGCGGCTAATTGAAGAAAACCCGCGGATTACCTATAAGACAATTCGAGGTCTATTGGGGATTGGTATGAGCCAAATTCAGAAAATTTTACCCGAAGAATTGAAAGTTCGAAAACTTTGCTGTCGTTGGATCACTCATGAACTGACAGCGGAGCAGAAGCGGGCTCGCGTGGAATGGTGCTCACAGATGCTACTGATGACTGTACTGACTACGTGCACTGTGACGACCACGGACATTCTAATGCTGTTTATGACATTGTCGCAGGAGACGAAACGTGGATTTATTGTTTTGAACCCGAAAAAAAACAGCAATCTTGTGAATAGGTGTTTGAAAATGAGAACAGGCCAACAAAAGTGAGGCAGGCGAGAAACGATGGTAAAAAAATGATCGCGTTTTTTTTCTCAGCTACGGGTCCCATCTGTACAATTCCACTTGATGATCAAAAGAGTGTTAGAAAAAGTTCGCGAAAGACGACCCAAAAGCCGCGTCATCCTACATCATGACAACGCTTCTTCACACGCGGCCAACAAAACAAAGTCATTTTTAGCTTCCGAAAAAGTACATTTCATCACCCATCTGCGCATAGCCCCGACCTAGCACCCTGTGATTTCTGTATTTTTCTCAAAATCAAAGATTTGATGAGAGGTTTTACTTTTACCAACTCCGAAGAGGCAGTGATAGCGTTCAATCAGCACGTAGAAAACATGCCTTCAGATCTGTGGTCCTCCTGTTTTAAAAAATGGTTCGATCGCATGAAAAAATGTTTAAAATGTAAAGGAGAGTATTTTGAAAAGCAATAAACATAATATTTTGGTTATCACATTTGGTTTTTTAAGCAAAACTTATAGTGTGACTTACGTAGTAGGTACTTAATCAATAAATGTCGGTAATCAAAAATTTCCTTGTCTATGTTAAGTAAAAGTAAATTTTAATTAGTTTGTTTATGTATAGGTATTTTGTTTTTCTCATAATTAAAATAAATCATTTAGCTTCAAATATGTAATCATTTAATTCTTGTAAATTAATAGTATTATACTATTAATTATATAGAATATAAATATTTGTTGTAACACAGTATTATATATTATTATAACTTCTATATTGTATCTACTGTACTCACTATAAACAACATTATTAGTCATTTAGTTCTATTAGTTTGTTTGTTATTATAAAAAATCTGAATATTATATAATAATAATAATAAATATTGGACATCACATACATTGCTCTAATCCTATTGTAAGTTGCCAAAGCACTTGTGTTACAGAAATCAGAAACAACGACGGTACCACAACACCTAGACCAAACTGACCGACCGGGAATCGAACCCGGGACCTCAGAGATAGCGACACTAAGTCCAGTTTGCTCGCCTCACGGCTACGGAGGTCGTCATAATAATATAGGTTATTATTTACCAAATCATTTGTAACGCAACTACGACGTAGCCCGTAGAAGTGCTACGGCGTAGCGCAATCTTAAGTTACGAGTTCCTACGCTGAGGATCACGAAGCTTACAAAATGTAAAATCGTCTTAAGACTACCCCGGCATTATTTTATTATTGTATCTTAGGTACCTACATGCTACAGACGGCTACAGGTTATTGTGTTAGTGAGCCGTAAAATTATTACTTTTCTTTCTTATACTTATATTTTACGGTCTCTACGTAAGTATTTGAACTTACCGTGTCATGCATGTTTGAAGATTTTTATAAAATTTAGGCATATGATGTGATGTGATGAAAGAGTTTACTAGAATTTGAATTTATAAATCCAGATTCACCGCACGGGATATTGAAAAATTGTGTTAAGTCAACTGACATATTAATGTCAAATCAAGACGGTCGCAACTTTTTATTGGAAACCATCGGAAACATGAAAAGTTTGAATACTTTCATTTCAATAAATTATTTCTGTTAAATTTTAATTATGGTTTGAGTAAAAAAAACAAGATATTTGACTAAAATCTAGTTTAGGCAAAGAACATTTTTATCATGGGACCCGTTGTTAAATATTATTGATGACTGCAAAAGAAAACGTATTTACAAACTAGATAGGTACTTACTATGCTAAATGATATTTGTGGTAAATGGATGTGTCTGTAATCATAGTCGTGTGTCCACGGAGCTCTGCGACTATTTGTGTCCTACGACAAGGCGAATACTCATTATGAATTCCACTCATCAATCAATTTGTCAATGGAAAAGCGGTGCTGTACCGCTCTGGCACGGCGGAGCTCTTGCGCCTGCCTTTCAGCCTGGCTGGATTTTACGACTGCGGTACATCGCCGAGTGCGTCACTAAAACTTCATTCCGTGTTTATTGTGAGCGAGCAATGTGTAGCGAAAGTTCGAATGGTGGGTGGGCTTCAGTTTGAGCGCGTGGCACAGGCATGCGCGTCGCGGGGCGCCGGCGACCAATGACGTCAGACGCATCGATCGCCGCGACGGCGCGCCCGCCCTTCCCGGCCATTAGGCCCTCCTGTCACAGCCCGCGCACGTGAAGAGCTGGTACACACGATGGGCCTTACATAACGCGGGGACACGCCGCTTGATGCCCGGGCTCCCGGCCACGCGCGCCCATGTGCGGACTAAGCTTTAGGACCAGAAACAGTCCGTCGCAGAAAACCTCGCTCCGATGGGGCGACTGCTGTCTGTGTCTCACCCTGGACTCGAACTAGCCCAGTGACGTTGACCGTGCACTGTGACGCCGATAGTGGTATTTATATGGATATATATTTTTGATCGTACGTGTTTATACTGATCGGATCGGACAGATGCTATTCCAAAATGGACGTGACTGTAGTTTGGTGATTGTGAAATAGGAGCTTATACTTTTAGAGAACCAACGAGGGATATTTTTCTGTGCGAGTAAGTACTACCCAAACTTCTTAATAATATATGTACGTAATCGGTTTTTAAATTCCCCACTGGAAAGCGAAATAAACACCGTCACCGGTACCTTATTAAAATAATTGAAAAGAAAACAACCACTCCTAAGTTCACGTGAAATGTGAGTGTATTTGTTTTTTCAATTATGTAAGTCACAAGTTTTATTTTCTAGAAACATTAAATGGAAATGGTAATCTTAAAGAAAATAATTACTAGTTTGATAAAGGTAGTGTTATTTAAGGTGTTAGAAGTCTATAGACATTTTGCCAGCATCTGGTGCTTAGAGGCTCATTACTTAACCATTGAAAATAGATTAAAATTGATAATTTATTATTTCTACCCTTTCTATCTCATGGCTTTGGTGGTCTGGTCCCTTTTTACTGTAGTTATTGTCCTTCTCATGTCTGCGCCACAACATTCTTTTTTTATGTTATTAACATTATTATCAGATAACTAGTTCCTTGTCCAAGAGCAGCCACATTAGCCAATACCCTTGTTTGAATCATTTATGACACATTGGACACGAACCTGTTTATTATTCAGTAATTTTGTAACCTAACTAGGAACTCCATCTTTTTTACGACAGGGACACCAAAAATCATCCACAATGATCAACATAGCGGGCGTGATCTCGATCATCCTGTTCTACGTGCTGATCCTGGCCGTGGGCATTTGGGCTGGGCGCAAGAAGCCGGCGGGGAACGACTCCGAGGAGGAGGTGATGCTGGCGGGCCGCTCCATCGGGCTGTTCGTCGGCATCTTCACTATGACTGGTGAGTGTCAAGGCGGCCACTAAAGAACACAGATCTTCAGCATTGTAGACGACGGCCCTAGTGCTTCTTGCGCTCCGGACTACAAAGAATAGAATAGAAATCGGTCGCGGGTTGAAATCCCGCAAGGGGCAAGTCATGGATGCCATATAATGTATATGTAGTATGTCTAACCGTTATTTTGTTCTCATATTATAAGCTATGCTTAGTTTTGGGCTTGATAATTAGTGTGGTTGTAAAAAAATTATTTTTTTCCCCCGAATTACCGTTTTTAGGAACAATCCATAGCCACCTGCGTCATTAGATGTCAATAGGATTCTTGCAACGTATTTGTATCAGCTCTTGTATCAACATCGTCACCATTTCAGCCATAGGACGTCCAGATTGGCCGGTTGGAAGCATAGATTACTTACTTATTACTGGTAGTTAGAAACAGCTTGCATCCAGCGGCACTTCCATGGCACCTACAAGGACGGGCGACCTGTAAAGGTCGCAGGTGGTGGTGCTCTCTTGTCGCATCTCTTATATTATATCATAGTTATATTCACTAACATCTAACATGACATGACTGATCGATCACTAACATAATCACTTCGAAGTTCGTTAACGTCTAAGATGATTGATCAATAACATAATATTTATTGGTATGAAATAGGTAATGAGCATTATATCTCGGAAAAGTCACATATAAAAAAAATGGTAGCCCTAAGAGTCATCTATTCGTCGGTCGAGCTTCCTCTTTAGTAACGGATGGATTTACCATGGGGGTCTACTAGCCTCTAGCTAGGCTATGTTTGTAAGATCGCACGGGGAATAATTTAGAAATTTAAACTGTTCATAAATGCCTTCTATTTGTGCGCATCTTCACTATGACTGGTGAACTTACCTTGGAGGATCTTGGTAATAGGGACCTATGAAATTTTAGAAAATTTACTTCTGAAGGTATATTTATATACGCCTTCACAACAAGTTTGTTTAGTTATTAACATAGCCATTTCAAATTAGCAAGAGTTGTGTGACAGTTCACTGTTGTCACTTATAGTGATGCGCCCTAACGATTTTTGATTGTTTTTTTTGGTATCGAGGAAGCTAATCGAGCTAGTTTAATCGATATTAATTTTAGTAAACTTTTATTTAACACATTATTTTATAATATTATTGATTTTTAATTTATTAAATTAAATTATCAATAAA
The DNA here is from genome assembly GCA_963576865.1 of Anania hortulata. NCBI lineage: Eukaryota > Metazoa > Arthropoda > Insecta > Lepidoptera > Crambidae > Anania > Anania hortulata. Next base: position 20,757,152 of record OY756399.1, on the reverse strand, counting down.
ACACAAATCGCATACAAGACAGACGCACTCTTGCTGACATCAACGCTATTGTAAGGTTTTTATAAGAGTATCGATTTGGCCGATTCATCGATTTTATATCGATTTCACTGTCAATCTTATAGCTAAACTTCGTGACACGTAAGATTTTTTCACTAATCTAAAATAAAGTTTTTTGTAAAATATAAAAATAAAATTCGTTAGTTGGTTAGAACCGTAAAATGTGAATTATCACCGAACTCATCTTATCTTGAAATGGTTTAAAACCTATCTCGAAGTCCGTCAGTGTCTGGTCTGGGTAGATCAAACGTGTTATGTCAGAACCTAGAAGTAGAGAGATGACAACTCATTGCAGCCCTGCAAAAAGGGACTCAATAGAAATTTGATTGTGTGCCAAATAAAAACCTTCATATTCTCATTGTAACGCAGGCTCGTTCGACCGCTCGACAGTCAATAAGTTAACTGATGTGTGTTATGTGGTCGGTCTGTCTGTAGCTAAGTTTAGGACAAGACAATCATTCCAAGTCATTTATTCAGTTAACAAGTTACAAAGTATATATAGATTTTTACAACTACATTAGGTATTATACTTTGAAATAATCAATTAAGGTCTAGGAATATTTGGTTTTAGGTTCAGTTATCAATATGACATTATCTACAAACCGTTTAGCTTATCAAGGCTGTTTGATACCAGCTTACTGTTTCATTAGTTCCAACATGCAATCTTTCTTCGTTAAAACAATTAAGTCATCCACGTAAACGTCATTATCAAGCTGTTATGAACATAATAATATGTATAACTATTTTGTGTACTTTTATATTGACGAAAGCAAAAAGCATTATTAACGTCCGCGCTGTAGCCACGTGACTATGACCAATATATTATAATATAAACCGTACAATATTTATTTTTTTAAGATCTTTTTTTCTCTGTTGTACAACATGCACCGGAATTTAATTTTAACGTGAAACCTAGATGTTCATTTTGCGAAAATGTATTTCATTGTATTCTGTAGTAGTGCCTTTAAATAAATAAATAGTTAGTAAAAATGAGATCTCATTAAGACCATCACTTGGTTAACAATCCATTCTGTCATCTTTATGCCGGTAATAACGAATTCTGAGTACCCCACAAGTTGTTAATAGTAAGAACTATAATGCATTATATAAAATACATTGTCGTAAAATAAGTGTCAACACAAAGTCCGAAGGTAGAGCGCCATTGGAAGATCGAACAAATGCACGTTTTTTTTTAAATGCGAAAGTTATAACAGTAGATGATTCGATGATGAATGATCCACTGTTAAGATTACCTACTTAATACCTATTTTAGAATACCAATTAATGGGGAAATAGTATAACTTGAAAAGCAACATTCGCTAACACGATGAACGGTAGATTGATAAGTAGAACTGGATTGTGTCGGATACTCAGGTGCTCTCACACCTATAAGCAACATTTCCGCTAAACACCTCTTTTTAAAACATCGTTTACAATTTATAATATGATTAATTTCCAAGGGTACTGAAGGTAAGTAAACGTGAGCACTTAGTAAATTAGTGATTAAGTGCGACAACAACAAAACAAACACTCTAGATCGATTGGTTAGAAGAAATTCGCTTAAGATAAGACTGCACGACAAGGTAAATAGACAGTTACTATCTTTATTATCTGTTATTAATGCCTATTGCCTATATTTTACCAGATTTCATCTACATTGTTATCAAAAGTAAGGTTCAAACAAAATCAATTTTAAACGATGTCGCGGTTTCCGACAAATCGAATTAAGTCTCAAAATCTTGTATCGAGTTAAGAGGGCCGAGCAGTGGCGACCCTTGACCTTTTGCGCGCTTCATTAAAGAGATTCGCTTTTCGACGGGAGCACGTATTGTCGTATTGTCTACTACGTGTATTTGTGGCTACGTTATTTTGCACGTCTTCTGCTTTTTTAATGCACGAGCTTACCTTGTTTGAGAGTTCGAGTAGTCATATTATAATCAAAATTACCTAAAAATCTACAAAATTATACCAAACATGGTATGTATTTTTATCTAAGTAATTTAGGTTTTCCAGGGTGGGTCCTGGCTCTATAAAAAATGTTCACATGTAAAATCTTCGATTTGTTTTTCTATGGCAATCTCCACATTTAAATAGCCTATTGGTATGATTTTCGTAAAATTCTCATTTTGAAACACGCTACTTCAGTTTATATTTTATGTAAATAAATAATAGATTGCAGAATTTGTGATTTATGCCCAAAGCACCAATGTCAAATACACAGAGGTGATTACGCGCTTCTAAGAAAGGCTGTTATTAAATAAATACTCCAAATAAATTGCTCGACGAAATTCGAATAGCTTGATTTATCAAAAGGTTTCTTTGTTCTCTGGTTTTATTCATTATTCAGAATAACCAACCAAAAAACGACTTTTTGATTTTATAATTAAAATACTTAATTTTGGCGTTCCTGTAAATACTTTTTATGAGGCCATATAACTTAAAGGTTTCACCTTCATGGCATTTTTGTCATGCCTATTCTCCAGATTTTATTATAATTATCGTTGCGAGATTGTTTCTTATCCTATTGCACCCAATTAATTATGTAAGAAATGAACCTGCTAGATTCGTTTGGTAAAGAAAAGGTGTTCTTCTAAGATTTGCCTATTATAATCATAATATTCATAATCATAAACCTTATTAAGGGTTTGGTTATATATTTTAGGAGTAGATTTTAAATCAAATCAAAATGTTTTTATTTTACAATACCACAGGTTTAGTTTATCTTTCTGCGGATTTACAGATAATCTGGCATAATTACGACAAGCAACTTTTAAGCCATCAATAAGCGTTTTTGATGTCTTAGTTTTCGTAAACGAATCATAATTGTTGGTTGCACGAAGTCATTGCCTATAGCGGCAACTGATTAATTCCACGGGAAATAAACGACGAAAGCATACTTAATTAGGTTCCGCAGTAGATGTTTCTTACATTAGGTCTTATCTTATTTCCAGGTCAGCTGTGGTATTCGCAGTATGTTTTTCTCATCCATGCAATCCGGTCACTCGTCATCGAGTCATCCACATTCTCAGTCATATCACACCTCACACTACATCTATTCCTTCTTCGACCTCTGCACCCATCAACACCATTCTTCCCTCATACCCTCCTCATCACATGTCCTACCAAGAAAACGATTTCTTTTCGTCTCTTCTGTTACAAGTGCGACATTCGTACTTCCGCTCAAATATTATTATTTTGTCCATATACTTCTTCTTCTTCTCGTGTCGATGGTAATGCTCTTAAATTTTTGATGTCCAGTATTCCGCCACACGAACCGTACATCGGTGGCGCGTAAGGTTTCCGCGTGTGCAGCTGTCCGACCATGCGGGACATGACAGAAAGTGGCCCTTGGTTTGGGCACTGCAGACACATTTTGCTGTTGGTGCCGTCAATGCTGAGACAATAATGTACTGACTGAATGAATGTATTGTTGTTAACCAAGTGGTTGGTTGTTGCAGCGACGTGGGTGGGCGGCGGGTACATCAACGGTACGGCGGAGGCCATCTACACCTCGGGGCTGGTGTGGTGCCAGGCTCCCTTCGGCTACGCGCTCTCACTCGTATTTGGTACGTTTTTACTGTTACATACTTTTAATTAAAACTACTTAAGATGCCAGTGTTGAATATTAGATCAAAGTACAATATTACATTAAAACAAAGTATGAATAGCGTCATCCTCTCCGACATATTACCTTATTGTTGTGCCCAACAGGGTATATAATGTTTTGTTTGATGTACCTATTCATAACACCTGTCTATGTAATATTATAGAACGCAACAAATACATTGAATTGAATTGACTTTTTCATGAACGTTTTGCTAAAATATCTGTTAAAGTTTATTTTGATTAAAAAACGGGGTTCGTGAAAACCTGTACGAGCTAATTTTATTATTATTCCGAGAAATTTTCATTGTATGTCTTATGAAAATCGATGCAAATCAACTTAAAGCTCACCTTTGTACACTGGCCTTAGGTGCCATTAAAGTTTATAATAAAAATAATACGGATACATCGGTTTGGTTGCTTTTCATCCCAGAGCGCTGTCAGTGCAGTTAAGGAAAAACAAGGAAAGCGGTCGGTATAACTAGCCCTTCGCGTTCCGCTTACCCGTGGCAGACCGGAAAAACAATGGAGAAAATTTTACGTGGCACGCGAAGGGCTAGGTAGATGTAACTGCTTATTCAAATAAATATAATGGTTTGTCGTTCGTTATTCACAATATCAAGCAAATTTTTTGCTACCTGAAAGTCCATAAAGTTAAGTTCATTTAAAAGATAATTACTTAAAACAAACGATTGTTTTTCTTTTAGTTACGAAAACGACAGTGCTAAGTTTTTAGTAACTGTTTGCCGCGTCCAGTTCCATAATGTACGCATCTGTGTACTGCGTGAACAGGAACGTAAAAATAAAAACGTCGGTAGTGAAATAAATATATTCCAGTCACGCGACTTGAATGTAGTGATTCTTTTCTTTTTGCGCACTGTCTTACAAAGACAACAACTTTGTTTGCAGGTCGTAATTTTATAATAATTATGAATCGATTAAAGCAAAATATGTACCTCCATCCTAATGCTAAATGTGCGCTACTTATATGTATGTTTCTGTATATCATTTCGAGATCTTTTACAATTCTGGTTTATTACCTAGAAAAATCGGTTTACTGTATTGTAGACCTTTCAATATAAATTATGTAAAACAATTGTAATAGATACATAAAAACCTAACCTGATTCTTAAATATCTAAATTAAAATTAAAGGTGAGAAAGCGAGAATGCTTTCAGCGTTTCTTTTCTGAATGGCTATCTATCTCTACCCTTTAAGCGAGCAAAGAGCCAGTATTTTTATTTCCGAAATTAAAATTGAGTTACATAATTCTGCTGCTATTTCTCCGAGAAGTAATTGCCAACCTCACGTTTTATGTATTCTAGACTTTAGTTTTATTAACAAAGTAATACCTCAGACTAATATTTTATTTTCCTGACAGGTGGGATATTCTTCGCGAACCCGATGCGGCGGCAGGGGTACATCACCATGCTGGACCCGCTGCAGGACTCTTTCGGGAGCCGCATGGGCGGACTCCTGTTCCTGCCGGCGCTCTGCGGCGAGGTGTTCTGGGCTGCCGGCATCCTTGCCGCGCTAGGTAAGTGCCACATCTTAAGCAAAGACCAAGCGAACTCTTGGTCATGTGTAACAAGCGACAGGTTAACCAATTAAAGTGTGTACTGAACCACTCGACGCTCGTGAATTCGGAGTTGAGTTGTTGTGTAACTGAAACGACTTGATTTTGGCCTGATGCTGTTTGTTAAAGGAACAGGGATAAGAAATTACCTTTCTTAGCGACTTTGCTTTATCAATTCTAACAAACAGCAATCAATCTTTACAATAGCTTTGTACAGATATATTCTATTTTAATCCATAACAAGGAGTTTATTAGTAAAAAGTAGGAACACAAACTGTGATAATGGTTTTGGAATGATAAAGAGCTCTCTTAGGGAAAAAGAAGGCAAGATATTGCTTTCGATTTTTATGTGATTGTAAGTGTCTTGCATACATGCGTATGTTTATTTAATAAAATGTTGTTATGCCACAGAGTTGATGTCATCAATGGACCCCAAAAACATCGGCATGGAAAGTTTTATTTTATCATTCGTTCATGACTTGAATAAGCGAACAGAGGTCAGGCACTTTAGATGCAATTTTTCCATATTGTGATGTATCTAGTTGTCGTAACAAGATCCTGGCGTTAGGGAGTCTATTATAATATTCAAAGGATCGAATTCACACGGACTTGAGCACGGACTTAGGGAAAGTAGAGGACCTAATATTTATTCATTGAGGAGCAGCCTACGCCGAGTGGATATGAAAGTTGTAGCAGGTTTGTACTTCACTCCTCGCATTTGCCAAAATCTCAATTAAGATTTTATTTGAAGCAATGTTATCGAAAATTTAAGCTCATGCTCGGTAGTTTCTGACTGTTCTTGAGCATTTTAATGTGCATCTTTTCGCAAAGGTGTAATAATACTTAGCCAGCGCAGAAGATTTTCGTAAGCTAAGATTTTCCCCGTGATAGAATGTATCATCACATTTATTCAAAAAATAGCGGACCCTGGGCTCCAAAGCAATGGCTTTGGACGCAACCGGGACTGACCGTATAGATGAAGAAGAAGAAGATTTATTCAAAAAATCATTTTATTGATTTGATGGCGGCCTAAGTTGTGTATTTTCTAATATATCCCACTTTCATTAATCCGCCGTTGTGATTGTAGTCCAGGCAATGACGTCAACGTATATTGAACCAGCTGTTTTGGCACGGATAAACAGACAGCTACCTAGGTACGGACAAGTTTATAAGCCCGAGTAAAAAATGAGAGCAAAGATTCTTAAGACCCTAATTTTTCAACAGTTTGCAAATGTTTTCGAGATCTTTTGTGATAAATGACCGTTGGCAACTTCTCTTTTCTCTTCTCCCTCTTAACTTACGAGGTATCTTACGTAAATTTATAACTGTCGAAGTTTGGTGAGTTTTATTTACTATCTTTGATTTTGCAACAAGTTATCACGGCTGAGTCGTAAATAAAATTAAGATTTTAAAGTGTTTTATTAAGAGATAGTCATTTAACTTTACGTAGTGAGAGGCTCTAAACGAATGCTCTCTATTTAGTGCGACTATTATAGATAGCTGTACAAAGTTCCTTAAAAATGAATTTGAATTTTCAATTATGTGTTATTTCCCAATTTGTTGTATCTTCTGTTGATGCTGTAACTAAATTTTATTTCAGCTTGCTGTAGCTAGAGCACAGAGGTGTATGGAGGATGTAAAGACAGAATATCTTTTCCATTATTCATACTACGTGCAATTCAATTCAATTCAATATATTTATTGCATTCTATAATGTTACACAGGTGTTATAAATAAGTACATAAAACAGATCATTGTAGACCCTGTAGGGCAAAACAATAAGATAGGTATTGTGGGCAGAGAGGATGACGCCATGCATAATTAGATCAATTTGTTTATTTTAAGAAGTTTTAAAGAATTAAAATACATTAAGAAATCATATGATAATTATTGAATAACATAATCAAATAAATAGTATTTTTAGGCATTTAAATATTTATTTATCTTTGGATTTCATTCATTGTTTTAGATGATTGTCATTTAAGTATTCGTTTATTGTGTAATAACATTTTTTTATTAACATTAATTTTGCGAGTATATCGTTAGGGAGGTACTCTATTAATGTACCTACATCGTGTGTAGTCAACGATATTAAAATACATCGTCATGTGTAGCGCATAGTAACGAATGTGTAGGTGCATAGAAAGAAATACTGTTACACATTAGATTGTGGACACATTGGATTATTTAAGGGGTATTATAAAATTCAAGACTATCTTGATGACAAGAATGTATGATGTCCAGGCTGCACTAAACTGATGTATCTATCTACCTGTTTATTTTGATTTTAATTTCTTTGTGGAAGCTAGTGGTGACTGAGTTTGTTCCGGACTTTCTCACTTGCCAGATTGTCTGTGTCTTGTCTCGAAGCGCTAGTAGGGCCCAAAAAATAAGGAGACATGTTCTGCCCCATATGGGCCAATAATGTTATTATGGACGTTCATAAGTGGCAATTTTCTATCCTAAATTGAATAAATGATTTTTGACTTTGACTTGATTGAGTGGTCTAACCGTATAGTCCTAAATTGCACATTTCTAATACTATTAAATTATTAGGGCAACCAGCAAACCAAAAATAAATACACGTAACATACAATGTATTTTACATAATCAGTTTTATTACTCTATTCAAATTCACAGACATTATAAATCTACTCGTTATCACATACTTAAGTACACTACTGAAACTGAAGACGTGATTCTTAATGCAATCATATCTATCTTTTATCTTTATTTATAGATAGAATTTAACATAGTTTTTGTTTGAGTGTAGTAGTAGATTTTTTTTTGTTCTTAAAAACTATCAGATTTTTAAAAAAAAACAAGGAATTTCAAAGGTTCTATTACGCCAAATTAGATTTATTATAGCCGAAACGTTAACGATTCGGCAAACGGGCGGGACCGCGTTCGTCGACTCGCCATTACGCCCCATATAGCCCTCTCTAAAGCGAAGAACCCTAAGGCGAGAGCCTATTTGGTGAACTGATGAGTCAGCACTAGCAAAAATATCAAAGTGCCTGCCGGCTGTAACGGTTTCAAGGCGCGAAGATTTCCCGCGCTGTGACCAAATAGGTCGTGTGCACTTGTCTCCATCTATTATTTACAAGTTCTCGCGCGGGACAAATGGAAGTATTTCAATCCAGTTGTATTATAGGCGATCCCGAATTTGAACACTCTTGGAATGCTTTATGCAATGCTGCCCGGAAAAATTTATAGTTTCAGGAATCCTTTTTTAACTTATAGTGGAGAATGTATTTTTAGTAAAATTGATAATAATAATTTTATGAATAGTATAAAGCTAACTAAATGGAAAGAATAGCAAGTACATTAGGCTAATCTTCGAAACTATTACTGTATAAATATTAATTCGATTTTCACTAATAGATTCCCGAGTATGATTTGTACAAACAAATTATAACAGTAAATACTTCTATGGGGTTATGCAGACGGAGCAACCATTAGTTTCCTGTTGCGGCAATCAGCAACTCGTAATTAGCTATTTTGTTTATTTTCATATAATTTTTGACAACTGCGCAGACGTAGCAACTCTAGTTGCGAGTCTACGCAATTGATGATTGATGTTGTTGTTGATTTAAATTGCCCAAACTAGAAACTGACTATGTGTCAATGACTGACAACCTACTAATTCATCAGAATACAATTTATCCATATGAGCCTTATTATTATGATTAATTAGCGGCGCTTTTGAAGAGCATTCACTTAAGTAAATGACTTAAGTGAATGCTCTTCCAAACCGCCGCTAATTAATCAAATTCCATTTTAAAACATTCCCTTTAGTAAACTTAGTTTCCTACTTATTTACAGCGTGTCCTTAAAGTACAAAGGGAACCAAAGCAATTTGTGTAATGCATTATCTGCGTGTTCCGACGCGAAACAATAGCTCCCGCCCACAATTATTCAGGTTATAATTTTAATCCAATAAATTGTGTAATAGTGACAATAATGACCGACAAAATGAAAATGTGTGTGAAATATTGTGTCTACCTGAAATTAATTAACGCTGATTGTGTTTTCAGCGCACATACTGTTGTTTTACTAAATAAATAAGTGTACCGAGGGCGGAGTAAACTGAACGGTGGCGTATTGTAGTCTCATGTATCCAGGTCAAAAGTCCTTCACCAGGGTTGTTCCCAAGTCCCGCCCGACATTGTGTAGCCGCCATTGTTTTAGGACCTACTACGCATATGCAAAGATAATTGAATACGTACTCCTAACAAGAGGGAGAATTAACAAAGACATAAAGTGATTAAATGAAAATGAATATGAATAGGATGTAAAAGCAAGTTTTAGCTTGACGACCTCCGTAGCCGAGAGGCGAGCATACCGGACCTGGTGTCGCTATCTCTGAGGTTTTGGGTTCGATTCCCGATCGGTCTCGGGTCTGGGTGTTGTGGTACCGTCGTTGTTTCTGATTTCTGTAACACAAGTGCTTAAGCTACTTATCATAGGATCAGAGCAATGTATGTGATGTTGTCTCCAATATTAACTTGTCAAGTTTTTTTTTTCAGTCAAATGCACTCTGTTTAACTATTTTAATTAAACGAAGTAATAATATTTTAGAAAGTTTTTAATTTCTGCCTTATTAGCTTTCCCACAACTAATACAAAACGAGTATGCGTAAGTGTATACTTAAACGTAATTATGTACAGTTTGTAAACAGCCCGAAGCGAACTATTATATAAAGTTTCAGCTTTGAGCGAGCTCCTTTCAGCTAAGTTATCGGAGCTAATTACTAAGTTGCGGTCTTTAACTAATTATTATTCAACAAAGTGATGTCTTACGCAGACGCTATTGAAATCTGTTTCAATACTATTTTGCTAAATAAATGCTTTAACCACAGTGCTTTCTGAACGAAACTGGAAGAAAAATTGACTCTTATCATTTCTGTCCTTTTTACTAACTGATGTTTCAAGATACAGGCTTAGTCTAATTTGAAAACCTCTTGCTACTAAACGATTCCTTAAAGATCAGAGTTTCGGAATGTTAGGTAAATTGTATAAATTTTATTTTTGGTGTTGATAATACTTTTTTTTAACTTTTATCAGGCTATTTTTAACCGACTTCAAAAAAGGAGGAGGTTCTCAATTCGTCGGAATCGAATTCGTTGTCGAAAAAAATTCACCCCTAAAGGTGGAAAAATAGGAAATGAAACCGGTGTTCAGCAGTTAAATTAAGTTTGCACTCGTAAGATTTGTTTTAATTAGGATTTATTAGTAAAATAGATGAAATAAGTTAATTTTATAAAATAAAATAAAAACCGACTTCAAAAAACTAAAACGCTAAAAATAATCTTAACACTTAAGTACCTAATCAGTTACTTTTGGAGTCGGTGCCAGTCGATGAGAGATTCTGTTTTCGTTTGCACCGACTCCAAAAGTAACTGATTAGGTACTTAAGTGTTAAGATTATTTTTAGCGTTTTAGTTTTTTGAAGTCGGTTTTTGTTTTTTTTTTTGTATTTCATGGCGCTGGCCTAAGTGCCGCTCTAGCGCGATAAGTGTCTCTTTACCAACTAACGAAATTAAGCATAGATGCTTATTTACATCCATTCATCATTTAGTTAAACAATCAATGGTTACCGTATTTATACAGGGTGTTCCTTAACTCAAGGGTAACCTTGTAACCATAAGTAAGTAAGTAAGTTCTTTATCGTGTATATATACATAATTGTGGACAACTTTTATTCTATGACTTACATTAGCTTATTTATTTTATGTCTTTCTATACAAATTTAATCGACTGGTAATTTTGTATGGAAATTGGGAAGTCGTACAATTTTCATGGAAACTTGCAAAAGTCATCAGAAAGTTCTTCTCAATGATGTATAGAATATATGGTTTCAAGGTTATTGTATATCAAAGTATAAAACACAATAATAGAAATCTAAATAAGCTAAGAGTACCTTTTACAAAATTAAAAATAGTTTCATCTAGCCCCCACACTATGTTGATCAAAATTTACAATCACATTCCAAATTACATTAAAAACTTAGAAAAACCGTAAATTTTTTATAAACGGTTAAAGACATTCCTAATAAATAAAAGTTACTATAACTTAGCAGAATTTTTCAATGATAAATATGAAATTTAACTGATAATATTCTTCGGTGGCACAATTCAATTTAATTTAATTTAATTTATTATCTATAAATCTATAATTGTATAATGTTTGAAATGTACACTAATCTTATTAAAACTTATTACTTATGAAACTTAAAAATATGTACATATGTCACTCTCTTGTTTGCTATGCCCTTGCAGGGCGTCACATGTATACCTTTATTTTTCTAACACCGCAAAATTGTAATGTGACATGCAATAAACGTTTGAATTTGAAATTTGAATTTGAAGTCAAAACGAGATTATGTAAAACTCACCTGTAACAGCCCATTGTCGATTCCGTGTCCGAATGAAGAATTTAATACTTTAAGAACCCCCTTTTATTCAACGTCTTACATAAAGCTAAAGCTACCCTCTTAAGGGATTCTAAATTCTGCAGGACTATTAAAAGTCAATGCTAATTACTATTCAAAAGGTGAGAGCGAAGTGTGAAGAAAAGTGGGTTTTGACTCAATCACGTTTCCCGGGATCCCGTAACGAGCCCGCGGCGCTCCGCCCGAATTCGAATGGGCTCCTTGGGGAGGACCTACCCCGGCGACGGCGGCGGTTGCCAACCGAACATATTATATATAGTTTGACTAAGCCGGGGAGGCTGGCATACTGACATAGTATAAGTAAATTTGATTTAAAAAAATAAAAGTAACTTCAAAACACTAAAAGAGATGCCGACCGCGTAATAATTATGATTAATAACTTTAAATGCTAAAAATAATCCTAACACTTAAGTACCTAATCAGTTACTTTTGGAGCCGGTGCAAACAAAAACATTGAATCTCTCATCGGCTGGCACCGACTCCAAAAGTAACTGATTAGGTACTTAAGTGTTAGGATTATTTTTAGCATTTTAGTGTTTTGATGTCGGTTTTTTTTAAAAATAAAATTTACTTATTTCATCTATTTTTAGAGTTAAATCCTAATCTAACTGCTGAACACCGATTTTATCCCCTATAGGTATATTTTCCTACCCTTCGGGGTGATTTTTATTTTGCAAACTTTTATCATAGCATCTTTGGAGTATAAGCTATTCAATAAAACAAAAATCATCAAAATCGGCTCATATTTGTCGAAGATAGGTAACAAGAACCACAACCAAAATATTTTCTGGGTATATATTTGTTGATTTTCTCAAAAAGTTCTAAATCAATTTCAATCAAATTTATATGGGACCACCTCTAAAGTATGATCTACCAAAAAAAAAGAATAATTAAAATCGATTCATAATTGGCGGAGTAATCGCGTAACATACATACAAAAAAAACATACATTGTTGAATTGAGAACCTCCTCCTTTTTTGAAGTCGGTTGAAAACACACATGCGCCGGAGGGTCTATTCTGCAAAATGAACTCGATATTTGGGCTCAGTCTAATATTGGAGTGCCGATTGAAAGTGCTCTGAAAGAGTAGAGCATTTTGAGTATTTTTTATTCTATAGAAGACTATCATATAGAATTATTACGCACGTAAAACCTTTTTAAACGACTAATAAGAAGGAGGTTATTACGTAATAAAATAAAAAAAAAAATGTAATAAAAAAAAATGAAACGAAAAAAAAATCAAATGTGTTTATTCGAAATGCAACTCTACCTACCTATTTTTAAGATGGTTGTTATTTGAGAAGTTCCTGAACCTTTTTTTTATACAAAACATTAATATTCATCTATTCAGCCTTATGTAACACTAGGTGACATGTTTATACATTGTTAGCGTAGTCACCCATTCTTCTATTTAGCTATGTCCTTTGCACTGTTTTCCACATTAGGTTTCCCTGTGTCATTTTTCAAACTGTCTGACAGCAGTAAAGAACGAGCAGTAATGTTATTTTAAAACAGATTATATCACTATCAAGTACCTACCAAACAGTCGTTACGTGATCTATTCAGTGATCACTACTCTCAAAGATTTGGTTTTCTAACTTTATTTTGATAGTTTTTAAGAAAAAAAGCGGCTATTAATAAAGAAAATTTTCTGTTCAATTTAAAAATAATTAAATTACGTATTGGACTAATCTATAATTAAATAAAACTATGTCACAGTCGAGTGCTAAAATGGCCAAAAATATCCGAAACCACCGTATATTGCAAGAATTTACATGTCGAGAAAGACTTAGCCAAACTGTTGGTCGATTGATATCGATTGAATGCGTTCGTAATATTTAGTGTACGGTGTTTATGTTGTTCATAATACTCATTTATTCAGTAGATAGGCCCTCTTTCAGGCACTTATTTATTCAGTAGATACTTCTATAGAGTATATAGATTTCAACAAGCAGAACGGAAATGTTCAGAATAAAGAGACCGCTAACATTCTTGTATGCAAATTCAGTTCCGATCGATTACACAGTTTATTTTTAACATTCAGCGGGGCTTGGTGCCAATAAACAGTTAAAATGTGTTTCAATCATCAACAAATGCACAATAACTATAACGACACGATTGCCTACGCTACGGGTTCGATTTCCGGTGGATTAGTTCAAAGAACGAACTTTTCTAAACTTGACTTGCGCATGAATCCTGGGTCTATTGGAGACGCCCTGGCCAAAAAAAATTTCCTTGTCACACACACGATAAACATCCTAGTTACTCGTACTTTGAAACCTGTTACTATTTTTAATTAAACTTTCATTATACTAGGTATCACAAATATAATAAAGTAATATGATGTAGGTTCATGTGATTAAACCCAGCAATCTGGACTATTTATGTACACTTACGGCCAGGGTTGTTATTATTCAATCTAAAATGTAATTCATATCTATCTCGGAGGTAAACATGGTTAAGCGTTGGCGGGTCTAGGCGGGCGGGTCTTGGGGGTCCATAATAATACCTACTTTGACAACAACTTGGCGATATTGACTAGCTGTAAATACTCTTATTTGCGAGCTTAGTAATGCAGCTATTCGTCGTCTCTATAGATCCTAGATTCGATTCCCGGTTAGGCTAGGGTCAATTTAGAAACTTTTCTACATTTGACCTCGCGCCGGTTAGAAGATGCACCTGGCTAAATTAACTCTGTGGTAGATAACTATTTTAATCTGGACTGGAAGTTGAACTTGGCCTAGAAGGTTTTAAAGGCACTTGCTTAGACCTTCAGACTAATCGGTCACCTCTGCGTTTGTCCTCTGTGCCCTAAGGGGGCGGACTAAATAGGGCGACGAACGTCTGATCGAGGTCGCCAAAATTTGTTTAAGGTCTATCTGATTCCATATTAATGAAACTACTTTTTTAAAAAGAATTATTATGCGCCAGACGACAAACCTATTGTCACAGTCCCAAAAAAAGAGTTAAAATTGACCAGATAATTAAATTTAAATCTGCTGTGATCAGCACACCCAGACTCGAGCCAAAAAAAGTTTACTTAATTGATCCAAACCGGGAATCGAACCCGAGACTCATTGCGTTCTAGGCGAATTACTGCGCAACCACATTAAATAACAATAAACAAAATTCTTTCGACAATCACATCAACTAAATTAAATTATCCGCCTGGCTATGTAGTCCGGAGCGCGAACCACTGAACCAGACGGTCGTAAAAAGAAGCCACGAAAGAAGGTCACATATTTTTGGGGTTCTGTACCTCAAAAGGAAAAAACTGAAGCCACTTTGTTGTCTGTCTGTCCGTCTGTCTGTCAAAACCGTTTATCTCTGGAACGCGTAGAGGTATCGAGTTAAAATTAAAACCATAATTTATACTCAGGTCTACAGTCCCTTGAAGCTGTGAAAACAACAACTTTTATGCTAACGTAAGAAAAAGGATTTATGCCGACAAAAACGTATCCGTTTTTTTTGCTTACATACTATATTTTTTTGTTCTAACCCCACTTTCCCTAACAGGGGCCACTCTTGCCGTGATCATCGACATGGACCACCGCACGTCCGTGATCTTCAGCGCATGCGTCGCCGTGTTCTACACGCTGTTCGGCGGGCTGTACTCCGTGGCCTACACGGACGTGATCCAGCTGTTCTGCATCTTCCTGGGGCTGTGGATGTGCATCCCATTCGCGTGGGCCAACCCCCACGTCAAGCCGCTCGGCTCTATGGAGGTGGACTGGATAGGGAAGGTGGATCCGGAGTACTACTGGTTCTACATCGATTACGGACTGCTGTTGATCTTTGGAGGGATCCCTTGGCAGGTCAGTAGATTTTTTTATGAAAAACTCTTTTACAGATTTTTGTAAAATATATACCAATCTTTATATTCAATTATTCATATTTTATTCAAATAAATAGCAATGAAACCAACGGATCAAATAAAACGTAATTAAAAGTAAAAAATTCTTATATGTATTGTGATCTTACCCATATTAATAGTCTTCTGATTGTTAATTAAGCAAACAAAGGGAAACCGAAACGCTTTTACTACACACATTGACAGTTTCGTGTTATTTCCCTCGGGATAAGTAGGTACAAGCGACCTGAGAATTGCCTTCATATTTTGTACTTTCAGGACCTGACATACTTTCTTCAACAAGGCCCCATTATGATTCATATAACGTAAACCATATAACGTGAACTAGCGAGCTACGTTGTGTAGTCGCAATAATTTAGCGTCAGTAAGATCAGAATAAAAAAGAAGCGTACAATCGTGTAATGTTCGTTACATATTTTATTACACTTTCATCCATACTCAAAGGTACCCTTTGAAGATTTGGCGCGGCGTGAACTGTACCCTTTTAGATATCAAGGAGCTGATTTATATTATGAAGCGGTTGCTCCTGGAATACAAACAACAAAAGAATAACGTATTTTTATCGGCGCTCTCTTGAACGGCTGCCATAAACTTATTGTAAGACAGCACTATAAACCTTACAAAAGAAGTGGTCTATTTGTAATCTTCTTTTGTACGTTCTTTTTGGAGACATTAGAAACCTTTTTATTTTCTTGTGTTGTTCTAATTTTGGATTTTTTTAAAAAGTTTAGCTGAGTATTCAGATAAAATCATTTTAACATTCGCTATAAAAGTGAAAGTCTGTGGCGCGGCAGACATGTTGATTATTCTACGTTTCGGCCTGGCGGCACAGCTGCTCATCTAAGATTGGCATGTCGATTAATTGGACTCACGATTTTCTGTCTGACGTCTGAAGTAGAGTCTCTGTTTTCAATATTATCCCAGTTCCAGGCCACACACTGTATAAACTAAGAAATAAAAAACATTTGTACACTAAGTTCTATCTAAGACAATATAGGACATTTCAGTTATACATTAGGATAGCAGGCATGTCAAACAATATTTGAGGGTATTCTGAGATACTTCTGATGCGCACTGACGTCACAACTCTAAGATTAGTTTAATTTAGCTTCTTTACGTATACATCAGTTGCTTCTCAATGCATTCATAAAAATATTAATGTACTTACTACCGACTGCTACAGACGTACAAAAACCTGCATTTTTATTCCAACCGTTTGATAAAAAAAAACTACTTTCCATACAAAATTACCAAACAACCTATTGAATTTGTATAAGAAAACTAATAAACTAAAAAAGTATGCATATTTTAAAAAGCATAGAACAAAAGTTGATCACTATGATGTATAGAAAATGTGGTTACAACGTTGACTTGAGTTACGAGACACCCTGTATAACGAAGTTGGAAGGAAAACTATCACAGCTAGGTAGGCTGAAAAGTTACCAAGTTAATAAAATTTAATGTAAGTAATTGAAGAAAAACATTACTTAGATGATGATGGTAAAGATGTAAATACGCATTATTGTGACGATAGTTTCCCTCTACATACCACGTGGCCCGACACGCACTTGCCGGTTTTTGTAGTTAAATTAAGTGGACTACCTCTATATCGCGCACAAAGCGCAACACACAGAAGGCGTGATGGACGGCGACCGGTCGGGTCGAAAGTACGGCGGGTATATTCACCCGCGCACGCCGTCTGTCTGTGGGCGCCTTCAATCAAGAATATACTAGATAACGCCTCGCTTATTCAAACAGTACTCAAATATGGCACCGTCTTTTTATATTATTGAGTAGAAAAAATTGTTTTAACGTATGCTTTAACCGCAAACGTTAAGGTGCAGTTTTGTTTGTGTCGATATTAACACGCGTTCGTAAAAATCCGGTCGCGTTTGTAAAGATACAACTCTTAATGTCTAAGAAATAAAGTACAGAATAATATATACAAAATAAGACCCCATTTTGAAGTCAGACGTTATTTACTCATCTGTTTTTGAGTAGCTGACCGGTTATCTAGTGTATTCTTGATCGAAGGTGGGCACCCATTTAAACGTATATTAAAAGACCCACCGTACTCCCGGCCCGACCCATCGCCGTCCCACTCACACCTTCTGCGTGTGTTACGCTTAACCCTGGGTGCCGGTCCCCAGGTGTACTTCCAACGCGTGCTGAGCAGCAAGACGGCGGGCCGCGCGCAGGTGCTCTCGTACGTGGCCGCCATCGGCTGCATCTTCATGGCCATCCCTCCCGTGCTCATCGGAGCCATCGCAAAGGCCACAGGTACGAATTACAATAGGGATGACGACTTACTCGACTCGACCCTTTCTTCGTGTATATTAATAATATACAGGGTTACATTACATCCAACGACCTCCTTAGTCGAGGCACGTCGAGGCCAGCATACTGGACTTGGTGTCTCAATCTCTAAGGTCCCGGGTTTGATTCCCGGTCGGTCAATGTAGAAAAATAACTTTTCTATAAATTGTCTTGGGTCTGGTTGTTGTGGTATCGTCATTGTTTCTGATTTCTGTAACACAAGTGCTTATGCTACTTATTATAGGATAAAAAAAAACAATGTTAAGTACACTATTTAGTTTTATTGTAAGATCTAGGTCATTAGAAAGGACGTTGTAAAGCTAAGTAGGTACTCATGTTAGAAATCGTGTAATTCTATAATACTATAAGACGACCGTAAAGAATGCACTTCCCCACCGCCAACAAGAGGCGTGTCATAAGAGGCGGCTAATTCCTGTAGCACTAGACGGGCAGAAGCGTCTTCGTGCGAAATTTTATAAAAAATTGCGCTCGCCAACCCGCCTGCCAAGTGTGGCGAGTATTGGCAATCCTCCCCGATGATAGGTCATTGGGGGAGGCCTTTGTTCAGCAGTGGACGTCCTATGGCTTAAATGATGATGATGATGATAAGACGATTCTATAAGACGTTACAGCTGGTTCAGTTATACAATACTTAAAAAGACTAACATCAAAATGCGATTTTTTTTTGCGATTACTAATATCTTTAGACGATAATGGATGAGAGGATCTGAAGTTTTGATTAAGATATTGGCTATATGCTTTCAAGGCTGTACCTACCTACACGATTCTTGCGCCTTTTAGTTTTTTATGACATTGCGTGAAGCTCGTATACAGGGTTACATTGCAAGGTAGTGCCAAATTTTAAAAATAAGATCTAGAGAATAATATAAAGCGTAACACACACAGAGAGCGTGGGTGGGACAGCGACGGGTCACGATGGGAGTACGGCGGGTCTATTAACATAGGCTAAAATGGGCGCCCACACACAGCCGGCGTGCGCGACGAGCCGTCCCGCTCACGCCCGCTGTCTGTGGGCGCCCATTTAAACGTATGTTATTAGACCCGCCGTACTACCGACCCGTCCCGTCGCCGTCCCGCACACGCTCTCTGTGTGTGTTACGCTTAAAAGTGCGTCTTTGTTTTTTTTAACAACGCTTAACTTTTATAACTAACTAGCTAACCCAGACAACTTTGTACCACTTCGTTTTTTTTTCGTGAATTTCTGATGTTTTATTCTAGTCTGCTATTCGGGACGAAGACAAATTCAATAAATCATAAATCATACAAATCGGCTGAGTTGTTTTTGACTTATAAATGGTGTAACTAACCCGACTTATATACTAACATATAAAAAAAAGAGTTTATTTTTTACGTAGATCGATTTAGTAACTGATTCTAAAAAAATTGATCCCTGAAAAATTGGCACTCCCTTGAAATGTAACCCTGTATTTACTGGAGGGTTGTTTTACGTATGTATAATTTTGGCGCTGCAAATACGTAATAAACAAAAACGAATAATTGTTCATTGAAATGAGAGCTTAGGCTAATTGCCTAATTAATTAAAATGGGTAAATATTTTGTATTCGAGACGAAGAAGCCGATTAAATATTTCGCAAGAGACGGCATGGCGCCTTTAATTATTCGCGGATTAATTTGTATGTAGCGAGTGCCGACATTCTTATTGCAATGCTGTAAGTAAATAATACATATGATTGTTGTAATTTCTATGTTTGTCACGGCGTCACGTCCCCTGTTCTAGCCCTCGGACGTGTCTCATTTGAAAATGATTGATACACGGCAGTGTGTCAAGCCAAGTCCACGAAAAGAGAAGAGCAAAGCATTGGTAACTTTCGATCACCCCAGTGAACAAATCAGAATCTATTGGAGCAACAAAGTTGCAAGTATAGATAAGAAACTAGTGACTTCACCCACAGAACAGGAGTACGACACGCTACGCTCCGCTGACTTCGCCAACGCAAATGCTTAAATTTATCTATTCGAACACTCTTTCCCTGTTTTACTTCACTTTTGGCGATAAGGCACCTGTATATTGTGCAATAAAGTGTTTATCTATCTACTCTTAAGGATAGTTAACTAAGTTAGGCTTGCCTTGTCGGCTAATCAGTAAGACATGATAATAAGCTTTAAATAATTTGAAATCAATTTCGATATCAATACAAAAAGTAGTAGGTAGCGAACTTGGCTCCATTTTTCACATTTATGTCTCGGTGCGATGTAGACGGCGCGATCAAACTTATTAGTAGGGTCAGCCTTAATTAGTGGCACGCTGGATCCTCGATGGTCTAGGTGATAAATGAATTAAGTTTTGGAATTTCGGGTTTGTTTCGTTGTTTGAAGTTTCGTGTTATCTTGGTAATTAGGTCCTACAATTTTGGCTACAATATTATTTCGTTAGAGTTTAATATTGTAATGAGGTGCCGTTTTAATAAAAGATGTTCGAACAAGACCATTGTTGTCTGAAATATCTCACTGTTATCAAAATAAAACAAAAGGAAAAGCTTTAAAATTATTTCTATCCATTGTAGTCCAGAGTACCGTTATCAGTTAAAGGTTTTTCAAAAGTATAATTTTGCTGTAGCATGGAACGAGACCGAATATCGTGGCGACCTGACACCTGACGGGGAGCTGACGTCAGCGCAGACCTCCATGATTCTGCCGCTGGTGCTGCAACACCTGACCCCCGACTTCGTGTCGTTCTTCGGGCTGGGAGCCGTGTCAGCTGCCGTCATGTCCTCGGCTGACTCAAGCGTACTAAGCGCTTCGTCCATGTTCGCCAGGTCAGTAACGTCACTTCAGACTGGCCTCCATAATTCTGTGGCTGCGGCTGCAACTCGACAATGCCACTTTTTGTCGTTCTTCGGTCTGGTCTGCCACGGCCATCCCTTTGGGCGACGCCAGCGTACTATTCGTCTTTTTTCAGGTAAGTGACGTCACATTAGATAAGCTTCTGGTAGGTGATGTGTGGTGCTGCAGCTGGCGACTTAAAGCTTTGAGTTGGTTGGAAGCGTTATTTGCTAAGTTAATAGAATCTGCGACGCTATTGGCAAAATTAATAGCTTTTATCAATGCGCTATTTCCTATCACTCTTCATCATCCTTACAGAACCTTATGACTGTTGACGACAAACTTAACTTAAAACTTCTTTTTCAGTTCTCTTCAAAATTAGATTTGACGTGATCCTCTTCCTCAGGAACGTATACAAGCTGATCTTCCGTCAGAACGCATCGGAAATGGAAATCATTTGGGTGATGCGCGTGTCCATCCTGGTAGTGGGCTTCCTGGCCACGCTCATGGCGCTCACCATACCCTCCATCTATGGCCTTTGGTGAGTGTTCTACCTTGACCTTTAGGTGACATATATATATATGGCAGAACACCTCGGAGATAGTGATGTTCATGTTAAAAAATATCGATATTTTTATCGATATAATATATCGTAATGTTCTATCGATACTTTGCGATATATCGAACATATATATCGATATTTTTAAAATATCGTAAGTAATTTCCTACTTACTCGTATTAAACTAGTTTATAATATTAAATAGGGAAGGTTGATATTATTAATATGAGTAGATCAACTAACAAATCAACTTTATTTATAAATCATGCAAATGAAATCAATGGCCATACGACCCAATGGTGAAAGATTTATAAATCCCAGTACTTCTCTAAACTTTGCAAAAACAACATTTTATTGACCCTTTTGGCTTACAATCTGCTTCTCTGCTGTGTAAAAACCTGTGCGGCTTTTGAGAAAAGTCGTTCAGATGGATGGATGGGATTGAATCGGACAAATCCGAATTAGAATGTTTTGTAACAGCAGCACTGTTGTTACTTTTGAAAACTTCCAAGTAGACCGCCTTATGAACATTTTTGATATGTGCCATTTTTTTTTTTTTTTTTTTTTAATTGGGTTTTACGGCTCTGGGTTCTAGCCCTTTTAAGCCAATCGTTGTTTTCATGCAAAGAGTTAAAAGTTTAAACAGTTCATTTTTAGATAAAAATTATCCGCTTGGAAGTGTGAATATGTTCAATGTTTTTCATAATTATTGTTCAATCATTTCACTGAAATTCAGTGCCATTGTATTAGAGGTATTGCCAGCCGTTTTAACATTTTTTGACATAGTTTGCATCTGGCAGATTTCTCATCATTTTTTTCGAAATATTTCCAAACAATACTTTTTTTGTAGGTGCCATGTTGAAAGAATTGCCTAAAAAGAAAAAAAATGCGTAAGTAAAATCCAGTCACAAAAATTAATGAAATAAAAACAAATTCATCGAAATAAATTTTATCGATTATATCCCATCCCTAATTAACAGTCTTAGCCACTAAAACAAAATGCACTAAATACACTATAAGTCTCGGTTAAATTCACATTTCACGCACAAAAATAGGTACTTCCACATTCCATTATTTATTGTTTCATACTAGGTATTAAATAGTAAAAATTTATACCTAGTACTTTATAGGTTAAGAACACATACTTACTTTATGAATCGTAAACAGTCGTGTAAACAAAACACAAAATTATTATCACAGCTTGCTTTTTCAATGCAATATATAATAGCTGTTATAGTACTTAATATCACTACACACACTTTACGGAATTTACCTTACTTAAACTGTAATAAACAAATTTATTAGATAGCGTTTATGTATAGGTTATATTTGCGCGTTGACAACACTGAAAACGAACGAAACCAATGACTAGACAAACAAGTGACCTTAAATAGATTCTATGGTCTATGCTACTACTACTAGTGCTGCCGCTACGCGGAAAGTATCTCATGTCTGCGTTTCGTTATTGCTAAGGCTTAAGGCTAGTTTATCAATAATGTATAAAATAATGTTTTTATTGTTACTTAATTTGACAGTGTTGCACATTTAAAGGAATAAGTAAGTAGATTTTTGGTATATCGGATGAAATATATCGATATTAAATTCGATACTAGGCGTTTCGATAATATCGGATGGAAGCGATATTATCGCGTAATGTATCGATATTTTTTTAGTATCGATTTATATCGCCCACTACTACTCGGAGATGCAGATCATTTAGGTGCTACGTACCTATCTTGAATGTTGGTTTCCTGGTGCTCACCTTACTCCAGATCTATGGGATATGTTGTGCGAGTATAAATTGCATTTTTTGTTTACTTAATTCTAATTGTAATAAAAGGTTTATTAATTTTGTTGTCAGTAATTTAATCTGAAAGTTCACAAAAACTGGGTTTTAAGAGAATAAATGGTGAGTTCTGAAGATGAAATTCTTCGATAATAAGTTGTGACAATCCACTATGATTTAACATTAGTGTCACGTGATTTCCTTGTAGACAATTTGTTATCAAAGTGTTTTTAATTTTATATTTATTAATTGGGGCTCATTTTTTTAAAGAATTTTTATAATTGCTATCATAAATTGGAAAACTACTCTAAACACAAGGTTACGCTTACTTCAGAACGCTAAAAACTTAATTGTTTCTTTATCACTAATGCATGCATAAGAATATTTTAATAAAGCAGCGCGACACGCACTCGACAATGGCGGTCGGGTGATCGTTCCAATGAACATCTATTTCCCATTAGCCCTGCGTCAGTTTCGCAAGGTAATCGTCGCGCGCGCCGCAGATTCCATATTATTTTAATGGGAGTTAGCACATCGCGCCATTACAGTTACCACTACTTGGGAACGTGTGGAGCATTGACACAGTTTCAAGCGTTTACACTCGAATTTGCATCTTATGATGATCAGGCCAAGGGTCAAACGTGGCGCCCAAGGACGGAGACTGGCCGTCACTTAGTCCTGATAATCGTCGGCATTGTTAAATGCTGCCCTTTTGACGGATAATCAATAAAGTAGGCGGGGAATAATGGTCAAGGATTAATTACAAGTTAAACAAATGTTTTGTTGAGCCTCAATTAATCAGCATAACAAACGTTACGTTCGTTCTAACGAGTGGTTCTATAACCTTCGTGTATAACCCCGGCGCCCTTAGTAATTTCCTTTTCAGAAGCTCTTGATACTCGAAGGTTATTCGAGTCAAAGTCTAATTGACAAACACTAAGCATTTTTTAGTTTGACAGATATTTGCAGGAAGATGTACCATAAAAACAAATTTCTGTCAATCAACTCCAATTGGGGTCGAACGAAATTTTGAACTTTAAAAGAAATCAGAAATCCGAGTCCACGTGGACAAAGTTAAGGGTGAATTATGAACTATCTTTTGTTATATTTGACAGATCTGATAATAAAATAAGATCAATAGCTATATTAGCCATTTGCGTAGATCGAAATACCAAAGGAAGACAATAGGTGTTTTTTCTAAAAAATAATGAAGAGCCACACAAGGGTTAATGAAGAGTACATCAGACGAGCTTAAAAATAAAATAAATAAATGAATAGACAAGCTTATTCCCTAAATGGAAACTTAATCCTTTTATCTCGTAATCTTTAGCTTATAAATAATCGATAATTCTCTACTTATACAGGCTGAATTTACACTTTAGGGTTTGTTTATACTTAGATAACAAACAACTTTATCTAAGACCCAATTCGACCAAGTTGGAGAAAATATTTACTCAAGAGTAAACCACTGCTAAATCTTGAGTAAGCTAATTTTGCATTTTACCAACTACTAATAAGTTAATTAAATACGATTAAATATTTAAACGGGTGAATTTGACAGAGTAAAAGATTATACTGAGAATAGATTAATGTCAATGTTGTCACTTGTCAAATCCACTCTTGTCTCCTAGAAACTTATCCTGTGACAAGTACGAATAGTTTGTATGGGAAAACAAAATAGTTGTTTCTACATTTTCTTTTAATTTCTTTATATTTTCTCACCTTTTAAACCTTCCCTGAACTTGAAGTTCAAGATCAAATTTAGCCAAATCGGTCTAGCCATTCTCGAGTTTTAGCGAGACAAACGAACATTATGGTAAACGATCTGAGTTATTAGCAGCTGACCCAGCGAACTTCGTTCCGCCATTCGTTTATATGGGAAAATAAAATAGTTGTTTTACTACGTTCGATGCATTTTTAAAATATTTTCTCACCTTTTAAACCTTACCTGAACTTCCACAAATATTTCAAGATCAAAATTAGCCAAATCGGTCCAGCCATTCTCGAGTTTTAGCGAGACAAACGAACAGCATTTCATTTTTATATATTATAGAATACAACAAGCCTCGCTCTTGCACTGGTTTCAAGATGGGCTTGGAATATCCCCTTAACTGCTTTAACAACAAGTTCTAGAACGAAGTGAAGCTATTTGTGGCTGTTTGATCTGGATAATTAAATCGAACCGGCGCGGCGGCTTGTCTGCCGCTTACGAGCGCTTGAACTTTGCTGAGCTTTATCATGCATGCATAGAATAGGCTGTTTCTTGGGTCAAAAAAAGATTATTCTATTTAGGTAGTCCGTCAGTTCGAAATATTGGACCCATGTTTTGTCTTTTGTCAATCAAACAAAAAATGACGAAGATAAAGCGCATCAAAGTGTTCACGTGACGTCACGCCTTGCTAAAAAGTGTCGCAAGGCGTGACGTTACGCGGTACTTTAGCTGGCAATATCTTCATCATTTTTTGTTTGATTGAGAAAAAATCGTGCCATTATTTTCTGTCTGACTGACGGAGTAATTAGTTTTTTTTAGGAAACTAGCCCATTAAGTTATCTTATCGTAGATTACATTTTGATTTAGGTTTTCAAATTGAGTGTTTCAAATTTATTGACTTTAGTTAACTAATTCAATAGAGGTAGAGTTTTATTTGTATGGTATGTTGACCATCGACAATTATAATGACGTAAGCTTAGTTGATTAGCGAAGCCACTATACTAAAAAATGTTTCTCTTAACAAGATTGTGACAAAGTATCTTGACTTAAACGAGCCTTTCAAGACGTTAGATACATCGAATAAGATGGATTCGATTGCTTGTTCTCTTATACAAGGTTACATTGCAAAGGGGTGCCAAATCTTTAGGAGTGGCTCAGACTCAGTACTTAATCGAACTATGCAAAGAACAAAATCTTTTTTTTTTACATTTAATTATTCCTGTCCACTGTTAAAATCAATCAAAGCTACTGCATTCCTGTTTGGGGTGGAGCTGCTAGGACACGGTTCGTGGAGCTTGAAGAGCTCAGAGGTGTTTGATTAAGGTCATGTACAGTAAACTATATCGTTTCTCCACTACTGAACTTTATAACATAAGCCAATTACTGTCAATTAGGAAACTTTACATTTTGGCAACATTATTAAAAGTACATAAATCCCTAATTTATCATCCTTCATTAGTTAAGGGGCGTAGAAAATTCAAAGCACCATACTTAGACTTGTTTAAAACAAAGTTTGCTTTTAGACAATATACCAGACGTTCAATTTACTTATACAATGAAATTAATAAGAATATAGATATATACCCCATGAAGTACCATGAATGTAAGAAAACACTAATAAGTTGGCTAAAAACATTAAATTACGCTGAGACCGAATCCTTTCTTGTTAATGATACCTGAAACAGTAACACATCAGCACTTCACTTTATTTTCAGATATTTTAAAGTTTTTTTTTTTCGCATTCTCCTGATACTCCTGAAAAATTGTTAGGTCTGTAATTAGCATGTTTGTCTTCTAGACCATCAATATGATCCTATCCTATTGGTTGTCTGTCGAAATCCTTTGTACCAGGGACGCGTGAAGCTATCAAGTTGAAATTAAAATCAAACCCTCAGGTCTTCAATGCATAAAAAAATCAAGATATTCTTAACTTGAAATTGACCATAATATTGAATATCTTTTTTATGCTTATAAGCTCTTTCTCTTAAATATACACCATTCGTAAGTTGAGATTTGACAAACATAATTGATTATTTAATTGTGGTCAATTTTAAATTCAAGAATTTTTTTTAAAACGCATTTATTAAAAACGTAAAGAAATGCACAGACAACGGCAGGTCAACCTACCCCAAAAGGTCATTGAACCGATTTTCAACTTTAACTCCGACATGTAAAGATCTATATCAATTAAGAAGATTTGACGTCTTGTGGTAGCTTAACGAACTTTTATCTGTACCTACATGTTACTATTATGTAAGCTGTTTATTATTAATACCTTATCGATTGATTCATTAACGTAACAAACTTGGTACGTCTCTAATTCTCGTAAAGTTTGGTATCGCCGTTCGCAGCGCCAGTGCAATATATCGTATACCTGAATCAGATAAATGGCTTAGATAAAGAGCCTTAGATAGAGAGAGATCCTTCTAATATAGTACACAAGGATTAATATTGTGTAGTATGTACTCCTAATATGTAATCATAATAATTAAATAAAATATTGGGAATAACTTTAGATTCCCGTCTGCAATGGGGTGCTCATATTGAGACTCTGTCAGGAAGACTTAGTTCAGCTGCTTATGCTGTGGGAAAGATAAGACAATTGACTGATGTTGGAACGGCAAGATTAGTGTATTTTAGCTACTTTCATAGTATAATGTCATACGGAATATTGTTATGGGGCTCAGCAGCCGATATTGAATCTATCTTTGTACTACAAAAGAGAGCTGTACGGGCAATTTACAACCTTCGACCACGAGACTCATTAAAAGAACTGTTTAAGGAAATTAATATACTTACAGTGGCCTCTCAATTCATTTATGAAAATATTATGTACATTCGCAAAAACCTGCATCTTTTCCCTAAGAAAAGTGACAAACATAATTTTAATACCCGGAATAAAGATAAACTTGCTGTTTCAAATTTCAGACTGCATAAAGTGAGTAATTCGTTCATGGGGAAATGTATTCGCTTTTTTAACAAATTACCACAGTCTATTGTTGAACTACTCATGTTTGAGTTTAAATCGCATGTTAAGATTATTTTGATGAAAAAGGGTTATTATACTGTTAATGACTATTTAAATGACAAAAATGTCTGGAATTAAATACTGCCCTGCTCGCACAGGTATACATTATTTTCTTTTCCTTTTTTTTGTGGCAGCTAGTGGTGACTGAGTTTGTTCCGGCGTTTCTTCTCAGCACTTGCCAGATTGTCTGTGTCTTATCTCGAAGCGCTAGTAGGGCCCAAAAAATAAGGAGACATGTTCTGCCCCATATGGGCCAATAATGTTATTATTGACGTTCATAAGTGGCAGTTTTCTGCCCTAAACTGAATAAATGATTTTTTGACTTTTGATTCTGTAGTATATTTTGATACTTTTACGGTTTTATTATAGGCAACAAACATTTAAAGGCCGTGGGGGCGATCCAACTTGAGTTTGCGTTCGCTTAACACAGTCACCGAAAGGCAACATTGCGGTTGTTTTTCTGAAGTCTATCGCTTAAGAGTAAAAAATAGTTTCTTCTTGCGATTTAATAGAAATGGTGCTTTTTTATGAACTCAAACTAAAATCTGGCGACTACAACTTCATTGGTAGTCGCCTTATTTTATTCACAGGTGTGCAGTGCAGATATCTGGTTCGGGCAGGACGATAAATAATAAATATTGGACAACATCACATACATTGCTCTGATACTGTGATAAGTAGTTTAAGCACTTGTGTTACAGAAACACAAATCTGTATCATATATATTTTTTTTACATTGACCGACCGGGAATCGAACCCGGAACGGAACCTCAGAGATAGCTACACCAAGTCCGGTATTCTCGCCTCTCGGCTACGGATGGCTTAAAATTATAGTAATGGCCGCTGATAGAACCTGCATATAATTTTGAATGCAATGTTGCGTTTGCCAAATAAAGCGGTCAGAACGCAATTTAATTTTATAGTGTGATAGGCATGGACTTGTTTATAAGTACCATAATAACGCTTATCCGTCTGTACTTTGAATAATTTAGGGTCAATAAATTTGCAAATGTTTATTTAGGTTTGCGTAATGTTACTGTTTAGTTTTGTCGTAGGTATTTAAGAATAGTCATTATCTTAGCTCAGATGCAAAGACGACCTCCGTAGCCCAGAGGCAAGCATGCCGGACTTGGTGTCGCAATCTCTTAGTTAGGTCCCGGTTTCGATTCCCGGTCGGTCAATGTAGAAAAATAACTTTTCTATATTGTCTCGGGTCTGGGTGTTGTGGTAACGTCGTTGTTTCTGATTTCTGTAACACAAGTGCTTTGGCTACTTACCATTGGAACAGAGTGATGTTGTCCAATATTAAAAAAGGTGCTTGTCACGTTTTCCTTTTAAACCGTTATTGCACAATGATCACCAACCTCCTTCTTCATCTATTGCATCCAAAGCCATTGCTTTGGAGCCCAGGGTCACCAACCAAAACCAAAAAAAACACCAATGTACTAACAAGATTGTTCCCACAGGTCAATGTGCTCGGACCTGGTGTACGTGATTCTGTTCCCTCAACTGCTGATGGTGGTGCACTTCAAGAAGTACTGCAACACGTACGGCTCGCTGGCCGCGTACATCGTGGCGCTGCTCGTGCGCATGTCGGGCGGCGAGAAGATGATGGGCCTGCCCGCGCTTATTCACTACCCGGGCTGGGACCCGGTCAACGAGGTGCAACTGTTCCCCTTCCGCACCATGGCGATGATGCTCTCGCTCTTCACGCTCGCCTTCATCTCCTGGCTTTCAGTGTAAGTACCTTCTCTTTCCAATCTCATTACTCTGTTGGACATAGATCCCTTTAATCCCACACCACACCTCAGTCCTTTTGACCTTATTCATCTCCGTATCTTCCGAACTCACTTGTTTTAGTTACCTAACTCTAGCAAACTACATCAGCGCTTTAATACGTCTCCATCTTTATTCATCAAGCTATAATCACTCTCACCAGCCTTCTAGGCGTCCCGTAGCTACTTGTGTCTTTGCTGCAATGTCTGGTACATGCTGTACCAGGCATTGCAGCTGTAAGTCTTTATAAATAATAAATAAAAATAAAATCATTTATTATACATACAGACATAGTCCCATATTCTCAACCATTACATAAATAGATACATTATCAATGTAGCTCTTTACCCTCGCCTGCTCACTGCACAGGTCACGTATAATGTCATGCCTGATATGCCCTGTCGAGTGCATTCGAAGACTTTACCAGGAGCGTCATAAATTGTTGTTTGGCCGTAACTAGGTCGATGGCTTATATTAGTAAGAAGTTCACGTAAGGTTTGGTTGACAAATATCAGATTTTTTATCATTTAACACGAAGTGTCTCTCATTCCTTGAAATCGTAATTTTAGTTTAATTAACAATATCATGCATAAAGAGCACGATAACTAATTCATATTTTTAATAACATAAGGCAAGATTAATTGGAACGAAATTTTATGCCAGTCCAGCACAGAAAAGTTGTTGCCAAGAATCTTTCTTAGGTATGACGCTAAACTTAACAATTTAAAATCAGGAACATGATTTTGCTCTCATCTTTTGCAATATGTCCAGCCTTTGGCATTTATGATATCCCATGTCGAATCAACTAGAGGGCTGCCTTGCGTCACACTGACCTATAAATAAATAAATAGGACTTGGACGCGTTTTAGCTGTGGACCTCGCAAATTGCTAATTGACGAGGGTTGGGCACGATGGGTACTTACAATCAATTTAAAAACACTCCTAAATGGATTACAATTTTTAAATGTATTTCTACTCGGAACAGCTTCTGTGCAAAACGTTAGCAATTTATGAACCCCAATAATCGTGCTCAGAAAAATCTATTTTCGTTATCGTTAATATTTACAAAGCTGGGCCCTTAGTGACGAGCTCATTATGTTGAATTGGGCTTCGTACTCTCGCAAGGAACCTTCCATTATATTTATTTTACCTTATTAATATTTATACCTACCTAAGCCTTCGATTCATTGTTGAGTAAATAATGAAGACTGTATATTTCATAAAATGTTTGCGAATAATTTAAAAACAGAAAACAAAGAACTGGCTACGTTTATTTAGTAGAATAACTCGAACGGGTAATAAATGTTTAACTTTGTGTTTACATGTGTGATCAATACCCTACGTAGATACTCGTAGGTAGTTATAAAATGAATGCGAGAGACGTGAGTTATTGGAACATCGTTACTGTACTTGATTGAAGCTGGCAACAATGTAAAGATTCACGATATTGCTCCTTGTCAAAGTCATCGAGTAATTGTAGCATCCGATATTAATGCGGAGGCGAGTTGCTGAGTAATGGCGTCGTGACGGACGAATGGACGCGTTGCTATGTACACTCCGCTACGTAAATATTAGCGGACCGTTATTTCAATGCAATAAGGTTGAAATTGAATGCTACAAAATTTATTAGTTTTGGTTTTGGGCCCGAGGAAAGTGACGGTCGCTCCTCACGAATCTTCGGCTGATAAATAAACGTTAGAAGGGAACTTAACTGTAATTGTTATTATTATCGATGATCAACTAATTTCGCAATGTCATTTTAGCAAAATAGAAAGTTTAATCTGTATTATGTCTTAGTTTAAATCGTGCACCACATGGTCAATGCTTACCTAATATGCATTTTCTATCAATTTTCTATTCTAAAATGATTGCACTTGTAATATCCATTCATGATCATCATCATGCAGCCTATTGCACTCCACTGCTGTAAACCTCCTCCAATACCGCCAAAGAGCACGATGTCCCGCTTTTTTAAGCAGCCACTGTCAGCCATCTACCTAAGGTCTTCGGTCCATCGAGCTAGGGGGCATCCTACACTACGTTTGCCGAGACGCGGTCTCCACCTGAGAACCCGTTTACTCCACCTTTCATCGGTTCTGCGACACTACTTTAACTTGCTACTATTTAGGACTATGTCCATTACTTTGCTCTTCTGCTGGATAACCTTATTTGATTATATATCTAAGCGACTTTCTGTTCAGAATCTGTGTTCTGTTCCAAATCTACATACGAGTATATTCCAACAGGTACCTCTTCAACTCCGGATACCTGAGCCCCGAGTCGGACTACTTCAACTGCGTCGTGAACATCCCCGAAGACATCCGAAGAGTCGACGAGCCCTCCGAGGCTGGGGAGCAGATGTCAGTGCTGGGGGGCGTGCCGGGCCGGCTGTACGGCGCGGCCAACACCCTCGTGGGCCCCGACGAGAAGTCCGGCCGTATCAATCCGGCCCTGGAACCAGATGACGACGACCTCGACGACCCCAACGATGGACCCACCCCCCTCTTCGGGAACAGCAATGCCCCCCCACCGGTGCAACCGTTCGGCAAGCAGACGGCTTTCTGAGATAAGTACTATAATTATTAGTTCGGTTTTGCAGCAGATTAGGGCGCAGTCACACCAGACACATTGTTATTAAGACTGACGAGTTCAGTAGTTCATTATTAAAAAACAGCTGTCTTCAAACATACTTGAGTAAGTGATGCAATTATCGAACATTGTGTAAAATGTGTAATGTTGCGGGTAAACATGCAATATTGCTAAATCTTTGTTTGACTTAACATCAGAGGTCACGTGAAATGATAAATCATACAAGGTTAAACTTAGCTTTCTTTCCAAATGAGGTAAATATTAACAGGTGTTGCATTTGACATGGATCCTATCTGTCTGACTGCGTCCTAAATATGTAGGTACCGTGTGCTAGTAGGAGGCACGAGCACGACAAGGATGGCATATTTTGTGACGATTTTACTGTCCACGCAGACTTCGACCGCCGACTCGACTACATTTCCAAACTACATCGAAATGGCGAACCGTTTGTTCTTCAGTATTTTTCGAATTAGGATGTATGCTCAAAGTTATATGACATATCGCCGTATCTTCCGAACTCACTTTCGTTAGTTATGTATGGTAGAGCTACGAGTACGCTCGCCGAGTACTTAACCTCACCCAACTATAAGGTCCTATTTTATACTTAGGAAGTGGTTATGCTGCTTAATTACATAAAAAAATTAAAAAGACGCTATATCAACGTTTGAATATCTACCAATCAGCTGTTCTAAGTAGATAAAGGTATTTTTTTAAATTGTCTATGGTGAAGGCTGTAGTATTTCAGCAGCAGAGTCACCCTTAATTATAAATAAGTGTGTGAGTAGTAGGACCTAACATGTGACCGCACGAGTAAACAATCTACAGCAATGGTATGTATGTGTAGGGTAATACGAAATATTGAAGCAATAGACTTATTAATATGTTATTAGTGAATGTGTAAAATGAATTATGCAAGTTATTTTTTAGCTAATTGTATAAATGCAACTGATACATATCATGAAAAGTCTTAGTTCGTGTTAGAAGAGATTTTATAATACATTATTTATATTGAAGAAGATTCCTTATTTAAGTCAATTAAAGTAGAGAATTGAGAGCACACAATATGTTGCGTGCTTCATAGGTCATGTTATAAAGTGTATGTGTGCCGTAGAACTATCACAGATGATATATTATACTACACGTGACCAAAATTATATTCGAATGAATGAATGTACGTTGAATGTTTGAAAGATATATCACTTTAACGTTGTAAACATATCGCTTGCAAAGCAAATAATTAATATTCAATACTTGTAGTATTGATACCCATCAATCCTTTCATAACGTTGTTTTTATGATTGAATATAAATAAAATAGTTTAAGAATACTTTTGATTGTTTGTTTACAATATTATGTATATTATATCGCAATGTCCGTAGAGTAGTCAGTACAATTTAGTGGCTGTAATTCTTTATAAGCGAAGTTTTATCGATATAGTTTATATAGACATTCATTTTATATTTTTTATTATATTTTAGCTATAAGATTTCAGATTCGTTATTCTAATAATATGGTCGGTGGGGATTTTATGAGGTGTGTTCACACTATCAGCCAAAACATGTTCTTACATTCTTTCAATCAACGTCGTCCAAGTAAATTAAACAAATGGAAGAGTCTGAAAATACCAAGAAATTACATCGAGCCAAATGCGATATGGAACAAATTGTTGCTACTGCCACTAGGTATTCAATTATTCAGTTGTCCATACAGGTTTACATTTAAAAATATTTCAAACATGAATAAGAGACGGCCTAATTTAAGTATAACTGCAGAGATGCTTTGTCGGTCACAAAAATAAAAGAGCATCGCTTTATCGCAGGTTTCAGAATAATTGGCACTGATAGTGCGAGCGCATTGCTATTCTAATGAACTTAATGTTTATCGGGGTTCAATATGTCCCTCGCCCGCGTGGCCCTCCCACGCCTCCGGTGTTTCGATCAGTGTTTGTATTCGATGTTTGTCACCATTTGACGCTTTTTAAATGTATTTTCTATGTGATCACATGTGTACCTTCTAGTCTATGAATAGCATCAGTAAAGGCTCTAACAGACTTGGCTGCCTAATTCGCTTAGATAATCTTATTGATCTAAATTGATGATATTGCGTTGCGGTTGATTTAACGGCAGAACATGTTATCATTCTCATCAAGATCTATTTAATAGTATCGTCGCGATAAGGCTTCGCTAAGTCTGCCTGATCCTTGTTATTATAAAGGGTGTCCCAAAATTTATTTTATTTATTTATTTATTTTTATTTTATTTTTTACCAAATTCACAGCTCTTAAGTACAGAATACATTTTCTTTAAATAAATTGGCACGTCACACTGATACCGGAGGAAGATAAGGCTGACGCAGCGAACAAGCCTAACATATTCATAGAAAAGTTTTATGACTTATTATGATTATGATGATATCACCAATTTTAGTTATTTTTGAAAAATCTCCAAATTTTAATCATGTTTGTACCAGAGATTTTTTAAGGGAGTTCTTTGTTTAACTTATTTTTTATGTCTACGTCTGAGTAGTTACTTGTTATAAAACAAAAAAAAATTAAGTGATAGATAATGTGAAATTATTATAAAGTCATAGTCAATCTTAACTTTATTCTCACACAAAAACAATACCTTCGTTCGACTGAACTGACTAAAAGTCATAGAACTTTTCTATGGACATATTTTAGGCTTGTTCGATGCGCCTTGACCCTATCTCCCTCCGGTGTCAGTGTGACGTGCCCATTTTGGGACACTCTGTATAGGGCTTTCAAAAATTGGTTTACAAGAGACTATAGCGACACAGGTTATACCTATATCTCAAATTTGAATAAATATTGGAGATATTATATTTATGACATTATATGTTGCGAAATTTCCAATGTGATACCAAAATTATATGACGACCTTTCTATAAAGCGGTGATAGCCGGCTGAATGTAACTATATTATATACTATTTGCTAAGACTACAAATACGATACATATCATGTCTGCGTGATTAATATACATATTAAAATATATAAATATACATATCATAGATATTTAGTGTGAAACGAAACATATCATATTTGTAAGAGTAGAGATAGGCATCGTTGTTGTTCTTCGGCCCCGTTTTCTAATATTCGTGCGCATTTAGTTTGATCACTTGTGTGGCTATTATCATATTCATATTCATTTATTGCGTCATAATTCAATAAATCAATCAATCAATTAATCAATCGCGCTACCATCGAGTTTATTACGAGGGAATAAACCTCGTTCAGCCGCTGGATGCGGGCCGCTTCCAACCGGCCAATCTGGAAGTCACTGGGGGAGGCCTAAATGATTGTTGTTCAACATACACGGTGCGTTAAACATCAGACGGCGTTCTACATGTCTAGAACATCTCAAAGTAACTATTGCAATTGAAACATAAATCTGCTTTTCCATCCATATGTTTAGATCTAGCGCGTTTAATTTCTTTTCAAACGGAATGGCAGATTTTTTTCTCCATTTCACTATAGTATTATATAATGTAGAACATCCAGTATCCGCCCTGCACTGTGTAGTAGTGAGAAATGTGAATAGATACTCTCGATTCATATGTCATCTTTGTAAATGGTAGAAATTGTATGAATGAATACCTACACTCATGGCTTGTCACGAATTATTCTCACTATAGCCATAGAAGTATATCCGTCCCACGCATTTTTGTGTGGTTTTCATTATGCTTCTTAGAATACCTGATTTCGAATGTAGGCATCGAAAGTGGAACCTGCCTATAGACAACGATTTCGATGAATTAGTTATCCATTTCTATGCGACAATAGATTCAAAATATATATTAATGTAGTTTCATAGTAATGCATAGATAATTCACCAAATTTTAGTCTATGCTCAGGTTCAATTTTAGATGGCCAGATTTTTAGTCTTTAGTCAGTGTTATTTCTGCTGTCTTAAACTATGTCAAATTGTACTTCTATTGTTTTGAATCATTATGTGCTTCGATATTAGGGAACGCTGGGTCCACTGTTAGTTATTAGATATACCTACTATTTATTGACTTATTCCTAGTTCTTGTTGAATATTTTGAAAATGTGAAAAAAATGTGTAATGTTGTGAACTCTGCAGCCGCTCCTGCGACATCAATAAAACATATAGTATGTTGACGAACTTGTTTCATTCTAGCAGCACCCACTCATTCCAGAGTAGCGTGATGTATAGTCTATAGACCACAGATCATAGAATAAGATAAGAATGGCCTTATGGGCGGTGGGCAAGCCAAAACCACGAGTGCTCATAGTTTTCGAATGCATTACGATCAGATTGTTAAAATAAAAACTCAACTCTTACTTATTTACAAAAGTTTTAATTTATACAAAATCATTTCCGTAAGTACTTATTCTAATTTTTTGTACAATTCATTACAATTAAATAAATTTAATACTTTCGTTAGCTTTGCTCTTACAAATAACAGAGAAAATGTGGCAATTGTATAAATAGAGAGACTACATTTGTGATTCGCTTTTTTCTTAATTTATATCCTATTTCCACATCTGCTGACCGTTTCATAGTCGTGTGTTTTTTCTAAACTATCTCAAAGAAAGTCGACAGAAGTCCTCGAGCGTCTACGCTAAATATTGCACCTTCCACTATCTCAATTCCACTCACAAACGGACGGTAACTTAATAAATTGACTATATTCCAATTCACAGTATGGAGAATGATGTTAACCTAGTATACGTAGCCACCGTTCGAGTCGTAGCTCTGGTTGATGGTGGCCGGGACGCCCCCGCCGGAGCCGTGCCCGCCGGACGAGTACCCGCCGGAACCACCCGACGAGTAGCCGCTGGACCCTCCGGATCCACCGGAGGAGTACCCGCCTGAACCACCTGATGAGTAGCCGCCGGAAGAGAAGCCGCTAGAGCCAGAGCCAGAGAAGCCACCCGAGCTAGGGGCGCCGTATGAGCTAGAGGGGGCGGCGGGCGCACCGTATGAGCTAGATGGAGAAGGGGCGCCGTAGCTGCTGGATGGAGCGGACGGGGCGCCGTAGCTCGATGAAGGTGCACTGCCGCCAAAACCGCTGGAACCGAAGCCGCTGCCGCTGAATCCACTGCCGCCGAAGCTGCCGCCACCGTGACCGCCCGAACCGGATGACGGGGCGCCGTAGGAAGACGAGGGAGCTGGGGCACCGTATGAACTAGAGGGGGCAGGGGCGCCGTAGGAGCTGGATGGGGCGGAAGAGGGAGCACCGTATGAACTAGAAGGAGCGGGAGCACCGTAGGAACTGGAGGGAGCGCCGTAGGAGCTTGAAGGTGCTGGGGCACCGTAAGAGTTGGATGGTGCAGGGGCGCCATACGAGCTGGATGGAGCGGGGGCGCCGTACGAGCTGGATGGAGCGGGAGCACCATAAGAGCTGGAGGGGGCAGGAGCGCCGTAGGAGCTTGATGGTTTAGGTGCACCGTAGCTAGATGAGGGGCGGGGAGCGGGGGCGCCGTAACTGCTCGAGGGCTTTGGTGCACCGTAGGTCGTGGACGGCCCAGTGGGAACGCCGTAGCTGGTTGCGGGCGGTCTGGCTGGGGCACCGTATGAGCTGGAGGGCTTAGGAGCTCCGTAGCTGGAGGAGGGACGCGGGGCGGGAGCTCCATAACTCGATGAAGGCGCGGGGGCGCCGTAGCTGGATGATGGGGCTGGAGCACCATATGAGCTCGACGGGGCGCCATAGCTGCTAGACGGCTTCGGGGCTCCATAGCTGGATGAGGGCCGGCTCGGGGCGCCATAGCTCGAGGACGGGCGCGGGGCGCCGTAGGAGGAGGAAGGCCGGCCTCCGCCGAAGCCTCCGCTAGACGGAGGCAAGTACGACGAGCTCAGCGGCGCTGCGAACAATGGTATAGGTGCTTTACTTGGCATCGTAAACGTTCTGAATTTCTGATTAGAGCCTCTACCGTTTAAGATTAAACATTGCAAACTATTGATCTCGGTGGAAGTCACAAATTTTAAACAATGTTGACTGAAAATCTTCGTATATTTAAAAAATACTTAGGACATTATTAATGCTTATCAAATTAAAAACATATATTTTCCTATTTTCACAAAGTGGTAAAAACCTCGAATTATATTTTAATAATACTAATAATATAATCTTTATTTTCTCATCACAAAGAGAAACAATTTTGACGGAAAATTGACAGTTAAACCTACATGGCGTTGGTTATTTAAAATGGCGAATTATTAACAATCGACGACTGGTATTCAATTGTTTATTAGCGTCTGTAAGTTTAATTGAGGATGATGATTGTAGGTGCGGTAGAGGCTCTGAGGCAACTTGGGGTGCTAAAGGGGTGAGTGGGTTACCATCGCGCTTGTAGTGCTTCCGGGGCGGGGAGGCCGTCGCGACGCCCAGCACCACCAGCGCCAGAAACAGCTGCAAAAAAATTACATCAACATTAAAATATATATATATATATATATATATATATATAATCCACAAACCAAACACCAAAATAACTTTGTTGCGTAATTGAAGCAGAAAAGTTTTAATTTCTTAGAATTACTTAATTAATCGTGACTAAGTTACAACAACAATCCCAAAAAGTATTTTAATCGCCGAAGTTTCTCGCTTTAGCATAAGTGTAAACATTCTAATATAGGCTAAGATAAAATATTCTGCACACAATTTCAATAAAAACCCGAATAAAACAAACCTATTTCTGCTTAAATTATAGGCCTGAATAAATTAAGGCCATAAGTGCCCCTAAATTAGCGACTCGACGCGTGTTACTACGAACATCGCACAAAAACTCATTAAAATATTAAAACATGTTTAAACGAATTAAATCGGTCTTCTTCTTCTTCTTCATCTATACAGTCAATCCCGGTTGCGTCTAAAGCCATTGCTTTGGAGCCCAGGGTCCGCTTTCCTTGATTTATTCCTCCACTTCGCGCGGTCTTGAGCGTCTCTAGTTGTGAGATCATTGGCACGTATGTCAGCCCTCACTACGTCAAGCCAGCATTTCTTGGGTCTACCCCTTTTGCCAGGACCTGGCGGTGGCGGCATGGCTAGACATTTGTTTCCGAATTAAATCGGTCATAAGGATAAAAAAAGAGACATTTTTTTTGTTTGTTTTTTCAATGATTTTAGAATTTATTTTCTTCTATGTAAGTAGTACTAGAAACAAATGCTATGCTCTTAATGTTGTTACGGTGTAGCCGTACCTTTAGAGTACCTAACTTTGAAGTGAATTTATTTTTACAACAGAGTAATAAAAGCGACTAAGTGGACTGCATGCTAAACGGGTTTTAATTTACTACATCCTAGTAAAATTTTTGTATTCAGGGTAGTTGCCGCAGACATGTTCCGATTACGTAGTATCGTTTTAGTAGTTTCAAAAGCTATCTGGCAATGACCCTATAGATTCTAGATAAGATATCAACTCATGCCAATATAATCTTTTCTAAGAAATCTCTAAATGCTTTAGCAGTTCAGAAAAATAAATAACTTTAAAATAGAACACAATAAAAATGTCAATGTTGCTTTTGTTAGTAAGTAATACTGTTATATTTATAATGTAATGATGATAAACTAATATTTTTATACATGTAATATAGCTTATATGGGGTTAATAAGAGGCTTCAAGCTCAGAGGACTTAATATACGGCGCGAAAACCTGCGGTGGGGGAGGGGGGGGGGGGGTAACTAATACTGCACTGGTGCTCTGCACATTTAGGCCACATTTCAAACATTTACGACTAGTAAGAGCCAGACTTTGTCGAGACTATCGACTGATGTGCAAAATTGCTGCTGTACTATGTTATGCCCTGACCATACCATACCATTATTACCCTGTATGTCGAAGTAGCCTAAATTGAGAGTTAGTTCGTTTTGTTTTCAAAGACAGTGACGAATACTTTTGAATACAAAATACAAGAAGACAATAGATTCAGGGTAACTAGACTAAAAGCGTGTTACAGTCTCGCTGGGTGCGAAGATTCTCCTGAGGCTGCCTTGCGCCACGCGGGTCAAGGCGGTACTTGCGCAAGCGCCGAAATGAACTTGAAATTCCCTTAGTGAGTGCGCAGGTTACCCGTAATAGATATTGCTACTGTAAGTAATCTTTATGCTTTCGTGACTCAATTGTTTTTGGCGATTATATCCCTCTAGATTACTCTTAACTACCGTACAGTAAGTAGATATACTTACAGGTTTACATTGCAAATGGATGCCAAATCTTTAGGAGTGGCTCAGAATCAGTAACTTAATTGAACTATGCTAAGAACAAAATCATTTTTGTTACATTTAATTATTCCTATCCGCTGTTAAAAATCGTACTCGTGGATAATTTAACTCATTCATGAAAAAAATGCACCGTATGTGAACTGCGTGAGGTAATCTCTCTATTGAATTTATTTTCGGATATTTTAAAGTAATTTCTTTTCGTAACATGCGATTATTAAAAATAATAACGATTAGACGCTTTTTTAAATTGTTCCGTAGATCTTATTTTTTAAATTTGGCACTTCTTTGCAATGTAACCCTGTATACAGTCCTAAATAAAACCGATATTTTAAATACTTTTTACTGCCTTCTTAAAAAAATCTTACCTTCCGCAAGAAAACAATGTCTTGACTACAAATCACTATTTAAGACTAATTCAGATGATGTTGGTATGCACAACTGTCTAGTTGTCCCGGCGCACGCGCCTGTCGGCATAGGTCGGAGAAATTTTAATTTATTGTCGATTTTCTCCTTAAACAAATTCTACTTGGATTTTAACTTAGATGGATGGATCTTGGGCTGGGCTTATTAAATGAGACTACTTAGACCAGCGGTTCTCAATCTTTTTTGGTGACGGAACCCTTTTGGATAGCAAAATACTTGATGGAACCCTACAATAAAACAATGGTTTTTAAGTGTATTTTTTATTAATAAGCATAATTAGAGTACCATGTAACAGTTACTTATTACTTACTTACATAACAAGTATAATAATAAATATAACATTGAAAAAGAAAAAAAATCTAACTAATGGGATGTATGAAACTGTTTTTTATTTTTCATCAATTGGTTGATATCAGGTTTCATAGAGGACAGTTGAAGTCTCATATCAGGTTCGGCGTCCAGTCTATTGCGGTATTTTGTTTTCGTGGCTGCATAGGTTGAGAATCCTGTTTCGCACAAATATGTTGTTGGAAACGGGAGAAGAATATTCAAAGCCATTTTGGCAAGCATTGGATATTCATTTCGGATTCTGCACCAAAAATCGTTGAGAGGCGTCGTTTTGAACAGTGACTCCATACTTGTGTCAGATGACATTTCTAAAAGAGATTCATATATCTCGTTTGACATACTTTCGGGCTTTTGTAAGTTGGGTAAAAAAGGATTATGAATCCATGAATTCAGTTTCATTTTTGTATTCTGTTCTTCAGGAAAATACTGCTCAAAAGATGCGCGCATCGAAGTGAGATATTGGACCAATTCTTCAAATACATCATCTTGAAATATTTCTGAGTTGTTATCGCCAAGAAACTCACTGAGTGACGTAAAGCTTTCTATTTCTCTATTTCCAACGCAAATAATCCAAAAATCTAATTTTCTTTTGAAGGCAGTTATTTTGTTACAGGCCTGGAACACTGTTGTCTGTTTACCTTGCAATGATAAATTTAATTCGTTCAGTTTCTGAAAGATATCCGCCATAAAAGACAGTCGGAACAACCAAGTTTTATCATACAAACGGTCTTTCAAATTAAAAGAAGTATCTGAAAGAAACATTTGTAACTCGGCTCTAAGTTCAAATAGCCTTGTTAAAGTTTTACCCCGAGACAGCCATCGCACTTCTGTATGGAGCAGCAGTGTTTTATGTGTGCTGCCATAATCTTCACACAATAATGAGAACAATCGGGATTGTAGTGGTCGTGATTTGATAAAATTAATTATTTTTACCGCTTCATCCATAACTAATTTTAGATTGGACGGCATTTGCTTCATCGCAAGTGCTTGTCTATGCAGGATACAATGGCTGGAACTACAATTAGGCGCTTTATTTTTTATTCGTGACACTACTCCTGCTGTTTTACCCGTCATCGCCTTGGCCCCATCTGTACAAATGTCAATGCAATCGTTCCAACTGAGATTATTTTCCTCAAAAAATATATTTATTTTATTAAAAATTTCCTCTCCGGTAGTGTTTGTGGGTAGAGGTGAACACATAAGCATGTCTTCTTCAAAAGAACTTTCACATGGATATCTCACGATAACCAGCAAGATAGCCAGACCAGCGACATCAGTCGACTCATCCATTTGCAAGACGAATTGTGTTTTTTGTAGACGTGTAACTAGTTCTTGTTTGACGTAGCTTGCTAGATCATGAATTCGCCGTGAAACAGTATCGTTAGATAGCGGCACAGTAGAAAGATGCTTTGCAGATTTTTCATCGAGCATGCATTTTGTTATGTCTAATACACATGGTTTTATTAAATTCTCAGCGATAGTGTGCGCTTCTCCTGCTTGTGCAATGCGATAGCTAACTAAATATGATGCCTCCGTGGCCTTTTCATTGATAGTTTGGGTTACATGCATCATTGTTTTTTGACTTTCCAATAACTGTTCTTTTTTACGTACAAAAAATTCTTTATTCTTGTCTTTAGACTCGGAGTGTACAGTTTCTAAATGTCGGCGCAACTTGGCAGGTGCCATGGAACTATTAGGAAGCAGTTTACTACATAACATGCAGAGAGGTGAGCCGTTGGAATCAACAAATCCAAAACTGATATATGATTCATCATACTTCATTTTTTTTGGCCTTTGAAACCGTGGAACTTGACGTCGTTGCATCATCGTCTGGATCGGTAATTGCTGTATACTCCACGCGGACTGCTTTTGAACATTCGGCTTCGTTGGAAGATGTTGTTGCGACACGTTTAACGCCTTTAAGCCAACGTTCCATTCTTTCAGGATGGTGAGGTTAAAATAATGCACGGTCGTTACTGCGTAGAAGAGTTTAGCACTTTAGTCCAAAGAAGAAATGTACAAAACTGATACAATCAGAAAACAGCAGTAGAACAATACACAATTTTTTTCTAGCAGGTAGGTACTTATCGCTCCGAACGCTAATCGTCGACTGACTAGTGTCAAGGCTTGATCATCGCTTTTATAGTCCTAGCCTCAATCTCGAACACTCTCAAAAATACTCGAGTCGGCGTCTTTGATAAAATAAAAAGCCGATATAAAAATAGAAATTCAAAAAATGTGGTGTAAGCAATCTCGACTTTACGTTTTGAAGTTAGAGCCGAAAGTCGCTTGTTCACAATTATAGCGTCTAATTTCAAAGGCGGCTTTTATCAAAGGGATTGCGCGGTCACAAGTAGGTATCGGCGGTGGCGGCATAGTAAAATTGTTCGTGAATCGTGATACGCCGCGACAGAACGGTCGACCAGAGAGAGGTGTTTTGATTTTTTTTCTAACTTCTTGCGGAACCCCGACAGGGGTATCGCGGAACCCTAGGGTTCCGCGGAACACACTTAGAGTATGGCTGACTTAGACGATAAAATTTAAAAAATCTCAGTATAGACTACGGCAGGTCAACCTACTCAAAAAGTTAAAGGTCATTGAATTGATTTTCAACTTTAAGTCGGACGCGTAGAGGTCAATATCAATTGAGAAAATTTTACATTTTGTGGTAGGTTGACGTGCTTATGTCTGTACCAAGTGAAAAAAAAATAATTACGGTGATGATTCTAAAGCTGAAATACAGCAACTTTTTCTAATTGGTCCACACCGAATCGCACAAAAAAAACACTTTACCATACTAAGTAGGCGTGACTAGCTGACATCAGGTTTTAAGGAAACGACAAATTTATTTTTGAGGATTCGATTATGGTCCCGTAAAAGTTGTTGTATTTGAGCACCAGTACCCTAAGAGGTTTTGCGTTATTTAATTAACCCCTTGTAAAATATGTCACACACACACCAATATGTCACCGTATGACTGTGAACATCGATAGTTCAAAAACTATCGCGTGAGATTGTAATCATCATCATCATTTCAGCCATAGACCGTCCACTGCTGAACAAAGCCCTCCCCCAATGACTTATCATCGAGGGGGATTGCCAATACTCACCACGCTTGGCAGGCGGGTTGGCGAGCGCAGTTTTTTATAAGATTTCGCACTAAAACGCTGCTGCCCGTCTCGTGCTACAGGAATTAGTCGCTTCTTACGACACGCCTCCTGTTAGCGGTGGCAAAGTGTATTCTTTACCGCCGTCCCCACACGGCACAAGAGATTGTAAACTGTTGATAATTGTAAACTGCACCTTACTGCTTACAATATCACGTTTTAATTTCCGATAGTTTATAAGTAATTTATCTATTTCAAATCGTAAAATGTTTTTTTTATTTCAATATAGTACCAAAATCTCGTTGAACTATCTATTTATGAGTTCAAAAACCACATACAGACGATTACTTAAACGTCAAGAGTGTATGGACTT
The DNA here is from genome assembly GCA_963576865.1 of Anania hortulata. NCBI lineage: Eukaryota > Metazoa > Arthropoda > Insecta > Lepidoptera > Crambidae > Anania > Anania hortulata. The sequence continues at coordinate 20,712,565 of OY756399.1, read as the reverse complement.
TGTAACCTAGCTCGCACTTACTACATGTCTTGTAACTGTATTTCCTGTAAAAAGGCTGACAAAGGTGACTAAGTTTGTTGCGCCGATTCTTCACATCACTATGTACCTAGTCCCGAAGCGGTGGTAGGGCGGAGCTATACTTTGGGACGTGTATAAGAGGGCCTACATATTGACCGCTTGCGTGCTGCGTATATTTGTTCTTAGAGATTTTCCGGTCTATATTGGGTAAGTGGCACACGGAGGAATAAATGATTGTTAATATTGTATCTCTCCTACGGGAATTCACGGCACGAAGGCCGGTCCTTTTGGAAGGCGTTCGTGGGGATCCAGATCCAACACGAAGAGGCCCCTTTGAGATACGATAATGATCGAGTTGGGATAGTACACCAAGCGGATACTATCTCTGCCTGTACTATTGAGAAGATACAGCCAAAGACAGCACCCGCTAGATTCAAGGACTATTGCAGTTAACATGGAAACTATACCAGGTCTATGGAAAGCAACTTAGTGGTTGCCGGGATATTGACGAGACAACGGAACGCCTGCCATATCAAATGTCTCATCTCGATAAAATGATTATTAATATTATTATTGTATTATTGAATCCTAATGATAGGATTGCGCTGATTGTGGTTGATTAGTATTGTTGAACTTTTCTCTAGGTAATTCTCTTGTTATAATCTCATGAGCGGTCGCGTGTGCGCGTAAACGCTTTCCTGTGCTACATTGATCTCTATCTAAAAAAAGTGAATCTTTTTGTTTCCAGTCCGCTATCACTAACGACTTGCCATTGTCGTCGTTTTCTTTTATAAATATATCTTTAGCATCGTTTAACTTTAGATAGAGATATTATATACAACACGAATCGCGTTTGTTCTCGTAAATAACACTAATAATTGTCATGCTATTTATTGTTCACAACGATTGCTTTGTTTATTGTTCTGTGGACCTCTTTGCTAATAATAAGAGACATTTTCATTAGTAAAATGTTTCTATGATATTCATTTATTAGGCGTACAGTCAGCACCAAAAGTCTAATATGTTTTGCAATGAGATTTGTTTTGGAAAACTCTGAAAAATATCTGGTCATTTTTACCGACTTCTTGCTTATGTTTAGTCAGAAGATACCTACCACCCACCTAACTCTACCCATCTTCTTGTAAGTTGATGTTTGTCTTGGTTTTGTTTGTTGTAACTATGTTTGTTCGGGTGGAACCTTGCAACTCAATTTTAAAACAGACATCTTAAACCAATTGAGCTGAAATTTTGTATACACGTTTAGTTTGGATGACAATGCATGTTTAGCTGAGTGACGTCATTCTAAATGCAACATGGCGGAGCAAACACCCAACATGGCGGACTAGTTCATTTTAATGCACTCCTACAATAATATGGGTATCAAATGAAAGGACTTGCTGAGTAGAACTCGAAAAATAAAGCGACGTCACTCTAAATCCAATATGGTGGACTTCTAAAGATGGCTGACTAAGTTTTTTATGCTTTCCTACAATATGGGTATTAAACGAAAGGACATGCTGAGAATACGAATGCGAGCTAAACTCTTTTATTCTTTTCAACGCATTTATATAAAAACATGTTTAAAAAAAAACCGACTTCAAAAAACTAAAACGCTAAAAATAATCTTAACACTTACGTACCTAATCAGTTACTTTTGGAGTCGGTGCAAACGAAAACATAGAATCTCTCATCGACTGGCACCGACTCCAAAAGTAACTGATTAGGTACGTAAGTATTAAGATTATTTTTAGCGTTTTAGTTTTTTGAAGTCGGTTTTTATTTTTTTTATAAAATTAACTTATTTCATCTATTTTAGTGAAAAATCCTATTCAAAACAAATCTTACGAGTGCAAACATAATTTAACTGCTGAACACCGATTTCATTTCCTATTTTTCCACCCTTAGGGGTGAATTTTTTTCCAAAAATGTTTCATTATAGTATCTTTGAAGTGTAAGCTATTCATTAAAAAAAGAATCATCAAAATCGGTCTACATTTGGCAAAGATATTAGGTAAGATCGATACTAAAATCAGTTGGCGTGGTACGGAGTTCATGCAATGTTTGATGATTTTCTTATAGATCCCATCATCAGAATGCAACCAAATTTATATGGGACCATTCTGAAAATATTACCTTTCAAAGAAAAAAATTATTATCGAAATCAGTCAACGCAGTAAAGAATGATCGCTGAACATACATAAAAAAAAACAAAGATACCGACGAATTGAGAACCTCCTCCTTTTTTGAAGTCGGTTAAAAAGAAACGTTTTTTACAAATAAATTTTCATTACAAGAGTTGTATGCATGCAGTATCCTCGTAAGTACTTACTTACGAATATATTTGGCTAAAGCCGTGTGATTGTTATTTTCTAGTTTAATTTAAAATGCAATTGGGACTTGTACAAGAGTTTTATTGGTTTTAGTTAATGGGCCTTCTTACAGGCACTTATACACGTCCCAAAATTATAGCGTTGGATAATATAGGTTGGTTCTACGCTTTTATCGTGTACCAGGCTAGATGAGCACCTCTAATTGCTCAGAGAGCCACAGAAGCAGGGCACGGATCCAGTTGCGCCACGCGGACACAATGGCGGCATGCAAATTTATTTAAATACCTACACAAGAGCGTCATTTCTTTCGCTAGTGAGCGATTTGCTCATTGTTGGGCTAACGCGTGTGGGGTAACACCCGCGGTTTGTTGGCGAGAAGCCAACATCAGAGAGGTAGGTATGATCCCTATACAGCCTCTTAGTAAACTCTATTTTTGGTTCACCTTTTTTCCAAGAAAGAAAAGAGAAAGCTAAATATAAAGAAAATTTAAGTAAGTACCTCCAAGTAGGTAAAAATAATAAGGTCGAAACTGATCCAGAAAACTTGTCTATGAAGGTTAGAGTAATCTTGTAGTTGGTATTGAACCATATTGATAAATAAATAATAAAAATTGGATAACTTCACATACATTGCTCTAATCCTATGATAAGTTGCCAAGGCACTTGTCTTACAGAAATCAGAAACAACGACGGTACCACAACACCCAGATCCGAGACAATACAGAAAAGTTATTTTTCTACATTGACCGACCGGGAATCGAACCCGGGACCTCAGAGATAGCGACGCCAAGTTCGGAATGCTCGCCTCTCCTGAGGGCGTTTATAGATTACCTATAATCATTAAAAGATTTCGGCGTTAACATATTAAAATACCGCAAATAATACACATAATGTGTGAGGATCACTAATAGAGGAAGTCATTACTTTCGTCACTTGGGTTCTATTTGCTTATGCTGTGCAGAGACGACTGAGCTTTACGACATTATCATACATTAATTAATTAAAATCTTCTTCAAACGTCGCCGATTAAATAACGTCAGTCAAACATGACATAATGCATAAGTGAGGTGCTATAACAATTTATTACTCGGGAAAAGATGGAAATTAGCTCGATAATTCGACAGGCGTAGAACTTTACTGAAAGCAAAGGGTACCAGGTGCGATTCTTGGTTCTATATTGACTCAGGTCTAGGTGTGTAAGAAGACGAAATTCATACTAATCTTGTAACCCGAGGATGGTGAAAATATGGTATGTGTTGCATAATACCCGTTTAGTGCATAGTGTTATATATTATAACGTTGTGTACGCAATAGAACTTAGGTCGTTGAAAGAGATATCTGCATTCCCTATTGCTCTCAACCTATGTATCTAACGTCTAGCTTACGACTTCTAATAAGTAGAATCAACCGAAATAATCACTTAACAACTGCATATTTCCCTTTCCAAAGGCATGGTCTAGATTTGAATAAATTAATGGTAAATAGTTAAGTACGTAATTATTTAGAGAATGGTAATAAAATTTGGTATTAAGTATAATTTTGGAATGTTACGAACTTACACACAATTTCTACAATAATGTCAAGTTCCTACAGTAAACCAACTTAAATTCAATGAAATCCGAAACTGTCGAAGGCAAATGGCCATAATAATACAGAAAATGGCTACACATTATTATATCATTAGTTGCATATTTCCAAAGCTAAATTATATAATGATGCAGATGTCTCGCTCGTGTCACGATGCGCTAGGGTTTTCGACACCAAAACTAAACTGAACAACATTTCCCTTTGTTTTTCACGATTTTTAAAAAATATATCAAATATATTATAGACAATCTTTATGGCGTTTGTCTACGAGCGACCAAAAAATAAAATTCTCAGTTCAATAGGTACTGAAACGCCCACGTACTATTCACGAGTCGCAAATGTTTTGTAGCAAGAGAAGCGCCTTTATAGAAAGCGCGCTAACCATACAAAGAGTTTACTTCGTGATTGATAAAAAATTACAGAAAGATGCACATTTAAAGCATAATTTATTATATTTTTTGAAATTTGTTTGTTTATTATTACCTAATTTGACCTAGGTATTATTTTAATTTTGATGTATATAAGAAATGGGTACTTAGATGGTCTTTGCTTTTCTGATCACAATCGTACTCAAAGGTGTAATGTGATCTATGGTCTAAATTTTAACGGGTGTTCTTAACGTTTTGGCTAAAATTTGTATTTATATTTTTCCAAAAAAATAAATGATAGAGCAACAAAGCAGAAGAAACCTATTAATTACTTATTCCTTAAATTGTATTGTATCCGAACAATATTGTTGCTACATGTTCTTTACAATCTTACATCATCATCAATTCTTTCAGCTATAGCACGTCCATAGGCTGAATATAGGCATCTCCAGTGACTTTCAGATTGGCCGGTTGGAAGCGGCCTGCATTCAGCGGCTTCCTGTAACCTTTACGAAGTCGTCTGTCCACCTTGTCCTACCGGCAACCAACCTTACACGCAGATATTTTTTTCTCTGCCTACTTTCAGCTCTAATTTCGACAAGTTAAAAGTTGTCACCCCTAGCGAGCACGGTGCGCCCGCGCCGGCCGCTGCCACTCGTTGCGTTGCGCCACCTCCACCTGTCGTATTCACTCCGATCGCATTGTCTGCGAAACGTCTAATTTCTTTGTGACATGTCGCGAATTAATGTGCTTGTTAGCTGTTGACTCGTTTGTTTAGACCTTTTTTGTTGTTTTTATGACACTTTAAAAAGTAGTGTTTTGGCTATTAGTTGGGTAATAAGCACGGATTTGAATTTTACCATATTTTGTACATACTTAGTAAAGAATAATTGATCGAAGTACCTATTCTCACTACAAAAATTTACAGATATTTTGATTGAATTCAACTAAACTACTTAGTATCATCATCATTATAATACTATGTATACCTGGCTAGTATTTCCAGGAACCTATAAAATTATATCATTGATCACGAAATACTTGGAGTTGGAAGGTTTGATTCTGGGTCATTAGCCACTTGTTTTTCAATGCAGATGCCATTTTGGTTTTCAAATAAGTTTCCCGATTCCGCTTTTAAACTTCCTGCACTTCTATTTCGTTATGATCTTTTAATCTACAACAGTAAGTGTACAATTTTGAGAGGAATGTCCCATATTTTTAAAGGTTTTCAAACCGCAGTTCGACGCTTCCTCGTCGTCACAGCGCATGCGGAAACTGAGTCTAATCGAGCTCTCGACAACTGTCACATAAAACTTGTCGCGATGAGATTCCGCACTTGCCATCTGAATGATCAGATAAACCCATCAATCAGTTCTGGAAGTAATCTTAAACACAATTATGACGGTTTATATCAGTACAGTCAGATTGAAAGATAACACAACGACAACTGTGCTGATTACATTACAGGTAATTTGTTTAGTATAATTAGAGATTAAGCCATTAATGTAACTGTTTTTAGTCCCACATATAGAGAAAAAAAACAACGATTTTTGCTTTTTTTACTAAAATATCTGGAAGACAATAAACTATTTTTATGCCTAAATTTGTTTATTAGGGTGAATTTCGGATGATTATTATTTATTTCACCTCTATAAATAAATATTTTTGACTAGACTAATAAATACTAAATTAAATTAATCACTGCATATTGGCCCTCATATGCACTTTTACACGTCCCAATTCGAGAAAATTTTGGGCTAGTGCCGTGAATTTAAGCAACGCAAAAAAATCGGTTACTATTGTTAGCCTCTTTTCAAATGTTTACCAGAGTGGTGAGTTACATAGTTTTTTTAAATCCACACTGTTTAAAATATCTACATATAAGATTGTGAGACATGAAGTGAGTTGTAGACTACAACTTGTAGTGCTTCTTTTTTTGGCTGCGCCTTATCATGGAGTTCACAGATCACTGCGCAGACGGGCCAGGGACGCGGGCATATCTCACGGGAACTAGGTAGGTGCGTCTCTGGGAACTCGTGCTCCTGCGCAACTCCTCGCCATTGTTACATTGCCAAATCAAATTCGCAACCGCATTCAAACCCTTTACGAGCGTTCCCGCGACGCACATCTCTAGATCGGAAACAATTAACTATAATTACGCCTTGTTTCACTACAATACTAGATCAATCTTGAATAATTTGATCACGAATGTACGTTTTTCGAGTGCTTCACACGCACTCATTGTTCGGCGACACAAGTGAAATATAATGACCTTTTTCTAAGCGAGGAAGCGTATTTCAATACGCGAGCAGTTAGCACGCGGAACCCAGTACAATGCACGTGCGCTTTCCAATACAAGATGGCGTTAAGCGTTTTTCCCGCCCATTTTCTCGAGTTGCGCAAGGGCGTCATTACAAAGGTCGCCGGAACGCCGCGAGGGAGCGCTGTTGTATCAACCCGGGTCGGGCTCGTGATGAGCTGTCAGTGTTGCTAGTACTAATAAATGTCACTTGTCAAAGTTCTGATGATTGTAATGTGATATAAATGCTTACGCAATTCGTATGGAAATTCGGACAAGGGCATCGTTACAACGAAGTCTATTTAATCAATCACTAATTTGCATGAATACTTAGATGAATTGAATACGTACAACTTATTATTTATTAGCCAAAAGACTTGAAGCTTAGAGAAGAAATCCAAGGCGCATACAAGCTTAGATTAAAATTTGCATTATTACGCATACAGGCCTAAACAATATTGTTATCACTATCATTAACAATATGTCTGTATCACTAACATTAACGATATGTGTGTATTAGTAGATGTAATGGTTTTGGCATGTAGTTGCAGCAGGTAGGTATTCAGCCTGTTAACACAAGTGCAAATGTTAATAACTTTTATTATGATTTTCACCTGAAAAGAAACATTTCACAATAGGTAATATGTCAACAATGGTAATCAATAATCATCCTAAAGAAACAATAATGCATAACCGGACCGAGAATGCAAATGTGAATACATACTCATGTATTCTATACTTCAAAAACAACTCTCATCAAGCCGTTCTGTCAAACTTCTTAAGAAAGAGTAAAGTTGTTCCATCACGACCCATTTTAAGGTTATATTTGAAGATAATCTTTATACATGTGCTTATCATGGTCCTTAATTAGACTCACAAGCAGTTAACCTCACGATAGAAGCTAAATTATGTGTGTTACAAAACTGAGCATACAGTACCTACGTCCCAAAATGGGCTTGAAAACAATAAGCTGGCAACACTGATGTAAACATTATGTGTATGTTACGTATCGTGTGCGATATTAAAGTCCGATGGCAGGTAATATCGTATGTAATTGATTAAGGAAGGTTGAACGAGGAAAAGCCTCATCTTCAGATCGTCAATCGCCGCGATCGACAGGGATTCTTCTTATTTCGTGGTAATTAAGTTGTTATGCTGATTGCTAATAAGACACAATAAGACCTTATTTAATTTATTATCTTTGAGATATAGTTCCTGTATTGTGTTTCTGATAAAATATGTGTAATTCCCAAAAAAAGATTTCCTGCTAATAGATACATATTAAAATTAAGTAATTAGTATGTATATTTATATAGTAACGAACTCACGTACTAAATTATTAAATACAAGGAACTTTATGGTTTAACATAACCATAATAAAAATGCAGTTCTAGATTTCGGTCAGTAAGTAACGAGAGCGCAAAACAATGTGTAACGTACCGCGCATTCAAAATGCAAATTTTTGCATTAACATCCCAACACTTCCGAACGCGTTACGTCCTAAATGTATGGACATAAAATAAATATGCGTATAAATTTAAATAATGCCAATGATATAACAGTCACATGGTTCTCACAGAAAGTAAAAGTTGATGCGTGCGTTTAAGTTCGTTTTGCATTGGACGTCATACATCGACGGCTGTTTACAAGCGAATATGGAGACATAGTTGCGCACGCGCCGATGTGTGATAAAGATTGATTTGTGGTCGGTATTATGTAAAACGAGCAATCGAGGCTGCGAACTGTGACCCAGGCTTTTTGTAGCGCGACCTACAAGGTAGTTTTGTTCGCGTACTCGAGATTCATTCATTACACTCGTACGTTTGACATGATTCCTATTGTCATAGTTTTGAATATTACTAAAGCTACATGTGTTAGCATGAGTAACATGTTACATGACATGACATGACTGTGTCTCTATTAATCATCTTGACTCTTTTCTGTTCTTTAAGATATTGAATTCATAATTCATTTGTTCATTACGTACATCATGTTGGTACATGCCAAATGTTGATGTTAATATTATAAAAGCTTAGGACTAAACAAGAACCTTTTGAGGGCAGTAATAGTTCATAATATCAGGTTTTCCCTAAAAAGGGGGTAGGGAAGACCGAATATAGTTGACTTTTTTATGGATTTAATCCCGCTCTATATGCAGAGCGGTGATTCTGAGAACGTCGAGTGATTCTTGATAAAGTGTGTACAATAAAGAACGGGTGTTTAGTTTTTATTGCTTTTCTTGGATTCAGTGAAGGCTACTCTTCCCGTAGAAGCAGGTTTCAAGACGCTATCGGGTCTAAAGCAAGTTGTCTTGAGACATGTCACTTGAGACTCGATGCGGCGGTGAATACGATGATATTTTAATAGTTTCAGTCAGAACACAATTCACAAACTACACCAAACTTGAACTCTAAAGCTCTTTAAATGATAAAAAACAACCGTTTAAATACATCGACCATGCTTTTCGTCGGCCGACCGAATCATGATTTACTATAGTTGTAGGTTGACTAAACGTCAATAATTTGACTTATTTGCAAGTGTTGCGTCATCAACTAAGCGTGTGACATGTAAAGCCGCGTGACTGTTGAGAGAGGGAAGAGAAAACGGTTTTTCGCACCCAGATGGATAATGCAACACTATCAAAAAGATACAAACAAATATAGTGCAATGAACTATGCCCGGTCTCCCCTACCTACCCGAATAGTACCAATTACCCGATCCCGACAGGTATAAGTATAATTTCTATTCTGTGCCGATATCAATTAACCATAATAATTATTAACGACACTCGAATAAAAGCATGTGGGCTCGCACAATGCGGATAATAGCGAGTAATTAATGACAGAGAGAGTTATGATACGACTAAACCTGCAGCTTATCATTAGTCTTGCGAGAGTAAGAACTGGGCTTGTGACATGTGATGTTGGAAAAAGGTCCAAACAAAATCCTCTTTTAGGATTATAGCGCACGGGGAAAAAGTCTTATGAAAATAGAACAAGAAATTCTAAAATATCTTAACAAGCCAAATATATCTGTTTTTGATTGTTAAAATATTTTAGATGATCAGATCATTTAATGACTAATCTTCCTGTGAGCTTAGTACACGATATTTGTCATAATAAAATATTTCGTAACTTTAATTCATACCTTAGGTACTGATGTATCGTGAATTCGTAAAGCGATCAGAATCAGAATATATTTATTGTGGATCATAGGTAACAATTGCAGATATAAAATTGATAATAGTATCACTATGTTCCGACTGAGAGGCATACAATATATTTTTTAATAACTATTTAAAAGTAAACTCACAGTATATCATGCTTGAATAAAAATAAAATAAACACCATTTATTTATGTGCGCTTTGAGACACGCGCTTGATAAGTAAGGTTAAGCTATTAAATCTCAAAGCTCCCGTTCTCTGATCCACACATCGTAATTCAAGCCAAATTCAAACGGTTCAAATCTGTGAACATAGCTGACACAATTAACGTTAAGGGTTTGAAAGTAAAAGGACTAAATGCATTCGGTGGCATTTGCAAATTTTAATGCGGTTCAATTTGGACACTAATACAATTGCAAGCGCGGTCACGAAGCCACTGTTACAAGCCGGAACACGACCGGCGATTTCGAAGATCTCATTACTGTAACTATAGCTAAGCGTGGAAGTGTCAAATTGACTAAAGTTATGAGTGTGGTCGGAAATAGACCATATTGGTCATCATCATAATGACTAGACTTACCTATGATGTTTGTTACGAAATGATATCAATATTACGTAAGATAAAGGTTCATATTGCACCAAGTTCTTACTAATAATATGTCGCTGTAAGTATTTTAGGTTTTTTGATTTAGTATTGAGACGTATTTTTTGATGTGATATGACATAAGAAGAGTATAAAGAAAATTCAAGATGGGACATTTTTATACACAAATGTGATGCAGAATAAGTGAGACAAATAGCTAATATCCTGCCATCCTGATTGACTTAGGTCTAGCGTAACTTTTCTCATACACTATAGAGCTAAGGAAAACAATATTGTAACCCCCCGTATAGGACTAACTGAAAATTAGATATGACGTTTGAATCTGAACTTGAGCCAAACGAGAGACAGAAAGCTGTTTTTTGTTTTCGATTTGTATAAACGAATTATAAAGGCCATAATCTGTTTAGGCCTTAGGTCATCTAAACACAGGGCTATTACACCGTCTAAAGATTTTTCTCTTGGAAAAGGTAAGTGGACAGGTGCTAAATGGTCAGAAAGTAACACGTTAACGCTCGGGCGGGCATCGGTGGCGGCGCAAGCGCATGCAAATGTGATGTACGGCTCCATTCAGACGTCACTCTGCACTTAGGCTAATGCGCTAACGATTAGCGGCACGCATGCCCACGCCCAGGGGCAGAAAGGACCAAAGGATTAATTATTATATTTGAATCTGTGGAAGGATCCGTAAAGCGTTGGTGGTGGTTAATACGACCTTATAATACAACTGACACTGCACAAATTCTTTGATTCGTTTGTTCATAATCTTGGCCCTTTCTACCCTTGGAATCCAAGAGACTATAAAAACTACAAGTTAATACCTAACAGTGACAAAAATCATAAAACAAAATCTAATCATATGCGAAACGCTTGTATAGATGTAAAAATTGACTAACACCTCTAAAACCAATAAAACCAATTTCTCTATATTCATTAGCGGGTAGTTTTAAAATAAAACTGGACGATTAGCAGCATGGCTCGTTTTGGCAACACATGTGAGTTACGTCACGAGAAATAAAGCCGAAAGGTCAGCAGATAGACAATGCCAAAGTAAGGATTGGTTACACTGTCGGTGTAGAGCGGTAGAGATGCTATAGAATTTTTGCTACGAAAAAAATGCTAAATGTTTTTTACAAATGCTTTCTAAATTAATTTTGTATGTTAGATTTAGGGCCGATTTTTCAATTGCCAGATTACTTTTATCCGACGAATAAAAGTGACGCTTTGACACATTTTCTATACGAAAACTGTCAACATGTCCAACTTATTCTATGTATACATCTGGCTGTTGAAGAATCGGCCCTTGTACATATAGACTCTACAGGATAACGACAGTTGCCGATTAATATGTTGTAATCCTTGTGATAAATTAGTTCTTTCTCTAATAATGCATTTGTTTACTATCGTAATACAGTTCGACACCCGCTTGGTTCATCATCATCATCATAATTTCAGCCATAGGACGTCCACTGCTGAACAAAGGCCTTCCCACTTGACTTCCAGATTGGCCACTTGGTAGCGGCCTGCATCCAGCGTCTTCCTGCGACCCTTACCATGTCGTCTGACCACCTTGTGAGTGGACTTGCTTAGTTATTAGAACACAATCTACTAAGCGTGACTCGATTTACTATCGCGATACCAAAACTAGGATTTAACTAGGATAATTGTTTGTTACTTGCCATAACAAAAGGCTTATATGGTTATTGCATAGTCACACATCGCTTGCAATGGATGACTGCTTTAGGGCATACGCAGAGTGACGTAAGACGCGCGGAAGGCGACATTGACCTTCTTACGGTTAGTACGCAACGAACGCATCAATCGCTATTACGTCATTGTTTGAAAATATCAACAGTATCATCAAACATGAGAACTTATTGTTATTAAGTCATTAAACTTTACCAGAGGTCACATTTATACTAATAAAAGAGGTTACGTATGTAAGTTTGTACGTAAGAGGTAATCTCTGAAACTACTTATCCAATTTAAATAAATCTTTGACCAATATTTAGAATGGTTCATTCTTCAAGATATGTGATATTTATCGCTTAAAAAAAGGCGTAGATAGTTTAGTGAATTACGTGAGAAGCCGAGGCGGATTGTTAGTTGTCTAACAAGTGGTACATTTGATATACCCTCTTAACAACAATGGGATGTTTTAGGTAAGTGCCCCAGGGTTTGGTGGTGGAATGTAACCCGTTAATGAGGCAAGTTACCTTACTGTCAGAGGATATTAGATAGTCCTAAAGGCGTTTATCGAAAAAAGATGACAGTGCCAAAGTATCGTATAGTACCTTTATACGCTCGGTTTTTGCAGCAGACACGCGGCATCTCGGATGTATGAACTCGGATGATGTATATACCACACCGTACTCCATATTTTTAAACGCCTTTTATAAGACAATGACTGACATTGTTTTTTTTATTATATTAATTCTTCCTAACAGTAGTTATAACGAACGGTGGAAAACGGCATTCATATCAGCCAAGAGCAACTCGCTTCTCAATCGCATACTTGTGATAAACATCGGTAAGGTTGGAGTTGGACGGAATGGACCAGGGCGTGGGTTGTTTAACTTCTGTATTGGCTACGGAACCATCGTCATACAGCCAAAAGAGGTTGCAACTTGCATAGGGGCACAGACAAATTAATAATCTAAGTGGGCCAGTAGCCCAAAATATTCGAAATAAGAAAGTGTGATAGTAATTTGAGTAGATTTTGGCTTCGGTTGTAAAGTTACACTGTTATGCGCTGTACCACAACGCCACGAATGTGCAGCAAACTGCAGTTACACTATGCTGTCTTAATTTAGTTACTTACTAAAATGAAATGTTATTTTTAAAAAACTTATTATCCAACGCGAGTATTAGTTATTCTAACGAACTTTTTAGTCTATGTTCGCGCTCCGGACTCCAGCCAGGAGATCGCTTGTTCGGATCCCGCCAGGAGTAAGTTTTGCGTGATGTATTATCATTTAGGACGTTTATTATTAACTACCCGAAAGAGGGCCTGAATAATCGAATATTATCTAAAGAAGTAACTAAATGCAAGCAATCAGCAGCAATTGCCTATGCAGTCAGGTGACGATTAGGTAAGTTACCTAAGTGTAGACGTTGTTTCTAATTCTGAAACTGCTCTACTTCCCTCTAAATTCGCGACAAAATTCTCAAATTAGCTAGCATGTCGTACGTTCGACAATAGTGCGCTTTCGCCGCGAGATGGATGCGATAGGCTTTGTCGTGTGACGCAAGCGTGCGGTCGCGAGCGCGACGCTGCCGCTGCGGTGACGCAACGACAGCTATTACGGGAGGACCGCCCTATGAACCTCCTTAAAATAGGAAACTGCAAATACTAACATTGCAAAAATATTTTTTAACGCAAGTGTGTGTTTGCCAACTTGGAAATAAATATACATATAATCTTGCGTAGTTACACTTGACATTGGCAGAGCATCCTTGGGCCGGCATTTAGATTCAGAATTAAGGGCTAAGTATAGAACTAAAGTAAATTAGAATTACATATCTCATTGGTTATGGCTTATGATTGAATAGCCAGGCATTTATTTTCCGAAAATTCCCTTTTCTCTTCATGAAAACATTACATGGATATGCCTTTCTTAAAATAAATAAATAAATATTATAATTCCAGGTTCTCTGGATTAACACTCTAATGTTAATATTGTTTAGACAAAAACATTGATCAATTCATGAAAATGAAAAAAAATAATAATAAGGCATGTTGATATAATTTTTTTCTTTCATTTTATAATTAGGAAGTTCAGGTAAATACGCCTGAATATTCGATTAGTATTCACGCCTCAGAGGTTGGTGCTATTTGATTTCAAAATCAATTTTAGGCCCATATGTCTTCATATACCATGAGTTTGGTGTGAAGAGTCAAAAATTTGGTTCCTTTTTAAGTAGCAGGTTATATTTTTTTTACTAAAAATTTTTCTGCGTTATATTTTTTTTCTTCTTTAAGTAGAGAAAGAGAAAGGTGAACTTTAAATCAGACAATGTGAGCGGACGCAGGGAATCTGATTCATTCACAAACCGTTTAAGAAGATTTAATAAATAAATATTGAACAACATCACTTAAATTGCTCTGATCCTAAGGTTAGCTACAGTACGTGTGTAATATAAATTAGAAACAACGAAGGCACCACAACACCCAGACCCGAGAAAACAAGTTCGTTTTCTAGATTTACATCCGAATCGGACCGGACCTCAGAGATGGCAAACGACAAGTCGCCTCTCAGCTACGAAGGTCTCCAAAGAAGAATATAAGAAATAATTTTGAGACATAATAATATCGCTATTCACGTCTACAAGTAATATTAATAACTATCATCTAAATAACCAAAACTTTAAACAAACAAATCGTGACATGTTCAGATGCCTCCATAATTTAGAGAAACTATCTAACAAGCCATTTAACTGTGATTTAACTTCGGCAGTTAAAAGTTAGTAATAAATTGGTGGGTTAGTTATGTTCCCATGTGTCGAATGGCTTTGTTATGTAACTCGCAAATATGTATTTTAATCATTTTTATGTTTCCCATGGGATTTTAATTGGCTGTCCCTCGATTCTGACCAAGCTAATCATGTTAGTATTCAATGATAATTAATAATATACTAATTGATATAAAACCTTAAACATTCATTAATATTAGTGTATTTAATTTAAAGTTAAACATATCTCTGAAACCATTAATTTAATGAAAGAGACTTAAAAAATAAAATTACAATTCTTTTGTGGTACTGACGTGTACCTACGCCTAATAGCTCAAGAAAATAAAAGAAAATTGTAAGAGTTTTTGAGTACTTATCTGTCCGAACTCGAATTGGTTAAGCAAGATCGTCAAATTAACTGATTAAGCATACGTAAATGAGACACAATAGAAATCCTATTATAATGCGGTCTCATAAGACCGCTTGGATGTTGACGGGATTGAGTTCCGTAAAAATATGGAGAAAAATTATAATTATACTGTTGTAAGAGAAAGGTAACAAAGAGAAGAATATTGCAAATTATGTTTCTGATTTTTTAAATTCTGTAATATGGTTATATCATATTTTAAATAATCTTACCAACAATATTGAAGAAACTCATAAAAGTTACTCTGTTAAGTTTGCCCTGCTGAACCAATTTTAGTTGAACTAAGGTAAGACACTTTTTATACCAAAATATGTATAGGTGGGGTAGGTAATATGTATAGGGTAATACAAGGGGTGTATCGTACACCGTGAATAGAATAGAATAGAATAATAGAATAGAATAGAATAGAATAATAATTTATTTGCATAAAACACGGTATATACAATGGTGACATTTAATAAAAGCTCAACATGTTTTGTCCAGATAAGACGTGCAAATATTTTAAATATTAACAATTCAATTAATTAATATTCGAACATTACAATTTAACTACATTTAATTCAATACAATTATTATTATGAAAACAGTTACATTATGGTCATAAAAAAAAAAAACATTTAGAAAACATACATGGTCAAATTAATTTATTTGTCAAAGAACTCCTTAATACTATAATAAGCCCTGTCCACCAACCAAATAAAAAGTTTGCTTTTGAATTTATTTAAAGGCAGTGACTTTATGTCGCTGGGCAGTTTGTTGAACACCTTTACTGCCATCGAGTAACAAGTCTTATGAGAGGTTGCTTTCTTTCTAAATGGAAGAACTAGCTTATCTCGATATCTCGTGTGAAAATTGACAACATCGCTATTTTTTGTAAAAAGGTCGGAATGTTTTTTAACAAAGACACTCAATTCGAAAATATAAATGCTAGGCAGTGTTAGGATTTTTAGGGTTGGAAAGAGTTCTCTACAAGAATACAATGGGCCAACTCTGCAAATTCCCCTTACACACTTTTTTTGAGCAATAAACGCTTTGTTAACTGTAGTTCCATTTCCCCAAAGTATTACACCATATCTTAGAATGGAAGCTACATAGCCATGATAGGCGAATAGGGCAGATTTTTGGGATGAAGTCTTTGATAGTCTTCGTAATGGGTAAATAAACTTATTAATTTTTGTACAGACTTCTTTGATATGTCTCTGCTAAGTGCATCCGTCATCAATATGTATTCCCAAGAATTTTGTGTTTTGTACTTCCTCTAGTTTTTGTCCATTTAATGTTATGTCAATAGTTTCTTTATGTTTTCTTAAGTTGAATTGTATTAACTTTGTCTTGTTTAAGTTGACTTTGAGCCTATTCTTGCATAGCCAATCAGTAACGCTTAAAACAGATGTCATAATTTTATCATTATAATTGGATTTGGTATCAGTACTTATTATAATTGAAATGTCATCAGCAAAAAGTACTGATTTGCATTTAATAAAGTCAGGTAAATCATTCACATATAGCAAAAAGAGAAGAGGCCCCAAGACACTCCCCTGTGGGACTCCACTACCGTTATGTTTGTATTTTGATCTGTATGATGTCATAATATTATTTACGTCAATATCATTTATTTCAACACACTGTTCTCTACCGCTTAAATACGATCTTATCCATTGCAATGCTGGGCCACGAATACCATAACAGTACAGCTTATCAATTAGGATATTATGACACACTACGTCAAAAGCTTTACTCATGTCAAAAAACACTGCGGACACCAGGTAGTCTTTGTCAATACAATTAATTATTTCCGTAACCAATGAATAAGCTGCTAGTGTGGTTGATTTATTTCTTTGAAATCCATTTTGCTCAACTTTAAGAATGTCAAATTTGATTAAATAGTCATATAATCTGGAATACATAATTTTTTCAAAGATCTTGGACATTATAGGTACCAACGTGATTGGTCGATAATTATTTATGTCACATCTGTCATCCTTTTTATGTAGCGGTTTTACTATTGAAAGCTTAAGAGCTGTTGGAAAAGATCCTTGTACAAACGATAGGTTAACTAGATGTGACATAATTGGCGATAGTTCTTCAGCACATATCTTGACAATTCTAGTCGATATGTTATCGTAACCAACTGAAAGTGTGTTTTTCAGAGAAATTATAACTTTTTTTATTTCATATTTATTCGAAGGACGCAAAAAAATACTTGTCATATTATTTTTGGTTAATGTTTTGTTAGTTTGCTTTAGTTTATTCGGCGAATTAATAAAATGTTTGTTAAAATTTTCGGCCATTTCTGTTTTGTCAGTGGTAATTTTGTTATTGATTTTTAATTCTTTTATATTTGTTGGGACATTATTCGTTTGAGTTTTGTTTTGGATAATGTCCCACGCAGCCTTGCATTTGTTTTTACTGTTAAGGACATATTTGTAGTTGCTTATTTTTTGGGATTTACTAATTTTTTTTTTTAAAATATTTGTATAAAGGTGATATTTTGACTTGTTAATTTCTTTTTCCTTAGGTTTTGACGTATAGTATTTGAACCTTAACTTTCTTTTTGTTTTACAAGACTTTTTAAGCCCTGCTGTGATCCATTTAGGACCAGAAGTTTTTATCTGACGTTTGATTTTAATTACCGGAAAGCATAAGTCATAAAATAATCTAATTGTGTCATGAAAATTACTAAAAGCTAGGTCAAAATCCAATTCGTCGTATATGTCATTAAATGTCAGTTGTTTCATTATTTCTTTAAATTTTATTATATTTTCAGCGCTATAGTCTCTTCTAAATACATAATATGCATTAATGTTGTGTTTATTTTTATATGGAAATTTCATAGTAAGAGTTTGACCCGTATTATGGTCAGATAGCCCTAATTCATGTATTTTACCTTTAGCTTCTCGGTCATTGCTTATTATATGATCTATACAAGTTTTTTGTCTAGTTGGCTTTTGTATGTGAAGAGTAAGATTATTGTTAAGAAGAATGTCTTTATAGAATTCGGAAGCTGGTGTGCATTTTAGTATGTCGATATTAAAGTCTCCGGCTATAATGATTTTAAAGTCATTATATTTGTTACTAACACTATAAATCATGTCTTGAAATTTATTTAAGAAGTCTGTCACATTTGATTTAGGTATTCTATAGATACAAATAACACAACAGCGATGGTCTGGCATAATGATACCACATACCTCAAAAGTGTTTTCTGTTTGATATTTACTAACAATTGTAAGATTTGCAAAGCTCAAATAATTTTTACAGAGTATGCATACACCACCTCGCCGCATTTCTTGCCTTGAATAACTGTTAGCAACAGTGTAGCCGTCCGTGGACGATATATTATTTTTGTCACAAACAGAGGACTGGATACGTATTTATGAGTCATTTCTTTATTTACTATGTCTTGTTTTCAAGAAAAACAGACAAACAGACAGTAAAAACATTGTAAAAAAAGCTTAAATTTTTCGTCTCTAAAGACATTAACAAGCTAAGTATTGGTAATGAAACGTTAAAAGCCAATACATTTTGAACAAATATTGCTTAGTAACATTTTTATAATTAACTATACTAAAAATAGACTAGAAATAAAAACCATTTCACAAAGTCGCCACCAATTTTATGATTGTAAGACAATTGAATATTAATTGAACTTGTTCCTAAACTCACAGAACCCTAACACAACATTGATCCCTCGTGTCTCTCGCTCTCATAACTCGGTCACGTCCAAGGCCCGGTCGGCCTGCGCCGTCCGCCTGGGCGGGCGGATTACTGCCCAGACCACAACGAAGTTAGGTACAGAGGGGCCTGGCTCAAGTTGACTAACGACGCTGTGTGTCAGGAATACGGATATGGCATATACAAACAAATGATGGTACCTAACTACTACCTAAATTGTTTGCTGTGCCCAACAGGGTCCATAAATGATCTAACTTTAAGCCTTGTGTCTTGTATTCCGTCTCATGTAACATTATGTACTACTTGAGTAGACACCACTTGGTGTTTGGCTGGATATTGGCACTTAGTCATAAACATAGTCCTATTAGGTTTTGTATGCAATTTTTTGCCTGAAATAAATTTAGTTAAAGGCTAAGGATTTTAATGTAATAGCGACTCTAATTTCAACAAATTAAAAAGTGTGTAAAATCAGGAGCTAAAGAAAGAAATTTCGCACCGGAATAATTGTCGTAATTAATGATTAAAAATATGTACCTACACAAAAATCCAAAATAAAAAATCCATACCACACAGTCTTAGAGAATCCGGAAGTAAGTACGGTGTGCAAACGTTTTCCGTGTTAACATTGGCGCATACTTTACAAATAGAGAATGAACCTACTGAGTTTTCTGTCAATAGTTTTCAAACTGCGGGAAGCGAGGTTGCTAGAAAAAATATTGCTGTATTGCCTACGAGATACAGCCAAGTGTTATATACTTCACTTGGGCTAAACTGATAAACAAGTAGGTAAATAAGTTTCTACTGAGTTGTAGCTCTTTTTTTACTCAGCCCAGACCAGCCCAGGCCCCTGGGTTACATAAATATTAAGATCAAATACTTTAGGATTTCGGATAAGAAATTAAAGTCATACTGTGTAGTTTGCATGACTCTAATATATTTGAAACTCTTACCACAGGCTGTAGGGCGGCTACATCTAACAGTAAGGCCTTTTTAGGGTTTCGTAGTCAAATGGCAAAAAACGGAACCCTTATAGATTCGTCATGTCTGTCTGTCTATCCGTCCGTATGTCACAGCTACTTTTTTACTGTCTGTCGGTCACTCTTTATAAAAAAAAAACCTAAAAATCAATTTATATCTGAAAAAAATCAAGACGTCAAGCACATGTCAGATTTTTTTACATTACATCTAATGCTCTGGGACAATAATTTGCGGGCTATTGCACCAAATATCTCAACCCTAAAACTAACAAAGCATAGCGAAGATAGCATTAAATAATAAAGCGCCTTTACAAAATATTTTAGTTTTAGCATTTGACTGCAAATTGCAAAGTAGGTAATTCTTTGCCTCTATAAATGACATCATATTATATTACATCTTCTGTCGTAAAAAGTTAATCGTTATTTTATGCGTTTACTAAACATTTAGACAGTGTACTCCAAACGATAGTCGACTATACGCCTATAAATCATTTCCAATCGCTGCCTTCGTTTTTTTTCGGGTGTTTCAGCCGGGTTGCGCAAGCGCATCTGCATACGATGCAACGTGTTTCGCAATTCGCACGATTTTCATTTTCACTTGCGAATTCAGATAATAATCTTGCGTATGAAATAATTAGGTTTTTGCTGCTTGAATAACGGTTTCCCGTTGTTGCGATGGGAATAGTGATAATGTTAATGAATTACATTTCTTTTCGTCATAAAATTGAAAATAATGTTTAAACTACTTACATTTTGCATGTGATAAATGTTTTTGCTGTTCAGGGAAAACAATCACAGAAAAGGCTTTCTTTTTGTCGAGGGTTGATAAAGATAGCACATGTTTAGGTAAAAACCGAATTAAATATTTACGTTAATTTGAGATATTCTTTGATAAATTAAAAAATAAATGGGCTACTTTGTACTTACTGGTTTTGAATCAAAACAATAGCGTTATCACCTTTATTTTCAGTATAAAATAGTAAAGTACTCGTATATATACGTCCCACTGCAGGGCACAGGCCACTATAATGTGGTTTGGGAAATACTTCACCTCGCGGGCCCAGAGCGGTGCGGTGGAGGGGTGTTGTAAGGCCAGTGACTAAACCTTACTATTATAGTCCTTTCAAGATAAGAAGATACTTATGACACTTGGCATTTTCCGTTTCGCCCATACTATTTACGATAATGTTTTATGAAATTTATTTTTAATTTTTAATTTATATCATTGCAAAAACACAATGATCTTTGCCTCTAAAAATCTAAACAAAAATTGCAAACCAATAATATATCTTAATGATTTCAAAAATAAAATAATAGGATTTCTTTCAAATACTTGATGCGTAAAACGGAACGTTTACTAATAGTAACGTTTACGTTTACATAATCGGAACTAAATCGATGAATCGGTTCGGTCGTCTTGTGAAAACCTATGCGTTGACGTCAGTAGTACAAGAGCGTCTGCCTTGTATGCGATTTGAGTTATCGTTATTTTTCGCATAGCTCCTATTTTGGCTTTTGTTACTGTTTTTGTAAAGTTAAAGTAACATTAAGAAATATAGTTTTGCTTTTATTTGGTAAAATGCCAAAATAAGGAAGAAAGACTTGTCAAAAAGCTGTATACGGCACTCTGGCAGTAGAACTTTGCAGTATAACTCTTATTTTAAATTCATTTGTTGTTAAGTTCATTTGAATAAAAATCGATTAAACTTTCTTTATAAACTTTCGATTTTCAAAAAGAATCGGCTGGATTTGTGTCAACAGGGAAGTCACGTGATGTGTCATAAGTTTATTCTTAACTTGAAAAGGGTACAGGTGTTATTAAGCCGCCCTAAGGCCTCTGACTAGGCTTGTTATTTATTTTCAGTATAAATTATTATTATTTATAAATAAAGGTTGTCTGCTAAATCAATTTAACGTGATAATGGACCCAAACAGGATTGTTTGCGAAGTGTAGCATTAGTTCAATGTTATGGTTTCTATCGCGGATCGCGCGGTAAGTAATAACAGGCGTGTTTGCGTCGCGCGTCCGTTCCCAGCGCCGTTGTCGCCGCCATTGTAAACACACGGCGATTACACGAGAATTTCTATTTATTTACTATTTATATTGCACAGTAAGTTAGAAATACAGAATATTATACAAAAAATTCAGTTATTACTTTTATGGTGTTCAATAATAAGCAAAAGAGTTTAATAATTTATTTAAGGTTAAAGCTGTGCCAGCGGTTATTCTCGTATGGAATTTAGTTTGTGTTTGTTGTGACTAAATTATATCCGTCCTAAAGGTTCATTTTAAATTAAGGTTTTATTTAATTAGTTTTACAAGTAATCTTACAAACTTTATCTTGCAAATATTACTACAGAAACAACTCCTTTAGTGAAGGCTGCGATTTAGCAAACGTAGGTAACTTTTAGTTTAAAATGCTTCTAAGTCGATAGACTGATCATGTATTAACGATGATAGGCTGGTTGATATACAAGATACATGATCACATCACAAGTAATTCCCTCATTCAGGTTCAAAAACAAGCTTTTTCTAAAATATTAGAGAAATAGGTATTAAAACTAGCAGTGTATTAAAACATACATTTATAATTATTTACGTCCTAACCTTACTGTTGTGCCCAACAGGGTCTATAATGATCTGATTAATGTACCTATTTATAACACCTATGTAACATTATAGAACGCAATAAATATATTGAATTGAATAAAACGTCAAGACAAGATACGAAGTACCTAATTTAAAGAAAAGATGTAATAATATCTGATTCCTTTTAATAAAAAGTTGCTCATTTGTCAGGCATAAAAAAGTTATCTGGTTTCATTTTAAAACAACAATCAAGATACTCGAACTCCGTCATAGTAATATTGTGTGGTTGTGGAAGTGGATTAGACTTAAGAAGCTAGAAGCTATTATTTTGCTAATTTCCAAAACTTTAAAGATTATAGAGTACCTATCATATGTAGGTATACAATAAGACCTACTTGTACAACCTTTCTGGTATTTAGATTTAGTTCTAGGTTTAGGTCATTCTACTAGTAATAAATAGATAGATAGATAGGATGGTACTCTTTATTGCACACCATACAAGTAAAATACACATGATTTTTACAGAAAGATGTAAAATTTAGGCGGTCTTATCGCTAATAGCGTAATATTTACATATCTGTCACATTGTTTGAAATGGAACTCTCTTAGAAAAACCTACACCTTCTTCTTGACTTACAATCATTAAAGACGCAAGAAGAAGCAAGGTTTTACTGTACTAGGAGAGGATAAAAACTCAAAATTAGTTATCTGTTTAGTTTTAATGGATAATAAATGAAAATTTGGTGGTTAATGAACCGGACTTGGCTGGATTTTTCTATTTAATTTAGCACATAAATCTGATGCATTGGTTATACTAATATGCAATTAAGAACAAATCGTATTATGTCGTCAGACTTCAGCTTCCACATAATTTAAGCAACCAAAGTTATTTTGACCGATTTTATCATCGTCATCCTTATTTCAGCCATAGGACGTCCATTGCTGAACCACTAGGCCTTTCCCGGTGCCTCTCAGATTGACCTAGGTACTTATGTAAAATAAAATATAAATATTTTTTGTACTTACCATAGACTTCACTTGAACCATTTTGCCGAGTAGAGGCGGCTAGCTCTGTAAAACATAGCGGACATTCCATTACACTCTTTATATACTGATAATAACGCGAATAATGATACGAGCCGTAACGAAATGCCTCACTGGTAATTTGCTGCGGTTTGAAAAATTCAGAAAGTACCAAGACGCTGGGATTTCCTTGTAATTAAATTATCACGACTCGAAATTGCTTCTACAATGTAATAACAATAATGACTGAACAATTGTTTTTACACAGAAAAACTAAATAATTCATTGCAAGAGTAATTTATATCATTATAATTTTTACACGGAATTTTCACAGATCACATTCCACGGATAATGATACTCACCTAAAGCTAAGCTTATGATAGTGCACAGATAAGGGTGAGATCACAAGTTCGTAAGTTTGGAGAGTTCGGAACGTGGGTTACGTGGGTCAAAGTGACAGGTGGTGCGTGCGGGCCGCGGACTGCGGCGCCGGCGTGCGCGCATCGCGTATATACGCGCGACCCCTCTCCTGCGCATGGACATCTTTTGTTACCCATTTTAATAATAAATTATGATCTAATTTAGACCACAAAATTGACATTCTTAAACCTAAATAAATATGTTGTTTTATTATTTTTAAAAGCACGATTGGATTGATGCATTCTAAACACGCATAATCTAGTAAATAAATTCTCACCGGCATATCTAATGAATAAGATGGAATTAATTGCCATAAATTAAATAATTATGATTATGTTTTTCTTTTATCGGGGGGATTGCCAATACTTATCATATCACGCTTGGTGGGTTGGCCCATATTTCATAGCTGAAATTATGATGATGTTTTTCTTTATCAAGAATAAAAATTCAAAAATCATTTTCGCGATAAACATTGACTATGAAAGGCGAGATATAGGTTTTCTTTTACTTTTCGTAAAGTCTAATTTCAAGATTTTGGGACACACCTCATTAAACCAATAAATAACACATTGTGCAAAACAACACACCAATTGTATGGTCTTGCGCAGCAAAAGGAATTTCATCTGTTTCAGGTACGACTGCGAGGTAGAAGTGTAAAACATTAAGTCCGCTATTTGTACAAATCTTTTTTTAATTTAAGCATAATGAATTGTAATAAAAATGATATTTTTCTTCAAAAACGACTTTTAATTATAAAAGCGAACTAAAAAGTTTGTAATAAATTGTGAATACAGTACGAAATTGTTTACAGTCAGACCTTTTTGACCAATCTGTTGCCTCTTATTATGTGTATTCAAAATTTATTTCAAACTTTTTTGTTCGCGTTTAATAAAAGTGCAGTTGTGTTTTTTTGAATTTTTATGATTAAGTATTGTATACTTTTGTTAACGATTATCATCTAAAAGTTCAGTTTTGTTGCTGACCGTACATTTAAGCATACAGGGTGTATATATTTTCATACTTGTCTTGCAGACAGGCAGAAAATATACCTGATATTTTTTTCAACGTAAATTATAACAAGGGTGTGCGATGGCGACATCGTGGAATTTACTGATACTATTTGAAAAATGGATTTGTTTGAAATGAAATAAATGGAAATTAAATTTACTTACTTACTTACTTTATATATTGGAACATGCGTGCTCTACCGAAATGTCGGCATGCAAAAACTATGTCATACAGTTGTGTGATCGTTACAAAATTTAATTATATTTATTTTAGGTATTATTAAGAAATATTTACTTATTATGTCAAAAAAGAAGAAAATAATAATATTACATAAGTTTGATAATATCGATTTGAATTATTTATTCAAGTCAAAGTATTCTTTCATGTCATAAAAGCACTCTTCTATAAGCCAGCGTTTTAGTTTACGTAAAAATAGAGTAATTACAACTAATTTCCAAGGGAATTCTATTATATTGATGATTTTGAATTTTTTTTACGATGATCGGAAAACTATATTTTGAAATCAAGTTGATGATAATGATAACGAGTGAATTACTATGTAATATCATTGTAGAATACGGAAATGTAGGTACTTGGTTTGTTCAAATAATGTGGAATTGATTTAACGATATCATCATCATAATCAGCCAACGTCAGTTCGCCGCTGGACATAGGCCACGGCTATTCTTTCCATTCACTGCAAATGTCCTTAGTTTTTCAAATTTTAATCCAGCGATCAAACGGCCCTTTCGTATAATACAGGTAGCTGAGCCGAAGGCACGCATTTGTCAGTCTCGTAACAAGCTCTACGTCAGCTCGTAACAAGGCCTTATAATGTAGATCGTAGACCGTACCCGGCACATACCCTATAGAGTAGAAATGTCATATGATTTGTTCGACAAATTTTTCAGCCATTTTTTAATCTGTATCTGTACTTTTTTGTATGGGCGAGAGTTGACAGGACTTGTCATTTCATACTAAATGTAAGTGAAAAATCACTAACTAGTTTAGGAGAAAGATGGTTCATATTGCCGCTCTATAGGGTATGTGCTCAATGGCCGTACTTACTATACTCTCTGGAGGTCTGGACCCCTTCCTTTGTCATGTAGAGCGCGGTCAATCTAGCTCTACATGACAAAGGGAGGGCTCCAGACCTCCAGAGAGTATAGTACGGCCATCGAGCACATACCCTAGTATAACAATGCATACCTATCTCAATAAGTGTTATTTCGAGATGCATTTTCGACGGAAAATTGTACACAGTTTCTGTCTGGCGATTAACAATTAAACTGATGGCTCATCAAGCATGTGATGCACAGAGTACTAGATTGCGCAGCGACAAACATAAACTTGTCTTACGAAATGTTCCCAAAAAATGGAAATATAATGGACGTGTAAAAGAGCTTAATTTAGGCCTATTTGCAGAAATAAATTGGTTTTATTGGTTTTAATAAAAGTTGCCTTGCGATGTGTGTAAGAATATATAAGATCCCAAATGAATTTAAAGTGCTAAATAATTTTTTATTTAAAAAAATGCTTAATGACAAAAAATTCTATAGTGTTACTACAACACAAAAATGCTTAATGACAACTAGCTAGATTTTACTGACATATTTTTACTATTGAAATTTTGATTCCAGACATTTTTAACTATTGCAATTTTTAATTCATGTAGGTAATAACATACAATTTGCATGCAATTTTTGTTAGCGAAACATGAGCTCGTTTTATTGTTTAATGTTACCATTTATACCATTGTTTTGTGCAAATAAACGATTTATTATTTATTATTATCATTTCATCATCATCATTTCAGCCATAGGATGTCAACTGCTAAACATAGTTATTCAATAACTTCCAGATTGGCCGGTTGGAAGCGTCCTGCATCCAGCGGCTTCCTGCAATCTTTACCAGGTCGTCTGTCCACCTTGTGGGTGAACGTCCTACGCTGCATCCATTCTATAACCATTCTGCCCAGCGTTGCCAGATTTCTTTTGGCCGATTTTGAAACTTTTTGAGTTAATAAAGCGGGATTCTTTCGTCGAAAGCGAGACATAATAAAAATATGTATTATAATGTTTTTAAATATGTATTAATCTTTTTATTTGACTTTTAAATTACGTTTTCGTAACAATAGATACCAAAACAAATTTTTATAAAAAAATAACCGACTTCAAAAACACTAAAAAGCTACAAATGACTTTTTAACAATCATACCAAACAGCTATTTTTTGAGTCGCTGCAAACAAAAATACTTAAACACTCCACGGCTGGCACCGACTTTTGCGCGGGACATTTAATTTTGATTTAAAAATCGGGATGTCTGGCAACGCTGATTCTGCCCCATCGGCCGTCAGTTATACGTGCTATTAAACTGATAGCTTATGTACAAAAAAAATCTACTTATGATATCGTTACAATGGATGCCCGTCGAGGACGCTTAAAGAAACGATGGAGTGTCGAGAGAGCCACACCAATTGGCAGACCTTGTCCCATAGCAGAGAAGCATGGAGGGAATTGGTAGAGACATTTGCACAGCAACGGGACATCATAGGTAAAATAAGGCCACTGACTAGGCTTCACGACTAGACTTCAAGTTGGACGTCATTTGCTCCTCCATCTCATTGTCTTTTGCTGCCTGCTGCACGCCACTGTCCTGCTTCAGTTTAGCCCGGAGGTCTTCCTCTTCCGTCTTGTAATTTATAATTTTTTTAGCCCAAAGCAACTTTAGCTTGTCGATTTTGATATCAAACTCCTCTGCTTCCTTATCAGAGACATTTTCGTATCAAGCTATATTTACCGGGACCAACTTTTAACGTGCCTTTCGAAGCACGGGGAAGCTTGTGTTAAATGTCACTAAATATGATAGGTATGGACACCCATCCAATCCGCCATTTACAGACTTTAAAAAAAAGACACAATAAGTTTCCTGACCGGCAATAATAGACTTCACCGTGAATTATGGAACATGCGTGTAAAACGGAAACAATAATATAATTCCCAGTTAGTATAATCGTTAATGCAGTAATAAAGATTAAACATAAGCGGAGGCTAATTACTGCTGCGGCAAAAAGAAGTTTTCACACACCGTCGCAGGCGCAAGCGTGTGAACCGATAAACGGTCGAAGCAAACATTTCTTTGACTAGTGACAGTCTGAGTTTTCACTTGCAGAAAAATGTAAATTAATACGGAACTGGCCTTTGTAATTTTATATTACTTGGTAACTTTTCGTTTGGAATTTTAAAAAAAGTTTAAAAGTTTTTTAGAAAGATCCGTCTCAGTCCGAAGTTGATATGCCTTACTGGATCATTCTTCTTCTTTTGTCGTGTCAATGGCGACTCTAGACGGACTTCGACCAAAACTTGGCAACTTCTATGGCGTTTTGTGTCGAACTGTATAAACTGTAGCATTTAACTGTTATGATAAAGCAATAATTATTGAGTATTCAGTATTTTAGTTTAGGTTTTTGTCATCCAACATTGATGCTTCTTCTTAATTCTTCTTGTTCTTAGAGGTTTTGGTTCGAATTCCAGTGCGAATCGTCTTATCATACTTGAACGAAAGGTTATTAATCAATTTTGGCTGTATTTATGTGAATGTGTCTGTGCAGAGAATGTGTCTGTCTTCCAGCACACCAAGGCTCAAGGATATTTAGATAAAAAAAATTCCTGAACTGACCTAAACCGGTAATCAAACTCGAGACCCTTTGGTATATAGCAAATCGCCGCGGCACTACGCCACTAGGGCCAAAAACAAACAATTTAAATAAAAACTAATCGAACAAGAAGAGCTTTCAGTTTCATCGAACTCATTAGTTGAATAGAGATAGAATCACAATTGGATACAGAATACTTTTGGGAATCCCTTATTTAATAAGATTGTTTTTAAAATATTTACTTATTTCTCTCCCACTGCTGGGCAAAAGCCTCCCCAAACCACTCCACATATCTCTGTCAGAAGTTAGAACTTGCCAATCTTTAAGAAACTTTACTAAGTCATCACGCCATCGTTTTCTAGGTCTAACTGTCGGACGATGGCCGTCAGTCAAATTGTAACATTAAATTCTTATTATATATCTAAATGCATAAATCTATTATGAGCATTTATCTCAAATAATACCTTCAGTCGCAAATTGCGAGCTCCTTTGAAGCTAATATTTTGTCCAATTAGTGACTATCTTCCTTACGCGATTAATTAGTGTTTGTGGCACTAAGCCCTCGGTAAGTGTTTAGAACGGCTAACAAATAGGGCTGCCAACCAGATAAGCAATTAAGGCAATTACGAAATTTTTGGTCAAATTTTTTGCTTTTCCGATTTCACAATGCATTTTATGTATCGTTTTGGGGTATCAAAATAATATAGGACTGTAATATTTTGCATTAAGCCGAGTTATGGAGGAAGTAGGCTGATATTAATAATAATAATAATAAATATTGGACAACATCACATACATTGCTCTGATCCTGTGGTAAGTAGCCAAAGCACTTGTGTTACAGAAATCAGAAACAACGACGGTACCACAACACCCAGACCCGAGACAATATTGAATAGTTATTTTTCTACATTGACCCGACCGGGATTCGAACCCGGAACCTCAGAGATAGCGACACCAAGTCCGGTATACTCGCCTCTCGGCTACGGAGGTCGTCAGAGATTTTTAAAAAGTGCAACTTTCACAATAACAAATTGACAAGTTTCTAGCCAAAGAGTGGAGTGGGCTAGTTACAGTTTTATAACATTAGTCTTAAAAACCAACACAAAGATTTACAAATTGTCTATGCCTATTTATAAAATAGTCTTTTCAATCGACTTTAAAAAAGGAGGAGGTTCTCAATTCGTCGGTATCTTTTTTTTTTTTTTTTTCATATATGTTCAGCGATCATTCGTTACTGCGTTGACCGATTTCGATAATTATTTTTTTGTTTGAAAGGTAATACTTTCAGAATGGTCCCATATAAATTTGGTTAAATTCTGATGATGGGATCTATAAGAAAATCATCAAACATTGCATAAACTCCGTACCACGCCAACTGATTTTAGTATCTATCTTACCTATATCTCTGCCAAATGTGGACCGATTTTGATGATTCTTTTTTTAATGAATAGCTTATACTTCAAAGATACTATAATAAAACATTTTTGGAAAACATTTCACCCCTAAGGGTGGAAAGATAGGAAATGAAATCGGTATTCAGCAGTTAAATTATGTTTGCACTTGTAAGATTTGTTTTGATTAGGATTTATCACTAAAATGGATGAAATAAGTTAATTTTATAAAAAAAATAAAAACCGACTTCAAAAAACTAAAACGCTAAAAATAATCTTAACACTTAAGTACCTAATCAGTTACTTTTGGAGTCGGTGCCAGTCAATGAGAGACCTATGTTTTCGTTTGCACCGACTCCAAAAGTAACTGATTAGGTACTTAAGTGTTAAGATTATTTTTAGCGTTTTAGTTTTTTGAAGTCGGTTTTTATTTTTTTATAATAAGTCAGTAGTCTTAATCTGTTCAGTCATGTTTTAATAAACAAATAAGTAGGTAGGAGACATATCACAGAAGACCACATTATACATATTTTAGCTTACTGCACAAGGAAGTTTATCTTTTCCAAGGAAAAAAGACGTAATTAACAATCACCACAGTCTATTGCTGAACTACCTGCATATGCACTTCAATTACATGTTAAGATGATAAAGGGTCATTATTTACACAGCATAAAAAATATGTGGATTTAAAACTGCTTAGTTCGCACTAAAACTTGTACAAATATTTACTTAAAAAGAGGCTGACAATGGTGACCGAGTTTCTGGCGTTGCTTTTTCTCGGTATTTAGATTTTTAAGGTAAACGCATCGTGCGAACGGGTGGATAAAAAAATTAACTAATTGACTATTTTTGCTGTAAATCTTTTGCTTCTTTCTGTAAGCATCAACTCACTTTTTTGATTGGGGTGTATTAAAAATATCTATTTATCTAAGGGTGGAGTCACTGCGGGTCCACGGGTAAGACTAAGAATGTATTTGTCTGAAAGCAGAATGATATATTCGGGTTGATGACCCTAGTAACGAGGTTCAGTGAAGGTACAGAGTCGAATAAATAATGATTACTTTAGTACATTTTGGTCATTACAAGCGCTTTTGATAGGATGCGCTGATGGGAACGGCCGGACGTAAATTATACTTATTTATTATCGACAGTTTTATACTTCACTCGTAATTATTTGGGCTATGAAATTAGTCAAGGATCCATTTGCTTGTAATGCATTTGATACATTTAATTTTATAATGCCACATTATGAGAATGGCGGCAATTATCGTTTTGCCACATACTGAAGTAGGTTTTATTGGTTCTAATGCTGATTAAAAGAAAAGTTGCATTGGTCCTTTGCATACAGGCTGCTTTGTTTTCAGCGTAAATATGAAAGAAGTTAAATATGTCCTTGAAAGTAGGCCGTAAGTATTGTTACATATATTAAGGTAGAACAATTATATTTAGCGAGCAACATCGTAATTGCAAGAAAGTGGTTTTGCCTTTTTATACATAATTAATTCAGTGATCGGAATAGGTAGATTGATTTGGGGTTAATGGTCTCAAACATTGATGTTAATATGGACATGCTTCCGGGATTCCGGAACTTCTTGGTATCAGTTTGTGAAAAAAAGGCACGGTAATATGCTAGCACTACCAAAGTACATCAAATCAATCTACCTACTCCGATCACTCATAATTATACGACGTTCGAGTTACGTTTGATCATCAGTTTACAAGAGATTATAACTTATCCTGACAATTTGATTTTAACATTGGATTGAAGATATGGTCTACTTGCACATAGGTTGAATACTTTTTTAAACTTTTTTACAAAATATAGCAGAAAAAAAATGCTGAAATAACATAAAATTTTAGAAATTTCCATTCAAATATTATTTATTTTTCTATCGTTAGAACAACTATTAGTATGAGATTTAAACACTACACAATAATCTTCTGGTATACTTATAAAATAACATGTTTTTATTTTATATAATAAACAAAAAATTAAGTAGTAAACCTAAGTCAAAATTAACTATAAAATCAAGCGCGCAAAACCGATCGTTTTACAAAGCTAGGTAGGACGTCCACTACCTAATAAATTATCAATATTATCTTGTAAAGGATTAACATTGTTGACGCTTTATCCCGCATCATAGACGCACTTAAGCATATAACTGTATTTCAATTTTGCACTGAAAAAAGATGCACGGCCTCTTAATTCTTATTATTTCTGTTACAATAACATAAGGCTGGTATGATATTTCATACTTTAGTAATTTAATTATTATATCAAATTTTATAAATATAACTACAGTTTCAAAGTAAAATTGGGCCTAGAGCGACCCAAGTAAACATAATTGTTCCTCCGCTTTAGTAGAGGTACCTTCATTTATAGGTTAACTAGATACAAGGTTGAAGATAATAACCTCTATTTTAGAGGTTTAGAATTTCTGAGACTTCCCTTGTTAATTGTTAGCCAGTGTTCGCACTGAAAAAACGTAGATAACTCTCTTTTTATAACTCAAGCAGCTTTAACTAAACATAGTTTTCAAAGCTATAAATGTAGGTAGTTATATGAATAACTATTCATACGTTTGTAAAATAATTGAGTTGTCCCTTTATCAAAAATATTAAACCTTAAGAATCGCTGAAAATCATAGGTTAAAAAGGTAGTCTCATGGGAATGTTGAAGGTTATTTGTTAGCTGTGCAAACCTACTACTACTAAGAAAAGGTGTTAAAATAACCAATAAATCTTTTGCCATAGGAACTATAAGGAAATATAAAAAAATGGCTGTTTAGACTAAATGCCCCATATGTCAAAAAGATACGCGATCTAGAAGCACAAAAAGTTTTTAGTTACACTGATGTATAGCCTTTCGCCCAGTTTTTGACTAGAGGTCAGAGATGATAGCTCAACTGACGGCAAATAATCCAAACGAAAAGTTAGTAGACATGTTAATTATTTAGAACAACGAAAAAAATATTGCATGTTTTACCATGCAATAGACATTGTTAAGGCAGAGTCTATAAATGTTCGGGTTACATTTGGGTCAATAATACCTACCAAATACATTTTATTAAAAATAAATAAATACATCCAACAATCACACCAAAGTGACATCATCATTATTTCAGCCATAGTAGGTCCACTGCCGAACATAAGCCTCCTCTATTGACTTCCAGATTGGCTGGTTGGAAGCGGCCTGCATCCAGAGTCTTCCTGCAACCTTTATCAGGTCGTCAGTCCACCTTGTGGGTGGTCGTCCTACGCTGCGCTTACCGGTACGTGGCCTCCATTCTAGAACCTTACTGCGCCATCGGCCGTCAGTTCTACGTGCTATGTGCCCCGCCCACGCCACTTTAGCTTGCTAATCCGTTGGGCTATGCCAGCGAATTTATTCGTTTACGGATCTCCTCATTTCTGATTCGATTTCGCAAAGTGACATAACCTTATTGTTTTTTTGATGGCAGTGCAGATGGTACAGGAATCGCAAACCAACATAATCAATATGAATGATAAAATAGTTACTAGACGTTGTCATTTTTCAGGTTAAGTACCTACATCAATTAAATATATCTAATCACTGGTCATAATTTGGATCTTTCTCCAAAAGACCTCAAAAACTTGCATTTTAGTAAATCTACAAAAGGCTTTGCATGTGCACTATTATGACAATTGATTCAGTGAGACAGAGACAGTCGGCACCAGCTAGCCTGGCCTTAAGAATCAGCAAGATGATTATTTGCGTTGTATTTATTTCTTACGTAGAATTTGCAACTAAGTAGCGAAGCTTGTTTTATTTACTTGCCTCGTTGAACTTATACATTTGCATGTGGATCAAAAGGTTAAATTCAAATCCATTTCTTGAACGCCATGAAATAACAGACCATATATTGTTAAAAAAAGGAAATAATCGAAAATAAATTCATATTTTTAAAAAAGCACGTTAATGGAATCCAAATAAACGCACTTACCTACTTGCATCAAAAGAAAACATTCAAACTTATAAGATACTATTTGTTCAGTATCTATTGTTCTAACCATTATTAGATAAATGTTTTTTTAAGAATGAATAAATTAATATTATTTTAATTTATCGTTAATTGATTAGAATACCTTGTCCAACACGCAAATAGGTTTTAAATTTAAGGTCCATTACTTAAAGTTTAACATATGTGATCCTGAAATTTCACATACTTCGGATTTTGACGAAACATATTTTTTTTACCTGTGTAACAGTAAATGTGTGAGAGGCTAATAAAAGATGTCTATGTAAGAACTAAAATAATGGATTCACTTTCAAAATAATGTCAAAATAACTACAGGTTATTTATTAGTTGACTCATCACTGGAGATATTTAGATGTCAAAGAAGACTTATCATCCACATTTCGCGTATTAGGTATTGCATTATATTCTTGAAAATTGTTTTGTTGCATACATTTCCTCAATTAAACTCAATCATCGGAGTACACTGCCTTGCGTAATAAACGGACACACATACACATTGATGTAGTCGCTGTTGGCAGTGATAGTCTTTCGTCGGCCTTTCTTCCTGATTGTCTATGGTCTGTGTGTCACTGATATTTAGGTTATGTAAGGTGTGCCGATATTTCGCGATGTGCGATTGCTATTTGCTAACTAATGGGGGTCAGGCGCTGCGTAACCTGCGTATGTTTAGATGACGACATTATGTCAGATCAGTAATCATTCTGTGTGTAGGTACTTATTTTTTGTGCTCTCATTATGTTTCCTAAATTTAATATATTTAACAAAGCATACCTACACTAGGGTTGCCAACTATAATGTTAAAAATATTATACTGTTTTTCACTACATTATACTTTATACTGTTGAACAAAAATAAATTATACAAAATACTGTTTTCAGCATCAAAATGCTTGACACTATAAGTGTTAGACTTAAGACACAGACATTTTTTTTAGTCATAGGGCGCGCTCAGTGCATAAAAGACTGTTAATTTTTCTAAAATACTGTTTAATATTTTTCTCAGACCTTACTTTATTTTTTGTAAAAAAAAAGTTGGGAACCCTAACCTACACTATACTCGTACATTGAGTCTACTTATTACACAAAATAAAGATCTTGACATGTTTTGCCGGTAATATCTGCTCCTATCGACGACCTCCGTAGCCGAGAGGCGAGCATACTGGACTTAGTGTCGCTATCTCTGAGGTCCAGGGTCTGGACCCTGGACCTCGGACATTGACTTGGGTCAATGTGAAAAATAACTTTTTTATTTTGTCTCGGTTCTGGGTATTGTGGTACAGTCGTTGTTTCCAATTTCTGAAACACAAGTGCTTAAGCTACTCATAGAATCAGAGCAATAGTGATGCAGTCCAATATTTATTACTCAATAAAATACTTATTTTTACATTGTTACTTAAAAAAGAAAATTCGGATAGAAAAAACAACACCCAAAATAATCAAAATTGGCAATTTTGTATGGCAGTGCCATTTAGTTGGTACGAAATGGTACGAAACGAAGTTAATCGGGTCATCTAGTATTATATTAGGACTAAATTACTCAGCATTTTTTTGTTTGTACTTTATTGAAAGGCCAACCATTTTGGCAATAGAACTAGAGGCTATAGAGTTCATAATGATAAAGTTTCCTGAAAATCATGCACTTTGCCCAAAGCCACTCACGACCCGAGTTACCGTGCTTCAGAAGGCCGCGTCCTCAACACAGTTCCCACACTTGGTAATTTGCCGTTTGCCAAAATCCAAAGTAATGCACTGTTTACTCGTCCAGACGTGACATGTAGGCGTCATGTCATGCGTCATATCAGCATAATAGAAATAGACGCAGTAGCGTCGATTCGTCTCGATATACATATTTTCTTTCTATAGCCCTTCTATTGTTATTTGCCTATTTTTAATGGCCTATTTGCATAATAAATGATTTTGATTTTGATCTGGTTGGGGGCACGCTTGACCAGGGATATCAAGCCGCAAATTCGATATGGGGCGTGCCGCTAAACGTCGTTTTGTAGACCCAAAGTTACCGAAAACACTAGTTAAAAAGTATATTTTTAACAGCGCAATGGTAAGCACAACGTTTGAACGACCCACGTACTCGACTTTTCAAATGTGATGGATTAGTGATTGGTCGCCGCTGCTGCAGCCGTTACATAAGACGGTTGTTGGAAGAGGTAATGAAATTTGGGTCACACCTAGTTACTTCATGTGACAAGTAATGAAGACTGATGACGTCTATGGAAACAGTCATAGAGCATGGTTGCAGTTTAAAAAAGGCATGACAAGCAGTGCATCGCGTAGATTGGGCCAAGTGCCTCATATTTAAGAACACTTTATGATCGCATCTCACACACCTCATTTACTGTCCAGTCCATTCGCCTCTGGAATTCCTTACCATTAACAATCAGAAAATCCGAATCGATTGCTATTTTTAAAAATCGGCTTAAAGCACACTTTCTTTCTTCTTGACACAAACTGCCTTTATATCTCAGAATATTACTGGTCACTGTTAGTTTCGACATCTCCTCGCATATATCAAGTAGTATGTATGTTTATTGTATGTATGTTTATTGTATGTATGTATAATTATTGTTATGTATTTATTTTATTTTATTTATTTATTACTGTATGTATACGTTTATGCCATAAATTTATGCAATT
Organism: Anania hortulata; assembly: GCA_963576865.1. Taxonomy (NCBI): domain Eukaryota; kingdom Metazoa; phylum Arthropoda; class Insecta; order Lepidoptera; family Crambidae; genus Anania; species Anania hortulata. The sequence goes on along the minus strand of OY756399.1, from coordinate 20,675,927 downwards.
CTATTTGTGTCAGGTAAGAATTCTAAGAACTCTGCAACACCTTCCCCTTTCTTTAATGGTTGTCCTCTACCTAAAGGTTGTCTGGAAGAGATCGCTATTAGCGATAAGACCGCCTAAATTGTACATCTTTCTGTAAAAATCATGTGTATTTTACTTGTATGGTGTGCAATAAAGAGTATCTATCTATCTATCTATCTACCTCACTTGCGCGCTACAAATACAGGATGATTTTTAAATAAGTACACAAATTTTAATATAGTGTTCTACTCATAAATATAAACTAGTTTTAGTGTGGAACGAATTATAAAATAAAAAGATAGATAGATAAAAAATATCAGCTCATCCATACTAAAGTCCAATACTACTCGATCAAAATGTATGGAAAAGCTGATATTTTTTTCCAGCTTTTACTATTGGTCTTATACTAAAAGTTGATTATATTCCTGAGTAGAACACCGTGTTAATAATTTTGTACTCATTAAAAAACAGCCTGTATTTATTTTTAATTTTATGCAGACACAAAATATACTTTAAACTTTATCTCACACAAAATCATTATGAGGTGTGTGTTATGATGGTACATGGGTGTACATCATTGCGTCACCTGCTTGCAGACTAGAAGCGAGCCTTCTGCATGCATGTCAGCAGTGGTATTTGTGGTATCAGTCATACAATCAGCACGATCCTCACCAATGTTAATAGGGGGAGAGCGACCGTCAAATTAGAGTTTTTCTGTAAAAATAGGACAAATATTTGATCATTGTTTACTACGGATGGACTGTTTAGCAAAGAATTATTATTTTAATAATTAACTTTACAACCTAATCATTGTAGATATAAAATCTTTATAAAGCTATTGAATATCATACGTGACACTTAATATTCTTCAGAATAATAAGAATTTTTGTAGAGGCATGGATATAATAATAACATCTCTAAGCGTCGTTTGGGTCGCTCTAATTTTGGCAATAGATAGTTATAACAAAAAAAAACTAATCTTAAATTGTTTTTTTTTAATGTTTTAATATTTAACAAGTTGATTAGCAGCTTATTATATGTATAGTCTCTTTATATATAGTAGAAGATCTCTTTATCTCTACGTCTCTGGAGTCAGTAGGTTAGATTAGCGAAGTATTTTTCTAAAGGTCGATTTGTGATAATCATTTATTTGAAGTGCAACAACAAATGCAGATTAGTTTCGGGCACTATGCAGAGTAGCCAAAGAATTGCGGAAGATATTTGCAATTGTAATGCAGATTGCAGATTGCAGTTAGCATTACCACTTCGCTCAACGCTGGTGCCATTTCTAATTGCTTGTTGTAGTGCATATTCAAGAATGTGCAGTTTTGAACCCGACACTTTTTCTTTTTTGGTAACTTGAGTAAGAACAACACTATTGTTTGCGTTTTGATATTTAAGAGATCTGTTTTTTTTCTCAATTCAAAAAACCTGAGGTTCTAAAGAGGCTAAATTACAAACCAAATAAGTGAATAATAATAAGATTCCCACTGTGAGTTACATCTAGAGTTTAATATTATGACAAACGTTAACATGGTTATGCAACTGATACTTTGAAAATGGAACAACTTTGGTTATATAGGTCATGTCCGAACAAATAAATGATTATTTTATTTTATTTTATTTTTATAGGTATGCGCAGATGTTTATGTCTCAATATTGCACTTAGGCACTCCATTAGATTTTATTTTACTCGTGTCAAGAAGAAGGTCGAAATATGCGGTCAAATTGTTTCGGCGGTACTCCCTTTCTTCTCCTAACATTGTTTGTCCGAAAATCATTAGCCATAACAAGTTTGCTATAAACTTCAGTAACCATAATGTTCCTACGTCTACACACTATTACAGTTACAGGTTGCTCGTGCTTGTTCCGATCAGGATTCGAACATGCGACCGCCTGGCTGTTGTACTCCGGTGTGCGAACCACTAGGTAGTCCAAGACGATCTTCATGTAAGTATTGTATATCACCACCTAGGGAACCGGCTCCAAAACCAAATAATGAATTAATAAATAAACGTGGAGCAAGGCATGGCATATTAATGAACAGTTGTCATTTCAGCCATAGGACGTCCACTGCTGAACACGCCTCCCTCAATGACCTATCATCGGGGGGATTGCCAATACTCGCCAAGTGGGCCAAGCGGGCAGGCGGGTTGGCGAGCGTAGTTTTTAATAAGATTTCGCACGTAGACGATGCTGCCCGTCTCGTGTTACAGGAATTAGTCGCTTCTTACGACACGCCTCCTGTTTTAATCCTGTTTAAGCTTAAGTTATTCTTATGGTGTTGGCCGTTGCACATTGTTATCTTCTGCCTAAGAGAGATAAACATCTATGCATCTTGTATTTTAACCCAGCTACAAATAAGGTGAAGAAAGAGAGGTTCTTGTAGCTTAGTGGCGGCAGCGCTTTGGTTGTGATTACCAAAGTTAAGCAACCTACGCCGCGGTTGTGATTAGATGGGTGACCATTCCAAACATATTCAATAAAATTTATCACAAGCATCTCCGTGCTTTGGAAGACACGTTAAAAGTTGGTCCCGGCTAATATCACTTGAATCACTTGTCGTGAAGCCTAGCCAGAGGGCTTAGGGCGGCTTAAAGCCATCTGACAGTAACGTTAGGCCTTACAACACCCCTCTACCAATTCGCACTGGGCCCGCATGGTTGAGTATGGCCCAAACCACCTCATAGTTTTACAAATAACTGGCAAGACGTACGAATGTAGTGTACCATTTAATAAGATGTATTCTTTTAGTATTTACATCATCAGCCTTTAGAAGTTTACAGCTGGACATAGGCTTTTCCCATAGAACTCCATCGCAAGTAGATCTGGACCGTTTGTTTCTCGCAACCTTTTTTGAGTCCTTTGCCCACGCTGCGTCTTGGTTACTTACTACTCGAGAACCTTCCAATCCCAATGGTTGTCAGCTATGAGAGCGATATAGGCTACTTGCCACTTTACCTTTGCAATTCTAATTTACAAGTTTATTGTCATTTCAAAATATTTGAACCAGTTTGCGTCATTAAGCATGACGACTGGGTAAAGGAAATGAAATTGCATTTAGTCCGCCAGTTAGATTATGCAAAAAATAATATGTTGTTTGTCAATAAACCAAAAAATGACAAAGATAAAGCGCGTCAAAGTTCGGGAGTAGGTTGTCAAAGCTCGTGACGACACTTCCAAGTAAAAAAAAAACCTAGACGTGACGTCATGCGACTTTTTAAATCAATATATCTCTGTTATATTTTGACCACACGGAGCAGTTATTCCTGTTCTGTGAAAATCACACTATGGGACTGGGATGACTATGGGAAAAAAGAAAAAACACGTGTCCAATACTTTTTAACCGACTTCAAAAAAGGAGGAGGTTCTCAATTCGTCGGAATCTTTTTTTTTCTTTTTTTTATGTATGTAAAGTATGAGCGATCATTCGTTACTACGTTGACCGTTTCAGAATTGACCCATATAAATTTGATCAAATTCTGATGATGGGATCTATAAGAAAATCATCAAACATTGCATGAACTCCATACCAAACTGATTTATCTATTTTACTCAATATCTTTGACAAATGTGAACCGATTTTGATGATTATTTTTTTATACCCCTAAGAGTGGTGTGTCGGTGTTTAGCAGTTAAATTTTGTTTGCACTCTTAGGATCTGTTTTAATTAAGATTTATCACTAAATATAGATGAAATAACTAAATTTTATTAAAAAAAATAAAACCGACTTCAAAAAATTTTAAAGCTAAAAATAATCTTAACACGTTAGGTACCTAATCAGTTACTTTTGGAGTCGGTGCAAACGAAAACATTGAATCTCTCATCGGCTGGCACCGATTTTCATTTTAGTTTTTTGAAGTCTTAGTTTATTTTTTTATAAAGTAAAAGAAGAAAACAAAGTTAGTCGTTGATTAGATTATCTTAAATTGCATACAAATGGTTTGTTTACTGTGACGTAACTGCGCGTGCGCCGATCGAGTGCGGCCGCGGTTTTATCACATCTTATGTGCTGTGTTTATTTGTCTAACTCGTGCCTTATGTCACACGTTGGGCAACGACCTACCGGTTTTACTATACCATGGGAGTTTAAAGGTATCAGCATTTTCGACGCTTGACCGTGTCATATATAAAAGTGTTTGCTTTAGATGACCCTTTTTAGGGTTCCCTTTTTAGCCAAATGGCAAAAAACGGAACCCTTATGGATTCGTCATGTCTGTCAGTCCGTATGTCACAGCCACTTTATTCCGAAACTATAAGAACTATACTGTTGAAACTTGGTAAGTAGATGTATTCTGTGAACCGCATTAAGATTTTCATACAAAAATAGAAAAAAAAACAATTAATTTTGGGGGTTCCCCATACAGAAACTCAATTTTTTTTTTATCAAACCCATACGTGTGTGGTATCTATGGATAGGTCTTCAAAAATGATATTGAGGTTTCTAAAATATATGTTTTTGCACTTCCAAAGTGGTAAAATGAGGGTGACACACACCCCGTCAACTTCTAAAATAAGAGAATAATAAAACTAAAAAAAAATATATGATGTACATTACCATGCAAAATTCCAATGAAAATTGGTTTGAACGAGATCTTTTTTGAATCGTCATAAATCGTAAACCGCAATTTACCTTTCGTAATGTTATGGATTTCATTTTGCAATAAAAATACCATAACCATAACTATGACTCGATTGCCGTGATGGGTGAACTTCTACTTATATAGCTACCTACAGGTTTGTACGGAACCCTCGGTGCGCGAGTCCGACTCGCACTTGGCCGGTTTTTTTTGGTATTGAAGTACAATTGAATATTAAATTTTGGTAAATATGTATAGGAGTTAACTCCATTGCCTTAAAATATTTAGATGGTAGAAAGGTTGTCTTTTTCTTCTCTTGTTCGTGGCATAATGTGCTATATGAAATAAATAGATATTTAATAAGAAATTCTCAGTCTATTTCATCAAGAAACCCTAAACCTCAACAAGTACTATTTCACAAATTGTCAAGTAAGTACATACTTATTAAAAAGAGTTATTATACTGTTAATGACTATTTAAATGACAAAAATGTCTGGAATTAAATAGTGCCATGCTCGCACAGGTACATTTATCTTTTTGTGTGGCAGCTAGTGGTGACTGAGTTTGTTCCGGCGTGTCTTCTCAGCACTTGCCAGATTGTCTGTGTCTTGTCTCGAAGCGCTAGTAGGGCCCAAAAAATAAGGAGACATGTTCTGCCCCATATGGGCCAGTAATGTTATTATTGACGTTCATAAGTGGCAATTTTCTGTCCTAAATTGAATAAATGATTTTTGTCTTTGACTTTTTACTTTATAAATTTTGAAAGATAATCAATTTAATCAAAGAATCAAGCAAAGATATAAGTGTAAGTGTAATGTTAAGACGATAAAATTTGGGTCATACTAGACAATGCTGCTGTTTATTATTATTAAATTACGGAGCTAGACGGGAATATGGAATAGTATTTTGAATCAGATATGGTTAGTGGTGTTACGCAGGTTTAAAAGTTTGACTAAGGTGTGTCGAGTAGTGCAGTCTTAATATAATACGAGTATAGGTAGTTATCCTGTCTGTTTATCTCACGCAGAAATGCTAATGTCGATTATCATTCATTTAATTTGTAGTAGAGCATCGTCTCTATTATCATTTTCCTAACGTTTTGCGAGTGTGGGTGTGTGGGTGTTGAATTTTTTAAAAATATTCCTAATTTTAGAGTACGCAAACTCATTACTTATCAATCATAATATTTCAGAATGATTTAACAAACTGAGAATTTTATTATTTAAATAATTTGTTCCCCGCATGTTTCCGGGAACGGCGCATTTCTCTACACGTGACACAAATGTTAAATCATCGATGGATAAATAATTCTGGAACCAAGACTTGTAACGTGTTTCCTGTCCTAACACACGTGTGCGTTTATAGGTACACACACAGCCATGAAAGAAACAGTAGATAACTTCGTGCTACTTACAATCAAACTTAGCGATAAGTTTGATCAATACTGGCGCAGTACGCAGACCCTTCGTATCTAATAGAACTTATAAACTTGATTTACAAACTAATTAATTTATTCGGCTAACCATATACAAGTTGTAATTGAAATTAAAAAAAACATCTTAAGGGCTAAGTCTGATAAGAATAAGAATAAAATTTATTTGCAAGAATACATTTGAGTTTGATACATGGTGTTTAGTACGTTTGGCTAGACATCGTATTCATCATAGCATCGTAATTAGTCTGTGTACAGACGAGCAAATTTCCTTAAAATTTAGGCAGGTAATCTATAAAAATATTACAGTTAACTTAGTTATCAGAGGTTTTGAAGGTACTCATTTATACTGTAGAAACATTTATGGTCTACGTAAGTACGACCATGTCTCAGAATACCGAGCTCTGCTAAAATGGCTACCTATTCGACGTCGGCGTGAATATCACATTCTTTCTTTTCTATTTTATATCCTATTTAATCCTAAGTCACCGTCGTATCTAAAGGAGCGCTTTAATTTTTTGCAACCTGCCCTAGGTCACGAAATGCGGTCTTCCAATAAATTTCACCTCGCTTTTCCACTCCATTCTTCTCAAACCTATTCCCAGTCCTTCACTGAGCAATCCATCCGTCTATGGAACTCCTTGCCATTGTCTATTTAAGAATCTGAATCGCTTCACAGTTTCAAAACTAGACTTAAAACCTATCTCCTTTCACTGTAGTTTTCTCCTGTCTATTTTTCTTCTACTTTATTTATTTAACCATTTTGCCTACATCTTGGTCACTAGATTCTTTTTCATGTTAATAGGGTATTTATTTATGTACATGTATTTATTTTAAGTTCATATTATGTCTGTATTATATAAGTATTTTACTATGTACACGTACTAGGAAGTTATGTATTTTATTTTTGTTTGTTTAATTAGTTTGTTAAATTTTTGGACTTTTATGTTTTGGAACTCTTCACCGCCTCCCTTCTCTCAATATTAATTCAACTTCCTCTACCTGAAGGTTGTCTGGAAGAGATCGCTTCCAGCGATAAGACCGCCTAAATTGTGCTATTCATTATGTATTTACTTTCCTGTGATTTGTTTGTTTTATGTGGTGTACAATAAAGAGTATCTATCTATCTATCTAAACATTTTTCAGCCAATCATTTCGACAGAGTAACCACAAACTTATGCCCCTCCAATAGTTTTATAGAGTCTGGTAATTTATAACTTAAACACTATAATGCACATGTTTTATGTATGGCTTTATGTGGTCTGGTAGATACATCTGCATGTCTCTTAAAATATATCTATTGTTTCACAAAACAGCGTATGTCTCTAATATACATAGATGGCAAGGGAGAGACTCGTAAATTTTGTTCAAATCATCATCGTCATCATTTCAGCCATAGGACGTCCACTGCTGAACATTGGCCGATTGGAAGCGGCCTACATCCAGCGTCTTCCTGCGACCTTTACCAGGTCGTCTGTCCACCTTGTGGGTGGACATCCTACGCTACGCTTACCGGTACGTGGCCTCCAATCTAGAACCTTTCTGCCCCATCGGCCGTCAGTGCTACATGCTATGTGCCCCGCCCACTGCCACTTCAGCTTGCTAGCTTGCTTGCATTTACGTGGGTCACATCGAAATAGCAAGAGTAAAATAAAGATTCCTCGAACATATTTTCATCATTAATCGTCGGGGTATCATTTCGTTTGGAAGTATTATATTTTTTTGCATTTAAAATGTGACTTTCATAGCAAGAGTTGAATGTACACTACTTTAATCATATTTTTTTAAAAGATTCGCCCTTACAGGCTAACTTTCATCATTATTATCATTATTTTCTCCACAATCAGAATCAGAATCTTAATTTGCGTAAAACATGGTATATACAATTTAGATGAGCACATGTCTAGGCCATTACAGCTATAGGTCTTCCACTGCTGAACATAGACCTTTATAACTTCTAATTCTTGTCAAAGTTATCGAGTTTACTTAACCAATTGTACATTAATACTGGACAAATCTAATTTCCAACTAAGATAGAGTGGCGAACTGGTAGCCGGGTCTTTGTCCACGGGCTCCGGGGGAGCCAGTAATACTTTGAGCGCAATGCACTCTAGTGCCGGTGCACTGAGTGGATCCTTTGATGTAATGGGAAAATTTGAACGAAACAAGCAGTTTTGACAAAGTAATAAACATAAGTTGATGTGATGTGAAATAATGAGTAACTATTTATACAGGGTTACATTGCAAAGGGATGCCAAATCTTTAGGAGTGGCTCAGAATCAGTAACTTAATCGAACTATGCAAAAAACATTTAATTATTCCTATCCGCTGTTAAAAATCGTACGCGCTGATAATTAAATTCAATCATGAAAAAAATGCACCGTATGCGTACTGCATAAGATCCTTGTTGGCTCGCTGTACCTACGCCTCTGATGAATGACCGCGCGGCTTTCGTAGTCTCTCTATTGACTTTATTTTCGGATATTTTAAAGTAATTTTGTACGATTATTAAAAATAATGTGCCATGTGGGGACGGACGGCCTTAAAGAATACACTTACCCATAGCCAACAGGAGTGTCGTAAGAGGCGACTAATTCCTGCAGCACGAGACGGGCAGCAGCGTCTGCGTGCGAAATCTTAAAAAAAAACTGCGCTCGCCAACCCGCCTGCCAAGCGTGGCGAGTATTAGCCATCCCTCCCAATGAAAGTCATTGGGGAGGCTTATGTTCAGCAGTGGACGTCCTATGGCTGAAATGATGATGATTAAAAACAATAACGATTAAGACGCTTCTGTATATTGTTCCCATGATCTTATTTTTTAAATTTGGCACCCCTTCGCAATGTAACCCTGTATTATATCCAATATTAGAGGTGCTTGTAGCTCAGTGGCGGAACCGTTTTAGTATCGATACCAAAGACAAGCAACAATCGTAGCGGTTGAGAGTGGATGGGCGACGTTTTCGAGCTTATTAGTGTCACTTATTGTTCACTCACAGTACTCACATCAAAATAAGAAAACTTCCGTAGGCTGATATAACTTTATTATCATACTAAGAAATGAGCCACATACAAATTAAAAATCGAAAACATACCGCGAGTCAACTTTGGACAGCGCCATCTATGAACGCGCGTTGATACTGCGACTACTAGGCACGGCGAATACAAAGAGTTAGGTACACTTATTGAATTATACTGTATTTAATCCAACAATTTAACACTTATAACAAGCATCTCTATGCCCCGATATCTAAGTGAAAAGTTGATCCCGGTTAATATCATTTGACAGTTGTCGTTAAGCCTAGTCAAGAGGCCCTGCCTCCCTAGCATGAGCACTAAAACACGATATGATATGATATGATATAGCGATATATCGACACTAACTGTAAAAATATGATAGATATAGCCGGCCATGTTAAATCGCCGTGCCGGTGACGTCACATTTATGATCGCTGTTTTCATAAAAAATCAAAATGGTGGCTATTTCTATCATATTTTTACAGTTGGTGTCGATATACCGCTATATCATATCATATAACATCGTGTTTTAGTGGTCATGTTAGGAGGGCTGGCGCGGCTTGTTTGGGTCCATCGAGCACATACCCTATAGAGCAGCAATAATACAGAACCATCTTTCTCCGAAACTAGTAAGTGATTTTTCACTTACATTTGGTGTACGAGCTACGATCGTACCTGTCTGCTGCACGGTCAGCGACCTAGTAACCAGCGATGACCAATGGACCCTGTACACGCACCGCCGGCACTCTACACCGACGGCACACAACGATAAACATATACTCGTACATGTTAACGTTCTGTAACTGTTATATACAGGGTGTCCCATAAAGATCGTGCCAAACGAAAACTGTTGATAGAGCATAAAAAGCTGTATTTCCTGTCCAAAAATAGTTCCAGTAAAAGTCGCACCGTTTTTGAGCAAATTGTGATTTTCTGAAAATAATTGCTAAGGAAAACAACTCGAAATTGCAATTTGTGCAAAAATAGTTCGACTTTCACTAAGTCTAATTTCAGATACTCCTATCCGAAAATAGACTTCGTAAAAACCGAGCCTTTTTTGCTCTATCTATGGTTTTCGTTTGGCACGCTCTTTACGGGACAGGCTGTATCTAAACATGCCATTATACAAAATAAATCAGATATCATCCCCGTGTTGGTTCTCATTTCCCACCGCTGCGGCCAAGACTACCTTAGCCGTCACTATGATCAGTCTGGTGAGTCTGCCAGACTGGTAGCGGGTCCACACCGCCTACCTACCGTCCTAACGCTGCTACCCTGGGCGACCTGAGATCAGCTCTATCATTTCCTCTCTACATCCTTATTATATTTACGTATTTATTGTTAGGTGGGGCTTAGGACTCTAGGGACTTAGTGTCTTGGGGTAAAGGGGCTCTCCGCTCACTAGGGAAGGTCCCCGTCTAACCTTATATTCTGGACGTCGGGAGCGGTGCCACGAAATAATAACTCCTGTCAACACTCACCTATACAAAAATAGTACAGATACAGATTAAATGGCGGAAAATTTTGTCGAAAAATCATATGACATTTCTGTTTTAACCTATGTGCTCCATGTTTGGGTCACACTCCACTAAGCGATCTTTGTGGTCAAATACTGTGCCTGGAAGTAGAGGTAAAGGCTACTTTCTTTATTATCTTTTCTAAATAAGTATATTGAGTACACTAACTAAAAAATACGCTAAAATGTTCTTCTAATGTTATAGTAAGTACATAATGTAGCTAACTATTTTTAATCGTAGTTATTTTCCTGGAAAATATTTATCCGGTAAAGCTCTATTCAAATGCCACATACATTATGTATTTCCTAAAAAAATGTGTAAACTAATAAAATTTGATCTGCTTTGTGATATTTAAGCGAGTATACCTAATGTGGATTCATATTGAGTGGCGTCTGTCCGTCATCTTACAAATCCGTCACCGTCTATCCTAAGATATGGGGCCAGACTGGCCGGCAGTGACCGGTCGGACCACACAAAAGGTGATATAACAGACGGACAATTTATCTAATGTCCTTTCTAGCGGTCATTCACTAGATCACTACTTTCAATTTCAGATGTTACGATGTTAGGTATCGGTCACACAGCGCGTGTAACAATGATTCTGACTCTTCGTGCGGTCAGATAAAGTAAAAATGAACTAGATAAGTAAATATCATTTAAACAAATAAAACCGACTTCATAACACTAAAAACACACACACGCTTTTATTTGTTAAAATAAAATTTACTTATTTCATCTACTTTTAGTGATAAATCCTAATCTAACTGCTGAACACCAATTTCATCCTCTTTATTCCACCCTTAGTGATAGTTTTTTTGCGAAAATGTTTACTATAGTATCTTTGAAGTATTAACTACTCAATAAAAAAAGAATCATTAAAATCGGTTTACATTTGTCAAAGATATTGAGTAACATAGATACAAGAATCACGAACCAAAACATTATTTGGGATATACCCAGATAATGTTTTGGTTTTTTTATTTTGTCAAAAACTACTAAATCAATTTCGATAAAATTTATATGGGACCACCTCTGAAGTATGATCTACCAAACAAAAAATATTTATCAAAATAGATTCATAATTGGCGGAGTAATCGCGTAACATACACAAAAAAAACAACATACAGACGAATTGAGAACCGAAGAGGTTCTTTTTTGACGTCGGTTGAAAAGAAATTGTTGCATGAATTGATTTTTTTCAATTAATATTTTTGTAGCGTGTAAGGCTACTGTTTGATGATATTGATGTGATAAAGATGATAAGAAGTTAAATGATATAATAGGGCGGGAAAATATGATAAAACACCACACTCTATGAATGCTTTTATTGCAGTAACTTACTAACGTTATGACTGTTTACATTACAGTTTATTGACCTAATTAGGTATGACGTATGATGAGACATTAACGTAAATAACAATATTTTCTGCTTATGTGCGGTGAACCGTACAATTTTTAAATCGATTAAAGCGTGCGATTGCCTTATCCGGGTTCAAAAATAAGCAATAGTTTCTCAAAATTATAAATTTTATCGCATACCTACTATTTTTATTTGCTAACAACTTAGCCTGTGTCATTCTTAAATGACACTTAATAAATAAATAAATATGGGACAACATCACACACATTGCTAAGGTATTTTAAGGTAAGTAGCCAAAGCACTTGTGTTACAGAAATCTGAAACAACGACGGTACAACGACACCCAGACCCGAGACTATATAGAAAAGTTCGTTTACTACATTGATCTGTAACGGTATAACAAAGTCTTTAATGTAAAGCACTTCTACGAGTACGATCTCTTAGCGATAAGTTGTGCATCTTTCTGTAAACATAGACTGTAACATCTGTGTAATGTTTTATCTTGTAATGTAAACACACTATTTAAAAAGAGGCTGACAATAGTGACCGAGTTTCTTGCGCTGCTTCTTCGCGGCTCTAGCCCACAATATTGTCCCGAAGCAGTGGTAGGGTAAAAAAATATATTGGGACGTGTAAAAGAGCTTAATTTAGGCCTATTTACAGAAATAAATTGGTTTTATAGTGTGCTGGAAATCCATGTTAGATCATTACAAAGTATATACAGGGTTATTTGTAAAACATCAACACAAGTGCTTTGGCTACTTACAAATGGCTAATTCTGGTTTGAGCACCAGAACATTAACACACAGATACAAGAACTTTTTCTATCGGATCAATATTGCAATCATAAAAAAAAATCACTGCTCCGTACAAACTGATGTCAGCTGGTCGGAGGCTTAGTGTGGGGAAGTGTTTTTTTTTGCGATTTAAATGTTGGTCCCATAGAAAAAGTTGTTGTATATGAGCACCAGAATCAGCCCCTAGGAGGTTGTTGATTGACAAATAATCCTGTATACATTTATAAAGCAGTTTTAAAACGCCGAACGCGCGTGTTGGTAACCTATAAAGTGAACTCAGTACCCATAACTCAGCGCGCTGAGTTACGATAAACTCGCTTTATTCGCTCGAATTTAGTTTTAGTGGGCCCGAATATTTCAAGCGGTAATGGGTTTATGTTAACACTCTCTAACATATTTACAGAAGATTAAAGTTACATAAGATTAAAATATCTCGTAGTACTCGATCTACTAAAGTTATCTATCGTTTTTAGGGTTCCGAAGCCAAATGGCAAAAAACAGAACCGTCGGATTCGTCATGTCTGTCTGTCCGTATGTCATAGCCACTTTTTTCTGAAACTATAAGAACTATACTGTTGAAACTTGGTAAGTAGATTTATTCTGTGAACCGCATTAAGATTTTCACACAAAAATAGAAAAAAAAACAATAAATTTTGGGGGTTTCCCATACATAGAACTGAAACTCAAAAAAAATTTTTTTCATTAAACCCATACGTGTGGGATATCTATGGATAGGTCTTCAAAAGTGATAGTGAGGTATAATTTTTTTTCTAAACTGAATAGTTTGCGCGAGAGACACTTCCAAAGTGGTAAAATGTGTCCCCGCCCCCTGTAACTTCTAAAATAAGAGAATGATAAAATTAAAAAAATGTATGATGTACGTTACCATGCAAACTTCCACCGAAACTTGGTTTGAACGAGATAAAGTAAGTAGTTTTTTTAATACGTCATAAATCGTAAACCGCAATTTGAAATTAATGAAATGAAATTGTTTATTTCGGACACGTATGATATCCATATAAGTTGTTAGTATGACTTAATAGCTATGTTAGTAATTATAATATACATATATTACATGTATATCCTATCCTATCCTTGCACATTGGGTTTTACGTGGATTGCCACCCATCGATGTTTTAATAATTTATCTACCCTATTATTAAAACATCGATCAAAGTTACAACGAACTACAAGAACTTTTATATCATTTTATTTGCTGCTACGGAACCCTTCATGGGCGAGTCCGACTCGCACTTGGCCGCTTATTCAAATGATAGAAAGGATTACGCTATCCGCAACCATTAGTAAGTAATTTTCTAAAGTAAGAAGTATTTTTTTCTTTTTAACCAAAATGTAAAAGCATAGATTATTAGTGTTCGATTCTAGTAAAAGTTGTGTTAATGTATTTCCTACATTTCCTATTTATTTATTTACTTTTAACTATTTGAGCTTACAAAGTAATCCAAAGCACATTGGCTATTCAGAATTCATACATACCTACATTGCGTAGTCTTCATACAAAAATAGGTATCGTGAAAAGGAAACAATAATTTATTCATTTAAGAAGTTACTCTGTTTGGTGTAAAACGGATTACGATAGCCTAACAAACACCATGGAAACATCAATTACAATATAGTTATGCACGTTAATTCGTAGGTTAACACCGTGCGCGTTGGGCAACTGCCAAAAACGTAAGAGAACTTAATAAACAAAACTCGGAGGTAGGCGCATACAGTAGGCTCGCTGTCCAGTGAGCGCGCAAAGCGTGTAACAGGCGAATTATTTATATTTATTTATTTAAATTTACAAGTATTCTAATCCAAAGCGCACACAGGTCATTTTACATTACATACTACAGTGCGAACATGACCGATGGTTTGCTGGGCGCTTAATGAAAAAAGGATATTGTAAAATAGAGGATTATTTAAACGACAAGAGTGCATGGACTTAACCTGCTTAGCTCGCACTTACTACATGTCTTGTAACTGTATTTTTTGTAAAAAAGGCTGAAAAAGGGGACTAAGTTTGTTGCGCCGTTTCTTCTCATCACCAGCCAATCTGTAGTCCCGAAGCGGTGGTAGGGTTCAGCTATATTTTGGGACATGTTTAAGTGCCCGGAAGAGGGCCTATGTACAGAATAAATGAGTATTATAGCTGATGAGGCTTTATTGTGAGGCTCTACTGTGCGGTGGTGCAATGGTAATTAATAATCCAGATACTGATGAGTAGCTTACCTACTGGTGCATCAATATAAATGGCTTTAAACACTTGCCTTGTATAGCCCTTTTGCCTGATAGACCCCTGAGCCCGTAATTATTATGTTAGCATTTATTTTCAAACAAACTGTATCTCACGCGATACGCTCATTTGCTTAGCCTCCATAAACGCGTCTATCCGCGCGTTATTTTTGTTATCTTATTAGAACTATTAATATTTTAATTTCTGTGATAAAGATTTCCTGTTTGTCAACCGTTGCAACAGATAATAAAATAACCAATCAGGTCGTCAAAAAATATTTGAGAAAAATTTATTTAATATTTAAATTCACGAATACCGCATGGAGGTTATAATGTAACTATATACTACCTTTAAAGCCAAAGTATTTTTAAATACTGCTGTTACATTATGAAGTGATTAAATGAATATGAAAAATGAAAATGAATATAAAACTGCTTTTCGTGTCTTGAAGTAAGCCCACTCCATCGACGTGTATTGTGACAAGAGAGAGTACATCAAAACGACCATAAAGCGCGCTTAATTTTGTGTAACATCGCTAATTGTAGCATCCAGCCGTAATTGTCGTAACATACAGATGCACGAAGGGCTATCAGAGCGAGAAATGTATCTGATCTTGCGCTGTATTTTTTTGGTTCGACATCATTGTGTAATGTGTAGTTCTCGATTGCATTATTTTAGATGACCATTAGATGAATACATCAAATAGAGAGATAATGATCTAAGACTCTATTAAAGTAGGCAAGTAGTGGTTTAATATCGTGCAAAACTGTTTTTGTAAACGCAAGGTGTATGTAATATGTAAATGATAAAAAGGTTATATATGAATATGATAATGACTAGGCCACGTAAAGGGTTTTAGTTTTTCAGACCTACATATGAGTGCGGCAACGAGTTGGTACTTATGTCCCGCCGTAGGATACGCTTTCACACACCTGAACTAATGTCATTTTTCCAATGTCAATACTCGTATATGAATCGCGATATGTATTTATTTCCACATGCTATGCATGTTATTGGTTGATCTCTAAGCGAAAAATGATTTTCTTTTTTCTTAAATAGTGACTTGAATGCACTTGACTTTTACATTATTTAGTCCTTTAGTCGCATAAAGTCTACTATTTATGTCAAAATAAAATAAATAAACCGGTTATTTTACTATGGAACCTTAACCGGAATAATAAAGGTTTTCGCTAAATTAACTATCACATACTCCAAATACCGACTTAAAAGCTACATATGGCAAATTTAGTTTTATGGTCAAATCTTTACAACTACTATCAAATAGTAGAAATGGGTCTTATACATTCTGAAATAAATATTAACCGGTTTCGATCCTTGGTCAAAATGCCCACTGTATCAAAACGTCCACAGTATCAAAATGGTCACTTTAAAATATCCTATTATCAAAATGACCACTGCACCAAATTGACCGCTTTGTCATTATGTCCACTGTTACAAAACATCTACTATATCAAAACGTCTACTATATCAAAACGTCTACTATATCAAAACGTCTACTATATCTAAATTGTATCAAATGCAGGGTGAGGCCACCAGTGTCCCCTGGGCGAACTTCAAAAGTTCACCAGGATCGCTATCTATGTCATAATTATGTAAAGGTGAGTATACAATACAGCCTGCAGCCAGATAAGCATGTTACTATTCGGAAAAACAAATTAGCATCGGAAAAATGACTAGCCGAAAAACTTTTCTGCGACTGACTGAAACGTAAAAAAGCTCGAATTCAGTTGTAGTCTTCCAGAATACCAAAACATTCCATTTTATAAATTTAAAATTGTATCGAGCTCTGCAGGCACATCCTTGAATGGATGATTTATACTGAACTAATCGTGAAGTGCCCTTCATATCTAGATGATGATAGTCGTCAGATAAGTTGTCCATTAGCTAATGAATAGTTTCGCAACAGTACCGGTGGCATAATGCACTGTTCGTGATTGTAATTACTCCACATGTTATTGTTTTGGCTGCGTGAGAGATCGCTCTATCTCGGGCACGGGACGAGCAGGGCTGCCGCGTTTTTTATTTATTTTATCTGGACAAACAAGAAAACTAACAAGCAATTTGGTCAGTTGTGCAGATATTGGCTAAAGACTAAGTGCCGATAAGTTTTATAAATGTAGTATTTAAGGCGCGGGATATACACAAGAGGCGTCGGGCGTCAGGAGGGCGCGGGTGCGGCGCGGCATTGCGCAGGCGCCGCTCCTTTCGTACAAAACATCCTGTTTTATAAACTAATAAAAACATTTCTTGCTAGAAATAGCACGTTAGATTGGATCAAAAAGGATATTTATAATTATTCATCTTATTTAATAAGTAATAATAATACATATTGGACAGCAAGACATACATTGCTCTGATCCTAAGGTAAGTAGCCAATGCACTTGTGTTGTAGAAATTAGATACAACGAGGGTACCACAATACCCAGACCCGAGATAGTATATAAAATGAAATTTTGCTATTCTTAATGTATTTTTTCCTCTTACTTGTTTCTTTTGTGTGTTGCAGTGCACTATAGAGTATCTATCTATCTATGGTCTTCTATAAAATTATCATAAGAAAACATTACACGCTGCAGAAGAAATAGTTATATATTTACAAAATAGCACGTCTATCTGTATACCAAGTTTTATCCAAGTGTGAAACTATGCATGTGTGATTAAAGCAAATATTTTAGTGTTTTAGGAATATGAACTATTTTAAGTCTGTTTCATCATTATCAATCATCATTATCAATTCAGTATGTAATAAATCACACAGAGGCAACCCTAATGCCGGCCTTGACCCGAACCCCGCCGCCCGAGGTGCGCGTGCGTCGCGAGCTGGCCGAGAGCGCCCACGCCCTATGGCGACATCTACCACACACGACAGGAAGGCATCACTGGCATCCAACCCTTAAGTAAGGGTTTACCTAGAGTAAATGTAGCGAATAAATAAGTACCTAAATTTGCGGCAGACATTACTGCCTTGTCATGGTCTTGAAGTTAGGAATTACAATCACAAACCGCTCGACTACAGCACATAATCTAATTATAATAATAACTACCCGATCGGCACAAGCCGAATGAAGCCGAACGTAATGTAGTAGTTGTTACGGGTCGGCTTTTTTGTTCCACAAATACTGCCGAATCGAATGATGTGTGACCTGAATGAATTACCCGATCGGCACAAGCCAAACAAACAAGTCAAACAAGTGCAGTAATTGCTTCGGGTCGGCTTTGTGGGTCGACAAATACTGCCGAACCGATAATGCCAGCCCGTTTACGTGTGTAGCAACCCTTAGACAATTTGGTCTGTCACAAAAATAATGTAAGCATTGCAACAGAATACACTATGATAACACCGGAAAACTCTTTGATTTATGGCTAGGCAGACGTACCACAACTAGAACTTTGTGTTGCAAATACCTAAGTACATTTTGTCTGCTATCTCCCAGTCAGAACAAACAAAATAAAGTTCTTGCCCCTAACGAGATACGATAAGTGTTGTACGTTTCTACGTACTAGGTCTTACAGCTCTGATTTCTAAGATACAAGTAATAAAACACTTAAAATCGAAAATTACTCACTTGACTTTTTAAAACTGCAAGAGAACTTCAAAACTAAAAATGTTTTATCAGCTCTTCTCTATTATTAATTCTAAGTACTTAAGGTACAACTGAAATCTATTGTTGCGTGTCAAGCTTCACTAGCGCGCACGCAACGTAGCAGCCTTGACACAGGTCACGAGTCAAATTTGGATGGGAACTTGACCTAACTAAGATACACTAACATCAAGTTTATCAGTGATAACAATTTGTTTATACATAATTCACACACAAGCAAACAGGAGGAGAACATGGGAAATAATGGCAACAACATTTTTTATTGTAAAGATATTATTGACAAAATGTAATAACCATATATTTTTGAGAAGATTGGATCTTCATTAACATTTTTTTTGTTCGTTGTCCGTGTGACATAGCTCGTTCTTCCTCTTGCCTCAGTATGTTGACGACTGTGGCTATGGGAAGATGGAAAGAATCTAAAAAGCTATGATTTTAGCCACATTTAAAAAAAGATTGGTAGCCAACAAAACGGCCTGCGTCCTACGCTGCGCTTGCCGGTGCTTTCAACCCTATGTTTACCAGTGGACGTTCTATACCTGAAATGATGATGATGAAAAAATAAAGATAAGAAGAATATTTACAAAACCCTGTTTTTAGGTCGAAAGGGCAACTATGTTTAACTGTCGTCTCTCCTCATTGCGATATTCCTGATTACCAACTAAACATATTTATATTTCTTCGATTTTCTGTGTAATTGTCATAATTTTTAGGGTTCCATAGCCAAATGGCCAAAAACGGAATCCATAAGATTCGTTCGATTGTTTGGTAGATCATACTTCAGAGGTGGTCCCATATAAAATTTATCGTAATTGAATCAGCAGTTTTTGAGAAAATAACAAAATATATACCCAGATAATGTTTTGGTTCGTGATTCATGGATCTAAGTTAACCAATATCTTCGACAAATGTAAACCGATTTTGATGATTTTTTTTTATTGAATAGCTAATACTTCAAAAATACTATAGTAAAAAATTTCGGAAAAAATTGTACCCCTAAGGGTGAAAAAAAAGAGGATGAAATCGGTGTTCCGCAGTTCGATTAGGATTTATCACTAAAAATAGATGAAATAAGTAAATTTTATTAATAAAAATAAAACCGACTTCAAAACACTAAAAAGCTAAAAATAATCCTAACACTTATCAGTTACTTTACTAACCTAATCAGTTACTTTTGGAGTCGGTGCCAGCCGATGAGAGATTCAATGTTTTTGTTTAAATACAATTTTCTTCTATTCGATTCTATTTCTGATAACTTTAGTTACAAACTGAAATTGTAAAATGTTACTGTTGCTAATACTTACTTTCCCCACCTTCAATTGACGAACGTACTTACATTAGAGTTAATAAAGAATCTAGTAGAGTAATAACTGTCCGGTAGTCAAATAAAGACTAATTTGATTTCTAACCTCTGCATCTTACTTAAACATTTCGCCTATGACATAACCCGGTTACATAACGTAATAGTTTACTCTTTCAAAAATACATATTCAATTCTGTGTAATTACGATTGTTAATGAACACCTCAGACTGTAAGGCCTGTGTAATATCTCTCTTACACAATCCTTAAACAAGTGTATGAGTGTTTGACCCCCGACCGAGGCCGATAGATTTGCTCGTAGCATAAAAATCGTTCAAAATTTTATTAAATTAATTCCTCATTGCACTGCAGTTACAACGTTTCCGTTTATAGTGTTATCCGGCAAAATGCAAAAACAAATAGACTTGCCAGTAAAGAATAAATAAATTTTATTAAAAAAATAAAACCGACTTCAAAACACTAAAAAGCTAAAAATAATATTAACAAAATCGGTTTACATTTGTTGAAGTTATTGGGTAACATAGATACAAGAATCACGAATCAGAACATTATCTGGGTATATATTTTGTTCTTTTCTCAAAAACTGCTAAATCAATTTTAATAAAATTTATATAGGACCACCTCTGAAGTAAGATCTACCAAACAAAAAAAGAATCATCAAAATCGATAGAAAATTGGCGGAGTAATCGCGAAACATACGTACAAAAAAAAACATACAGTCGAATTGAGATCCTCCTTCTTTTTTGAATTCGGTTAAAAAAAAAGGATGCTCTGCATAAGCTTTAATGTGATAAATGTTTATATAAACAAATTACTTCATTACTAGTTTAATATAATAAATTAAAGTGGTGTTTGTCTTACTTCTTACTATAATATTATAAATGCAGAAGCTTGGATGATGTTTGTTACTCAATTACGACAGAATGGCTGATCGGATGTGGATAAAATTTGGTACAGAAATAGATTATTGCCTGGAATAGTAGATAGGTTACTTTTTATCCCGAAAAAGTTTAAGGTTCCCGAGGGATGCAAGATATCTCTCATTCATTATAGATAGCGCTTCTTGCCGGTAGATGTTGCTGTTCAGTTGGCAATTTGTGAATGTAAAAAAAATGGAATAATAACTTTAATATCGCGGGCAACACCTTAGTAGTTAATAAACTTTGTGTACTTAATAATTACTTAAGTAACTTTGCCCTAAGAACGATGAGAGAATTATGTTAAAAGTTTAAGGTTGCGAGATCAAATTTAATGGCAAAATTAATTATTTCTAAAATTAGAGCAGGTGTTAAGTAATTAAAAGATATATAAATAACTAATTTGGATCTGTCTTATTGCGATTATAATACTTGACAGGCGAAAGTTATAAAATCATCATCATCATTTCAGCCATGGACGTCCACTGCTGAACACAGGCCTCCCCCAATGACCCAACATCGGGGGGGATTACCAATACTCACCACGCTTGGCGAAGTTGTTGAAGTTATAAAATATAATTATATAAAATATTGTTCATTGTTGTAAATTACTAACATAGTTTTAAGTAAATTGTTACTAACCAAGTGTGTTAATTTGCCTGAAATAAAAGATTTTTTTTTAAATAAGAAAGAAAATAATACATTACTATTAATCATTTAACTCAAAATCCTTTTTAACCGACTTCAAAAAAGAAGGAGATTCTCAATTCGGTTGTTTTTTAAATATGTTTGATATCTCATAACTCCGTCATTAATGTTGAATTGAACTGTTTTGAAAAAATATTTTCTTTTGACCTTTCCTATTCCTATATGCTTCCAGATTGATCCCATTTTTTCAAAATTCAATTCTGATGATAGGACCCATGAGGAATGGAGGGAACTCCTAAAATATTATAGGCATACATATATCGATTTTAGTATATTATTCAACAAGTCAAGCATAATAATTACATTCAGAAAGTATCATTTGCTAAGGTAGAACTGATGATGGAGACCATAGATGGCCACAATGTATTTCACGAGTAGCGATAAGATATCTTTAAGTCCCTTCGAAAACCCAGTGGCTCTCGGGAGAGCCAGTGCAAAAACTTTAAAGACCCGATGGCTCCCCAAGGAGCCAGTAGGACTACACTCGAAAATGAGCCGAAATTTTAGCAGTATATTGGCTTCTTTATTGGCTTGAATTGAATGCCTAACCATAGACATTTAATAAGTCTTCAAATGATACCAAACAATCACTGAGGTGACTTTGACAGCAGTGTTTCAAATTGACAGTTAATAAAATTTGCGCGGCGTCCTACTGTGCACGACAACTACTAAAAAATTGTGTTTTTACTACAAAAAACGTAAGTATTTATCGAAATATTATAATTTTCTACATTTTACAGCCTAAAAATACACATAAATATGTTCATATTCATTTAATCACTTCATAATGTAACAGCAGTATCAATATATATAATATATATAAGTATAATTGTTAAGTCAGTGTAAATTGAGCATATACAACAAAAGAATGAGAGATTGAGACGTTTACTTGGACACTGTTTTGTAATGTAATTCTAACACGTTTTTACAAGTTAAAAAAAAACTGACTCAATAACACTAAAAAGCTAAAAATAACTTTTAAACAAACATGCCTACCCTAACAGTTATTTTTGGAGTCGATGCAATCTGACGCAAAAAAAAAAACATTTGAACACTCCACGGCTGGCGCTGACTCCAAAAACTGTGAGGTATGTTGTTTAAATGTTATTTTTAGCTTTTTAGTGTTGTTGAAGTCGGTTATTTTTTAAATAAAAATTTGTTTTATTATTCCAACAGTTCCTTAATTTTATAGACCATTATTTATGTAAAATGCCAAGATTGATTACAATATTCGACAAGTGCTTGAAGACAAACGGACTTTATGTATTGGATTTCTTCGACAAGTAAAGAAACTTTAAACTTTATGTATTGGGTCTTGTTGTGTCATAGTCATAGTCATAGGGCTCAAAATAAAACGGTAAACGTATTCCTGACAGCTTTGTATCAAAATCATATTATGTGAGAGACCATTGATTTTTTATTGTAATCATTATCGTCATATTAGCCCATGGTTTGTTTAACATATGCAGTTAAAGTTTGTTGTTTGAATGAGATTCCGCTAAGTCACTTACTCAATAGGAAACTATTTACTACGAAAGTAAACCGTCTATCCTCCGTCCAACAGGGTCTATAATGATCTGTTTAATGTACCTATTTATAATACCTATATAATATTATAGAACGCAATCAATATATTGAATTGAATTGAAAATTATTGTCCTAGGCCCACATGACTTGCAGAAAATCTCAAAAATCTCTTAAATCAAGTTTTGACATTAACCTCGTTTTTAAATGTCATTCTCTGTCTCACTTTTCTCACAATGTTTAGTTGACAGAGGCAATGTTGATAATGATGATATTTTAATCCGAGTTTAGGTTAAATCGAAACCATTTAAGAGATTTCTGCTACTACGGACTATAGAGATTAATGGATAAAGATGTCGGGCCGATTCGAACAAACACAAAGTTATACCAGAATAACTATTACGGGTATAATTTTACTTCTTGAATTTACCCTTGGATAACTTCGATTACGTTTTTCGAGCAATACACTATTCATGGTATTGTTATTCTATAGTTCAAGAGTGAATGATCAACGAATTGATAAACCTACAAAATCCATGTAATCCATTTCTTCTAGGTTGATTTGAAATGCCACAACATTTTACTTTTGAAGAATAATAGAGTGTCAATGCTAGATGTTGATAACTTGTCAGTTTCGAGGTGACAAGAGTGGATTTGAAAACTGACAACTTTGACATTAAAACCTATTCTCAGTATAATCTTTTAAATCAACCGTTCAAATGTTTAATTGTATTTAATTAACATAATCTTAGATTAGTTGTTGATAAGATGCAAATTCAGTTTAATCTTGATTAAGTAGTGCAGTGTCCTAAGTAAAATCTTGCTGGTCGAATCGGGTCTTATTATATATTAACTTGTTAAATTGATGAGATCGTTATGTTTATCAACTATTTATTTTTAAATAACAACGCTCAACGAAAGTAATCGTTACTTTCTGTAGGTACCACATACAATGATACGGTCATAGAACATTTACCATTATCCGCGCGAGACTTAAACATACAAATAGCGTATTATTTGTACTAGTTGTAACAGGGGATTACGCAAAACTTTGTATTCTTGTAGAAACTCCATTCATGTTGTACTCTTTAGTTTTTTCGTAATGCTTGCGAAATATTTGAAGCACGGATAATAGCGGCAATGTGGTTAATTGAACGATAAAGCGGTAATTTAATGTTTAACTACTACATTACATACTATACACTGATATATGTCTCTCTTCTCTCTCTTATGAATCTTGCTGGCATGAGATCTGACTACAATCATATTATTATGTTTATAGGGTTACATTGCAAAGGGGTGCCAAAAAAAGATCGAGGGAACAATGTAAAGAAGCATCTTAATCGTATTTTTTAAAATAATCGTGTTACGAAAAAAAATAATACTTTAAAATATCCGAAAATAAAGTCAAAGAGAAATTACGGAAGCCGTGCGATCATTCATCAGAGGCGTAGGTACGGCGAGCCAACAAGGACATTACGCAGTGCATTTTTTTCATGAACGAGTTAAATTATTCACGCGTACGATTTTTAACAGCGGATAGGAATAATTAAATGTTAAAAATTTTTTTTTGTCTGCATATTTCCGTTAAGTTACTGATTCTGAGCCACTCTTAAAGATTTGACACCCATTTGCAACGTGAACATGTACATATGTATACCTACATGTATTTATATTATGTGTGACCCATATTGTTATTTATGTATGTACCTAGTACTTATGTGCTCATTAATTACAACTGCGTTATGTTTCGCAAGGTTTTTTCCTATCAATTTTTGTTGCACCGCCTTTCCCATCTCTGTCTGGCACCATGGTTGACTGGTAGAGAATGCGTTTGGCATTATGTCTGCCTTGTAGATACAACTTATTTTTTGTTTGTAAATTAAGGTATAAATAAATATATCACGGTATTGTGCCGTGTGGGGACGGCCGTAAAGAATACACTTCCCCACCGTCAACAGGACGCGTTTCGTAAGAGGCGACTAATTCCTGTCGTACGAGACGGGAAGCAACATCTGCGTGCGAAATTTTAAATAAAACTGCGCTCGCCAACCCGCCTGCCAAGCGTGGCGAGTATTGGCAATCCCCCCCGATGATGGAAATCATTTAGGGAGGCCTGTGTTCAGCAGTGGACGTCGGACGGCTGAAATGATGATGATGATGATTGATTATTTAAGTTATCTAAATATTTGTTAATTTATAGGATAATGATTATGAAGTTTCCCGGTTAAAAACAATCGTGTTCACATTTTAAAATTGTATTCTTATTTGGGACTAGCTGTTCCTCGCGGTTTCGCACGCGTGTAATTCAGTTTGTTACAGAAATTCGTTAACTAACGTCTCTTAGTAATGTCAGTGGGTTTTTTGGAATAAACAACAAAATACACCTACACCGAATTATATTATATTATATTTAGGTTTACTTTAATTGTGACTAAGGTTTTAGCACGACTTCAATGATGATGAAGTCCCAGGTGGATCACCCTTACTAAGTAAATGCGGTTCCTATCTAACCCTCTCACTCGGAACAAAAGTAAGCTAATTTATAGTAGAAATTAACAGGATGTTTGTACCCACGCAGCCTGAAATCTCGCGCCAGATACGCCAGAGTTATCTTACACGCATTTCTCAGAAAATGTTATATTTTGGGGAAAAAAAAGATGTATTGTAAGTTGTTTTAAGAACTCTTCCCTCTATTTTACTCTCTTGGGATTAAGTTTCAAGTTTTACTATCAGTGATCAGTGGGTGATATCTTGTCTGTAGGAAAATCAAATTTGTTTCGTTTGATTTCTAATCTGTCAGTCACGTCTTCCATGTTCAGCTTTCGTTGATTAATAGATAATAATGTTCATCATAATCATTTCAGCCATAGGACGTCGACGTTATTTATTTATAGGGGCTCCGAATGATTTACAGAATTACCCTTCATCGATACAAATATATTTTTTTTACCGACAGCTCGGTTCGCCGAAAGTATGACATATATTTCTTTCGGCGAACCGAGCTGTCGGTAAAAAAATCATATTTGTATCGATGAACGATGAACAGTGATTTCTATGTACAATTATATCGTTCAAGGGTAGTTCTGTAAATCATTCGGGGCTCCTTGTAGGTGGACGTCCTACGCTGCGCTTGCTGGTAGGTGGCCTCCATTCCAGAACCTTTATGCCCCATCGGCCGTTCATAAGGGAATAATTTTCAGATTAGAGATATAATAAAGTAAAGTTGTGAGCTTATTGACACATACGTATTTCAACGATAATGAGAAATTTATGTTAGTTAGAAAATAGAAATAAAAAAAACGTTTATTAGACACGAGAAAAATACTGAACAATAAAACTATAAAGGGATCTGATGTGTCAAAAAGGTGTCTGTCTGTCTGATGTGTCCCGCTCAGCATTTGTCGTGATAGCCACATTTGTAGTTAGAGCCTAGAATACTTTATTATTGTGAAGACGAAACTTTTTAAGAAGAGTGAAGTTTCGTTTTCCCCCCGTATATAACTATATGATAGAAGGATACGTTGAAGCCATCGAACACATACCCTATAGAGCAGCAATACGAACCATCTTTCTCCGAAACTAGTTAGTTATTTTCACTTACATTTAGTATGAAATTCCTGTCAGCGATGGCCCATACAAAAACAGTACAGATACCACCATTAGGCTAAACAGAAATGTTTGTGGGCGGTTATGTAGAAGTTTATAACTTAAGTTGTTTGGTCTATCTCTAGTGAAATAGTATCTTCGGTACAATTGGTTGATGAATCACAAGTCAACCAACAGAGGTCATAATAACAGTCATCAGAGAAAATCCCGATTGGGCAATAAAATAACAATACGCCACCAATAGGTTCTGAGTCGCGAATCGCTAGAAATAATTACCATTAGAAAGCGTCCTAGGACAGGGCAGCCCGCCTCTCCCGTGTCAAAGCCACGTACAGTCAGCATAAAAAGTGGCTGATCAAAAACTAATTTTCAAAACTACTGACTCTTCTAAGTGTCACAATAACCTGACTTCTTTATTTGAATTTTGCGTAGTGATTTTGTCAGATTATTATGATATGTTTAGCAATGAGATTCTTTGGGATTCTTTGAGATTCAGATATTAAGCTACTTTTGATATTAACTGTACACTCGGCTTTAGAAGTTTGTTTCTTCATGTGTTGCCTAGAAGTGTTATGGCATATTATTCATACTAAAAGCAGGAACGCAATCATAATTTTATCTTCCCTTATTTGTAAATACATTATTTTAAAAAACATAAAAAAATATACAAATCTTATATTCTTGGCATTAAGTCCGCTATATGTACAACATAACAATTTGTACATACAATAAATAAATAAATGGCCGACTTCATGCCTAGAAACATTAACTACCAGTCAACCAGTGCTTAAACAGAGAAGTACAGGCAGTACAGTAAATAAATGAATTATCAGAACTTGCAAATTTGATCCATTCGAGTCAGTCGCTTAATTGTAAATAAGTGCGTGCAGATAAACACAGCACTGAAAGCTTAAACCATTTGAGCCTTGTGTAAATCCAGTATTATAAATTTTGTTAATAATATCCGACCAACAGCGATGTAGGATAGAAATCGGAGACATATTAATCGGTGACGTTATACACTAGAACAATAAGGATAATAACATAAAATAAAAATGAGTAATTTTTCTTGTCAGTAGATGATTACTTCCACAAAGATATCATAATTATTTTTTGTGATTCACTTGTGTCGTCAAGTGTACGCGGCCGCATTCCTGCGCGCGCGCACCTTACGTCACGCCTGACTCTTCTGTTTGTTCTAAGGTCTTTATTTGATTCCTGCTACTGTTAGGGCTATCAAGATGGATATAATAGGATGGAAAAGTATTTTTTTTACATCCTTTATAGGCGCTATAATAGACCTACTGTACTAGTTGGGGATAATTTCAGGGCTAACTCTGAATACTTTGACTTTCCTACGATGAAACAAAATTGCAAAAAGGAATAAAAATGTATTACCCACCCATGTATAACAAACTTAATTAATGTTCCAAAGTCAAAGACAGGTATTAATTATACTTATAAGGTAAACATCTGCAGATATTTGAAACAACGCACGAAGTTGAAAAATTGCCTTCAAGATTTTTCGAGTTCGTTTGATCTGTTTCATTAAATAAGTTGTTGTTGATAATATCATAAAGAAGAAACATTTTTATCGAATCTTGAAGCAAGCTCGTTTTGGTTTACAAATTAAACCATTATTCAACGTGATTACAGAAAAAAGACGAATAATATTGATGGCATATTGAAAAGAAACAACAGCAAAATACGAAGTGAATTTTAAATTACCATCTCTTTCAAAAATGCAGCAATTTCAGTTAATAAATTTCAATCAATCAGTCTCCATTTATTCCCACGAATAAAATTCATGTTAAATTGATCAATTATGATGATGGATTACATGGGCTTCTTTGTTTGTTGTAAAAGTAAGGCCGCTGGTGTGTGGTGTACGTACTTGTGTCAACCCTAGACACTGGCAAGTAAATGTTTTAGCGTCAAACTTGGAAGATTGATGCAGCAAGTTATGTAACTTGCAAGTTTTTCATAACACAATACACGGTGAACAACAAACAAAAAAGTACAGAACTAGCTGTGCAAATAAGATACATGTTAAATATAAGAGTGGATCTCTTGATTTATAAAAAAAAAGGGATAATGAAGACGATCTAGGTACATTAGAAACTAATACAGATATATAATTTGCTACAAAAAATAAAAAATGGTTATCAATGAAAATGTATTATCATCACAGACAATAACATTATAGCACAGAAACACAGTGGGACTGCGACAGTGGTGGTAGACTGGATAGAAGCAAAATACTGGAAGCTGATATAGCCTGGCTTATGAAAGACTTTTGTCCAGCTGGTAACGATTTAAGGCTGATTTATTAATAACGCCAAGGGTATCACCTGATGGGTTGTGTGCGTTCGGCCGGACATAGTAAGGTGGTTTACACACTTTGGACGTGAGTTATACTTCTATGGTTTTATCGTTAACCCCACAATATGGTAAGTGATATGAATAGCAAAGAGCGTATTGTCTTCCACATTGTCTGTGGTCAGCACACAATTCGGCAAGTTTGAAGCGAGTCACGGTATTATACAAACGTTACACGCATAATGCAACAATGGTGATGGATTGGCTATGGCTTGTTTGCTTACGTTTTGACGTATTAGTAGGTTATGGTGTTAATGAAACCATGCTATGACGTGACAAATATTATGACCGTTGGACTACAAGATGGTCAATAATACTAAAGCAGTAAGGAAGTCATGTAAAGTCAAAGTCAAAAATCATTTATTCAATTTAGGGCAGAAAAATGCCACTTATGAACGTCAATAGCCCCTTACGGAACCAAAACATGTCTCCCTATTTTTTGGGCCCTACTAGCGCTTTGAGACAAGACACAGACAATCTGGCAAGTGCTGAGAAGAAAGTATTGAAGCAGATAGATATGGATGGTAAGTAGTTAAGGGAAATTTGGGATGGGATGAAATTATAATAATAGGCATAGTGTTGACACTTTTCCACTTTGGTATTGGATTAGTAGTTCTTGGTTAACATCAGAAAATGAAACAACTTAATTTTACCCGGGATATGGGTCAATTTTGTCGCAACTGTTAACATTTGTCCTTAAAATTCTACTTAAACGAATAAAAGAGGTTTTTCTAAAAAGAAAATACAAGAACTTATTTTGTTTGCCAGCAATATTATGCTCAAACAACCTGTATTTATAATAAAGTTACCAAAATCCTCGAAATCTACAAGAATTACATAATTGTCACACAAACATCGAACTGCGTGCGTCCCTGTGACTTTGATTATGTTTTTTTATTGGTTCGATTGTCTTACATACCTATGAACTCGTTTAGTGATGTACTCAATGTTCCTATGTGGTTTAGTAGTTGTAAAAAGGTCTCGGTATTTGGATAACAGATACAGTTAAGTACGACGCCCATTCGCCACTGCATTAATCAAACCAAACAATCAGTTTCGCAAGCGCAACGATTAAGATCCCATTGGAACGGTTACCTACTTGATTTTATGGAGGCCCTTGCCCAACGGTGGAAGAGTAATAGGCTGTTAAGTGACCAAGCTAGAGCCCGTGACTCCGTTCGCGTATACTTGGGCAACTTATGAAGGACTTAGAGGTAACCTATATTATTTACACGTATGATTAATGATGACTAATATTCAAATTCATTTGCTTTTTGATGTTACTATCCATATAATATTAGGTCCTTACATATGAAATTGCCGATACTCAATACTGGCAACTTTAACATCAAATATCTTGCGTTTAATTAGGAATTCCAAATTCAAATTTATTTCGAAATAAAGCCAGAAAAATATTGTTTTAAAATTCGTATTTCATTTGTGTTCACATCATTTGTTTGAGCTTCAACATTGCTATAACAACAACTATGGACAAATTGAAAATTCGCGGTTTTTAGGAATACGAGTTCCACCGTGGCACCAGTGCTGCAGAAACGACTCGAAGAAGTAACGACGAGTACGGACCAGGCACCGCTATCGAACGAATGGTACTTTTGTGGTTTCAACGTTTCCATTCTGGAAATTTCGATTTACACAATGAGCCACGTTGACGACCTGATACTCAAATGAATAACGAAGAAATGAAGGCTATAGTGGAAGCGGATCCATCTCAAAATACTTTTGAATTAGCAGCAGCCTTCAGCGTAAGTGACAAAACGATACTTATCCATATGCGCCAAATCGGAAGAGTCAAAAAACTCGAAAATTGGGTACCGCACGAATTGACTGAAGCAAACTAACAAACACGCGTCGCTTGCTGCGTTTCTTTACTCAATCGTCATAATAATGAGGGGATTTTGAACCGCATCGTGACTTGTGATGAGAAAAGGACCTGTACGACAATCGGAAGCGATCATCACAATGGCTTAACCCTATAGGGAACCGGCAAAACTTTGCCCTAAGTGAAAACTGACCAAAAAGAAGATTCTGGTTAGTGTTTGACGGACCAGTGCTGGTGTTATCCACTACAGCTTCTTGAGATCAGGCCAGACGATTACTGAAGACTTGTATTGCCAACAATTGCAAACAATGATGGAAAAGCTTGCCATTAAACAACCGAGACTGGTGAATTACTCACTTAGCTCACTGCTCCTTCAGGATAACACACACTGCACATCAAACGGTCGCCAAGTTAGAGGAGCTGCGACTGGAAACTTTGCGTCACCCACCATACTCTCCAGATCTTACCCCAACGGATTATCAGTTTTTTCAAAATTTAGATAAATTTTTAAAAGCAAAATAAATCAAATCTGATGAGGCAGTCAAAACCGCCTTCAAACAGTTCATAGACTCTCGTTTTTTTCTCAAAGGGATCAATGATCTGCCTATAAAATGGCGGAAGTGTATCGATAACAACGGCGCATACTTCGATTGATTAAATAATAATTTCATTTTAAAAAGTTGGCTCATTTTTTTGATACTGAACGGCAATTTCATATGTGAGGACCTATTACTTTTATATTTTCTTCCCGCAATCTCATCCGCGCATAAGCTAACTCAAATTACAACCTTTAAACCCCTTTTAACATGATCAAAAATAGTATTTTCTCCTGTTCAAAGGATACGGAGTATTTTGGTCAAATGTGCCCCTCATTAATTATGTACGAGTTTATAAACGCCGGATTTTGAATATAAAAAAGTCAAAACACACGCCCAGACCTCATATTTAATGTTGTGTGATGAGTGCGATTATTCGATCAAGAGTATTCTTAGGTGCGTTTAAAAGCTTTATACATTTCTGGTTCTTAATGGGTTATTTAATTCATCTCTAACGGGAATCGTGTTAAAGCTTCTCACAGAAAAGGCATAGCCTAGTGTGAGAGGTTTTGTATTTTTCCCAAGCAAAATTTCAAATTATCTATGCAAACAAGTGACATAGGTACCTAAATGTAATTGCTTGTTGTAATTGTACTTTTTGGTAAATAAAGATTTATTTATTATTTATTTATTTATCTAAAAAATCAAGTAAACGCAAAGAAGGTTAAACAATAAAAAAAATGCAATTACTGGAATATTAGTTCAAATTAATTCAATTAATTTAATTGGGTTACTGCTGTACCTACTGTGCAGCACTGGCATAATAAATATCATTTTAAAATTTACATATTACCAAGAATATACAATATTGGTATTTATTGAATATTTTTTGTAGTCTGTCGGTGAATTCTACCTAAATGGTTTCCACAGAAACAGAAGGTTCCTCAGATTTTTTCTTTCTTTATTTCTGTAAACCGCTATATTATGTTTACTGTGATTATGGTATAGTCCGGTAGTGAGTTTAGAAGCTTTTAGTGATGTAACGAGGTCATCGTGCACACTTTCCGCCAATATTTGCGCTGCCAGTTGCGATACAATATTTAATGTGGTGTTGAAAGGTCGCAGAGAACATTGAGTTGTGTGATAACCATGATAATAAATGGAACATTCTATTAACTGATTACTTTATTTTATTACATTTTAGTAAGTAATAGTCCGGGTGTAACAAAGGGGCTGCACGAAAAATAACACTTTTTTTTTCGCAAAACACCAAAAAACACAGCTGTCAAAAAGAGAGACTAATTTTCAAAATAATTAGAAAAAAAAAGCTGATTCCGAGACAGCCGAATTTTTGAAGGCATTTTGTATGGAGCTGGGACTTAGAACATTTTTCACTAATTTTATATGGAATATTGACAGCCGAATTTTCGATCGTGTTTTGTATGGAGCTGGGACATGTAAAATTTTTCACTTTTTGCTTCCACCTTAGGTGGACCAAACCTAAACCCAGTAAAAAAAATTAGAAGTCCCAGCTCCGTACAAAATGCCTTCGAAAATTCCCCTTTGCTACACCCTAACCCGAAAGAAAACTCAAATAATCGATATAGCCCAAAGAATAAGCAAACTGAAGTGGCAGTGGTCACATTTGCCGTAGAACCGATAACCTATCGGGAGGACGTGTTCTTGAGTGGAGACCGCGACTGGGCAAGCGCAGCGTGGGGCGCCCTCCGACAAGGTGGAGCGACGATATACACAAGGCTGCTGGCAGTGGATGGAAAAGAATAGAGAATCGGGCCCAGTCGCGTGCACTAGAACATGGTCATATTTAGTACAAAATCGAAATGTCAAATTTATAGTGTAGCCATGTTCCAAAATGGCCAGATTAAAAAAATATTTTTGGAGGTTACGAACATCTGATAGCAATCATGACAAATATAATGAATATAGAATAATGGTCAAGCCCATCTAGAGAGAATTCAAATACAAATATATTTTTTTCGAACACAGAGGTTTTAAAAATAGTCTTGGAGCTAAGTAGGTACATCTTACCTTAGAGGCATGCAACATTAAACCATCTAATCATTACATTTTTATCAATTCAAGTAAAATTAACTAATTAGTATCAATACTTAATTTTAATTACTAGACTCAAAATTGCTATATTTTTTTAGTAATATAATTCTAAATTATTATAGCAATCAATCAAGCAACCACACTTGTTGATCCAGTAAGTATGCTTTGTCACTCAAAATGCTATGAAGAGAGAGGAGGAAAATTTGCTACAAAATGCCATCTTTGTTTGCGTGCAACTTTTTTGATTGTATATTTTTTGCTGACATTTTATTTTCAATAATCCTCCCACACTAATAGTACTTCAATAAATTTCTTGTTAATGGTCATACAACATGTTACCATGTGCGTAAAACTTTATAAGTTTTGTGGTATTATGTAATCGATTATGATTGTTATATGATAAGTTTTAACACTTCATAAATTTTACGATCTATACTATACCGGGTGGTATTACATTATGAATTAAAATCGATTTGCCTTATGAGCTCAGAGGTTAAATGTACTTACATATTTTCGAATAAGGAAAGGAACTTATAGCTTTTACTACTTACTGTTTGGTAAGGAAGTTATTTAATATTTTACTTAATAACTTATTGACATCGCAAACTAGGATGGAGTTAATTTGAGTTATCGTGTTGGTAAACAATATGGATACAACAGATCCTCAATTAATCGCCGGATTAGTTGGCTTTGAGGGTATGGTCGTGTGGTTGTGTATGGCGGATAGCTTTAAGTAATTTTCTAATTACTGAGAACAACATGCTTGATTATCCCAAAGGTGGACTGGCAGAAAATACCATTTGATCCACTTTTTGCACACTTTTATTTTGTGTATTATAGATGTCGCAGCCAACTGGTAAAAAATTTCCGTTTAATTCCACGACTAGCCAATTCATTTAACAACGCCACCGCGGCCCTGTTTCATTTTGTTTACAAGATGGTGGCAGCAGCAGGTGTTTTTCGATCGTTGTGGGTTTTTTTTATCATCATCATTTCAGTTATAGGACGTCCACTGCTGAACATAGGCCTCCCCCAGTGACTTCCAGATTGGCCGGTTGAAAGCGGCTCGCATCCAGCGGCTTCCTGCAACCTTTACCAGGTCGTCTGTCCACCTTGTAGGTAGACGTCCTACGCTGCGTTTGCCGGTACGTGGCCTCCAATCCAGAACCTTTCTGCCCCATCGGCCGTCAGTTCTACGTGCTATGTGCCCCGCCCACTGCCACTTCAGCTTGCTTATCCGTTGGGCTATGTCAGCAACTTTTGTTCGTTTACGAATCTCCTCATTCCTGATTCGATCCCGCAAAGAAACGCCGAGCATAGCCCTTTCCATAGCACGCTGTGCAACCTTGAGCTTTCTTATGAGGCCCATAGTGAGAGGCCACGTTTCAGTTCCATATGTCATCACTGGTAACACACACTGGTTGTAGACTTTCGTCTTTAGGCACTGAGGTATTTTGGACGAGAAGACGTTACGTAGTTTTCCGAACGCTGCCCAGCCGAGTTGGATTCGACGATTGACCTCCTTCTCAAAATTTGACCTACCCAACTGGATCACTTGTCCCAGGTAGACATATTTGCTAACAATTTCGAGAGTAGAGCTCCCAACTGATACTGGGTAGGGCGCAACATGGGCATTGGACATGATCTTTGTTTTGTCCATGTTCATCCGAAGGCCTACTTGTTGGGAAACTCGACTAAGGCCATCGAGCATTGTGCCAAGGTCTTCAAGCGAATCTGCCATGACCACGATATCGTCGGCAAACCGAAGGTGAGAGTGAAGGGTTTTTTATGGTGAAATAAATAACCAAAATAAGTTCTCAATGTTATTTATAAGTACAAATAATGGAGTTACCAGCGTCATCAACGTTTTAAGTGAATTACAATTTATTGACATGTAATCAGCTAGCTGAGTGTCGTCTAGCTGTACTGTTAAACGTTGTGTTCAGTCATTCGGCTATTTGACATCTAGGCATGTGGTTGAATGAAGTTGTTCAATATAATGGCTAGCCGTGCAATTAAACGGCTATTTTAACCAGTAGTTCGGTTTCGCTGGCATAGAGCACACACCCTTACCTCTGTATTCCTCTCTGTCGTAATCAAAGCCATGGTGAAAAGTTAGTGATGTCCGTGTATGAGGTACCTACGCCATAACGCGAAGGTCAAACAGACATGATGGGATGAGGCAAGCTGATGGTTAATAGACTTAACGACGAGCAATCACTGCGTTATACAATGCGTGTAACGTGATGAGATAATACAAGAAATAAATAAATATTTGACAACATTACATACATTGCTCTGATCCTATGGTAAGTAGCCAAAGCACTTGTGTTACAGAAAGCAGAAACAACGACGGTACCACAGCAAAATATTTTGGAATTTTGGAGATGCAAACAAATTTTCGCCTCGTCATCGTCCGTTTTTTACGTGAGTGCAGTAAACATAACGCTTTTTAAAGCATGCTGCACATTGCTCTATTTAAGTAGTCTGTAGGCAGACTATACGAAGTAATCGTACGGGGCCTTGCGGATCCAGTATAACAACGCCTTCAGGGCATTGTCGAAGCTGCCACGTTTTTGTAGCGCCTTAGCAATGTTTGCACGCCCACAGCTTCGGTAATCGGTACCATCCCACGCAAAAAGCGGCTGCATTACTGCTATACGGTGTCTATACGGAGTAGCAGTAACATTGTTCTGAGGGCGATAGCTATCAGGGTGGATTGTCCCGTTGGCTATTTAATTAAGATAACACGATCACTTGTACAATATAAGTACTAACTCGACTCGTTTTTAGGTTCCCGACCTTTATACTGAATAAATTAGTAATATTGGGCATATTTATAGAGTAGTCCTAACAGCATGTATTTTAGTCAATAATTTAAAAAAAACAGGATCTTAGAGAGGTATTACTTATACCTCTTACTTGTTCCATTAAATGATATAAGAATATAATAATACTCTTTGAGATTTCGTGCAAGAAAAGGTTTTGTGTTCAACGCTATCCGCTGAAGAGCTTAACGGATCAACAATAGAATGTTTTGTTCCTTTTAAACTTAATTGTGCGATGCCGTGAAGATATTACTTACATCTAAATCCTGAATCTTCACGCTATGTAATTATTCGTATACAGGGTTATTTGTAAATCATCAACAACCTCCTAGGTAGATTCTGGTGCTCAAATACAACAACTTTTACTATGGGACCAACATTGAAATCTAAAAATAATAAAAAATACTGCTACACACTGATATTAGCTGGTAGCGGCTTAGTATGGGGAAGTGAATATTTTTTTTGCGATTTCAA
The DNA here is from genome assembly GCA_963576865.1 of Anania hortulata. Lineage (NCBI taxonomy): Eukaryota > Metazoa > Arthropoda > Insecta > Lepidoptera > Crambidae > Anania > Anania hortulata. Next base: position 20,639,136 of record OY756399.1, on the reverse strand, counting down.
TATTGGCACTATAGAAAAAGTTGTTGTATTTGAGCACCAGAATCAGCCCCTTGGAGGTTGTTTATGATTTAAAAATAACCCTGTATAAAATAATTTTATAAAAATGGGCCCTAGTCTCTGTCTACTTTCATATTCAATTGTACTCAAAGGTACCCGATTCCCAGATCTAGAATCATATCTTTTTTAATAGGCTCGCAAGTACCTAAATCATATTTGATTTAAAACTAAATGGAGAATCATATAAGACGATAAGTTACAATTGCGTTGTGGAAGTTGGACACTTTTCCTGTTTGATATCTTGAACTTAAGTTTATAAAAAGCAAATGATAATCACAACAGAACACTTCGCTACTGTTTCCAAGAACCTTCCAGTTAACTCAGCTGTGAAGGACCTCTGAATGTTCGGTCAACGTCCGCGGTGCCTTTACCATTATCCAGCGAACCGGTCCGGTTTAGCCAAAATGTTCTAAGGTTAAATGTAACATTTTGGTTAGTTCTAAGAAGATAACACGTAAGGAAAACATATAATACATGAAATTCTCAGTAAACTTGCGAATTTTAAATTGCAACTTTTGAATTTAAAAGTGTGTATACACGAATTTGATTGTTGAGGATGCAAGCTGTTGAAATATTAATAAAAAAAATAAAACCGACTTCAAAACACTGAAATGCTAAAAATAATCCTAACACTTAAGTACCTAATCAGATACTTTTGGAGTCGGTGCTAGCCGATGAGAGATTCAATGTTTTTGTTTGCACCGACTCCAAAAGTAACTGATTAGGTACTTAATTGTTAGGATTATTTTTAGCATTTCAGTGTTTTGAAGTCGGTTTTATTTTTTTTAATAAAATTTACTTATTTCATCTATTTTTAGTGATAAATCCTAATCTAACTGCTGAACACCGATTTCATCCCCTAATTTCCTACCCTTAGGGGTGATTTTTATTTTTCAAACTTTTATCATAGCATCTTTGAAGTATAAGCTATTCAATAAAACAAAAATCATCAAAATCGGCTCATATTTGTCGAAGATAGGTAACAAGAACCACAACCAAAATATTATCTGGGTATATATTTGTTGATTTTCTCAAAAAGTTTTACATCAATTTCGATAAAATTTATATGGGACCTCCATGTGTGGGGTGTCCATGTATGGGACCACCTCTGAAGTATGATCTACCAAACAAAAAAAGAATAATTAAAATCGATTCATAATTGGCGGAGTAATCGCGTAACAAACATACAAAAAAAAAAAAAAAAAACAGTCGAATTGAGAACCTCCTCCTTTTTTGAAGTCGGTTAAAAAGTAATTCTAAGGTAATGTGTTTAGTTGATGTACAACAGACAACAGCACGTCAACCTACAACAAAACGTCAAATTTTCTCAATTGATAACTATCTCTAAGTGTAAGACATAAAATTAAAAATCAATTCAATGACCTTTAACTTTTTGGGTAGGTTGACCTGCCGTAGTCTATACCTACTCGTAAATTCGTCTTATTTGAAAAGAAAGATAACTAATATGTAAAAACCTAATATGTAAAATGAATACCTTAAGTAATAACTATTTGTTTAGACTTTACTGCAGAGAATTAGAACTCAAATATTTGTGAAAGCTAAAAATAGCTTTTGTTTTATTTTAGAACAATAGAAAACATATAAAGGATTTTGTTCTATAAGTTAAAAAAATTCTAAATCGGACTCTTCTTGCATGCGCAACTCAGCCATTGTTTAGAAAGAGATAAAGAGACTTAGGTTAAGAAGATTCTTTAGTTGGTTTTTGAAATTCTACATAATAACTTGTGTATTCAAATTCGAACGCAAACAGTTTGTTTAATATTTACTACCGTAGCTAACTTTTTTAAAGCATTAACATATTTTATTTAAGGTTTCTTCAAGTAGTTAATATATTTAAGCCATAGAACGTCCAGTGCTAAACATAGACTTCCAGATTGGCCGTTTGAAAGTTTTATAATTAGACTGTTTGAAACGTTGGGACAAGATTGAAAATAGGTTAGGTCTAAATTTCAGACTGCATAAAGTGGGTAATTCGTTCATGGGAAAATGTATTCTCTTTTTTAACAAATTACCGCAGTCCATTGCTGAACTGCCTATGTATGAATTTAAATCGCATGTCAAGATGATTTTAATGAAAAAAGGTTATTACACTGTAAATTACTATTTAAATGATAAAAATCTATGGAATTAAATACTGCCATGCTCGCACAGGTTCATTTTGTCTTGTAATGTAAACACACTGTTTAAAAAGAGGCTGACAATTGTGACCGAGTTTCTTGCGCTGCTTCTTCTCGGCACTAGCCCACAATATTGTCGCTACCACTAGGGTAAAAAAATATATTGGGACGTGTAAAAGAGCTTAATTTAGGCCTATTTACAGAAATAAATTTGTTTTTATTGGTTTATATTGGTTAACTTAACACTATGATTTACGAACGATTTTTTTACGAGAATCTGAATAATGGAGTTATATTACCTAGAGTATTAACTACATCGGAATTAGTTTAGTTTGATAGGTATTTGAAAGAACTACTATACCTTACTTACTCGCAATTGTAGAAAGATTTAATTTCATTGAAACATAGAGCTCAAATGCTTTGATGTACTAAGGGCTGATTTTTCAAAAGTCAGATGACTATTATTTATAGAATAAGTTTGACATTTGACAGTTTTCGTAGAGAATTGTGTCAAAACGTCAATTTTATTCATTGAATAAAGTTAGCTGGCGATTGAAAAATCGGCCGTAATTAAATTATTAATTGATCTAACATACCGAGTACATTACAACACTCGTGTATTATTACAATGTACACTCTAAGTGTTGTATGATTAAACTGTACGTACCGTTAGTACAATTTAAACAGGATTAATTATGTACAACGTTTGAGGTTATGTTTCGCAATTATGTTGCTGATATTAGCTAATATTCGGTTGTAAATTTGTATTAATTATGGGAGATGAATTTGATGTTGATGGGAGGTAAATTGGGATATTGACACCATTCATAAATAATTCCGAGACATTTCTTTTTTTAAATAACACCTTATCTATTTTTTTTGTCATACTTTTTAATTGTTTCTTGAAATAGTTTTTTAATTGCTTAACAACTAATAAATAGAATATAGTCAGTTGAGTTTGGTAAACAGTGACGTCACTGTCCGCTATTGCCATACAAATTCTAAGGAAGAGGTACGTTTTCACAGCTCATAAAAAGTATGTCAGTTGATTGGTAGTGTCAACTACTCTATTAGTATTAATTATTGCAGAAGTTCAAAGTAATGGACGTAATCTAAAATGTAGCATGCTTATGTGGCAGTGGGCCGGCCTCATCTGTTGCAGAACAGAAGAATGGTGGAGTTCGGGTTCACAAGTGGAGACCACGTCTCGGCAAACGTAGTAAAGGACGCCCCGCAGCTCAATGGACCAACGGCAAGATGGCTGGCAGTAGATGGATGAAACAACCGGTAGATCGTGTTCCTTGGCGCTCTTTGGGGAAGGCTTGCCCAGCAGTGGACTGCAATAGGCTGATATAATAATGATGAGGATGAGAGGTGATAATAGAGGTAGTTCAGTAGTCCGGGTTTCATTGTCTAAGTCGTGGTTTCGATTCCTTGCACGTGCCTTTGGATTTTCCAGTTTTTGTACGGATTTATTTCATTTGCTCGACGGTGAAAGAGAACATCGTGCGGAAACTTGCATATTCAGTTAACACTGGATGTGCGAATGTGATAAAAGTCTGGTTTTTCTGTCAAAGGGTTACGTGGTCTTCCATGGCAATCGCGTCAAATGTCTAGACGTGCTGCGTCTATGTTGGTTTTAAATATTTTGACGAAGTCTTTCCCGGTATAAAAGGTAGCTGTGGCCGAGTTCAAGCCATACAGGGTTACATTTCAAGGTACTGCCAAATTTTAAAAATTAGGTCTATTGAACAATATAAAAATAATATTTTATCGTAATTAATTTCAGTCGTCGTATTTCTGGAGTAATACATACTTATAAATTTCCGAAAAAAAAAGAAAACGCGAGGTGCGCCGTCATACATCAGCGATCACAGGCGTACGCCGACGCCGCTCCAACAAGAACCTCATGCAGTGCACATACGGTGCAATTTAATCGAGGTATTATTTTCCAAATGCAGAATAGAAGAATTAAAAATGAAAATAAAAATTTCTGTTTTTTACGTAGATCGATTTAGTTACTGATTCTGAGTGGTTTCTGAAAAATTGGCACTACCGTGATATGTAACCCTGTATAGATATCAATACTAGTTCAGTGATTTAGCCATGAAAACGCAACAGACAGACAGATAGAGACTGTTCTAGTATGGGAAATTTAAATTTATACATGTGGGTTTAAAGAAAACCTCTAGTTAAAAGTATTAGAAAGTATCTAACTTGTTTATTAAGATTAAACTTCCATTTATAATGTCCCTTAATTATAACCAGTCAAGTTCACTTTCTTTGATCAAAGGGGAGGATATCAGATAGCGAAATTATTCCTAAATTAAAAGAGCAATTATCGATATAGTTAAAGTAGACTCTGCTCCATAATTTCATGAAAATATAAGTTTAAGTTAAATGTATTCAAATTTTTACTTATATACTACAAGTGTCCACTGCACGCAAAACAGTTGACGCATATGATGCGGCATATTATGCCACTGTCAGTGCGTTGGACTTTGTTAGTTTCCTTTTTATTATTTACCAAGAATCATATACATTGACATAATTGACATTGAACGAACAACACTGAAAATCACAACGTTGGTGTTATTTCTGCCACTTAAATCTGGTTACGGAAAATAGCATGCAAATATTATTATTAAATGTTAATGGGAAAAAAGAGAGTTCTGCTTAATCACTACACAGAACTCTTTTAGCTGAATAAGCCAATCATACCTACCGCAATGTAGCCTCAACGTGTAAAGACATGACATGTCACCCGTCTAGATGGAAACCAAGTCGCCCCAAAGTTTGACTCAACCAAGTTGACAAACTTGGATACGTAAGCCATGTTAGGACACACAAAAGACAACAGCAAAATAGGGAATAGAAGTTGTCGCCGTAACCGAACACGGTTACTGCGACCACTCTTATTCCCTTTTATTTTTCACTTCTATTCTACTCCACATTCCACTTCTATTTCCTACTATTGAGTGACTCAGCCTATGCCCTGAGTGGAGTTCAGAGCGGAGTGAGACAGCTACATCTAGATTAATTGTGCAATGGCACACATGGCTAATGAGCCAGGATATTTAATTTATAAAACGGCAACTGCAGTTCCGTGGTCAGTAGTAATTGCTGACGGTAAGGAAACGCGTGTGGATAGGTAACTGTTATAAAATTTTCATTCAAATACATCGCCAATTATAGTTTTTATCCACATTAATTAAAAACATACTAGCTTTAAAAACTAAGACAAAGAGTTACAAAATATTATCTATCGTCATCATCATCATTTCAGCCATAGGACGTCCACTGCTGACTGACTGCTGACTCCCCCATTAACTTCCAGATTGGCCGGTTGGAAGCGGCCTGCATCCAGCGTCTTCCTGCGACGAATAATATTGTCTGTGCCTAGTATAAAATAAGTTAGTATCTGGCTTCTGAGCAATCAGGGCATTGAGCATATAAATGGCCTATATGTAATATAGAATCCTTGGCGTGCAATTTATATAATATAAAGAGGTAATTACACTGATTTATGGTGAAATGTTCTTGCACTTAAAAGAAGATGGTCAACCTCTATTCTTGTAACCAAACTTTTGTTACCTGATAAAGATTTTCATTTTCATTTTAAATTTACCTATTGCCGAAATCATTATCTGCCAATCAACAATGGGCTTGACAGAAATGGTACAGATGCAACAAAAAAAACAAATTGCATATTACATGCTATGTACGAGTACCTACATGCATCATCATTGTCAACCTTTGGAAGTCCATTGCAGGCCATAGGCTTCCTCTAGGGTACGCCAAAGCAAGCAGCTGTAAGCTGATTGTATCCAGCTGCTTCCTGCAAACTTGACTGGGTCGCCAGTCCACCGCGTCTTTCAGTTACTCGCTACTCTCGCTACTCGAGATCCTTTCTTCTATGCAATGTACAGTGTCATCATCATCATCATCTATACGGTCAATCCCGGTTGCGTCCAAAGCCGTTGCTTTGGAGCCCAGGGTCCGCTTTCCTTGATTTGCTCCTCCACTTCGCGCGGTCTTGAGCGTCTCTAGTTGTGAGATCATTGGCACGCATGTCAGCCCTCACAACGTCAAGCCAGCATTTCTTGGGTCTACCCCTTTTGCCAGGACCTGGCGGTGGCGGCATGGCCAGACATTTGTTTCCTACGTAGCTTGCCGGTTTCCGCAAAACATGGCCGTACCAGCGTAGGCGACTCTCCTGCAGTTTGTCTGCAATATCACGGACACGGAGGCTACCGCGGATGCGCGAGTTCCTCACGCGGTCCTTACGCGTGACTCCGCACATCCACCGCAGCATATTCATCTCCGTGACACGCAGCTCCTGCTTGTGTCGCTCAAGTAGCGGCCATGCTTCGCTGCCATATAAAAGAACAGGCCTAATGATGGACTTATAGATCTGTCCTTTAAGCTTAACCGGCATTCTGGGGTCACAAATGACACCAGTCACCTCTCGCCATTTGGCCCACGCAGCAGCAATGCGTGCTTTGACGTCGCAATCGATGTCTCCGGACGCGTGAAGTACAGATCCAAGGTATTTGAACTGGTCCTTGCGCTCGACCTTGTCTCCGCCTATGGGAACGGGTGTTGGATCTGTAGAGTTACAGGCCAGGTACTCGGTCTTCGCCACATTGAGTTTCAGACCACCGCTCTCAAGCGACTGCTTCCACTCGTTCACCCGTCTCACCAGCCTGCCCCTGTCCGCGTCCACCAGTGCGATATCGTCAGCATACATCAGCAGCCATGGTGGCTGCTCATGTGAGTCTCTGATGCTGTCTGACACAACGTCTAATATCACACTGAACAGAAACGGACTGAGGACGGAACCCTGGTGTACTCCGACGGTGATGGGGAACGGTTTGGTGTCGCCAACAGCGGTCCGAACCATAGAATCGGAGCTGCGGTACATGTCCCGAATAATGTCAATATATGCCTCGGGGACCCCTTTGGATCTCAGTGCCCACCAGATCACCACTCGAGGGATACAGTCGAAGGCCTTCTGCAGATCAAGAAAGAGCAAGTGCAGAGGCGTGTTCTTCGCCCTGTATCTCTCCATGACGGTCCTTAGGGCGAAGACAGGGTCCATAGTACTGTTGCCAGGACGAAACCCATATTGACACCCCGAGACATCACACTCCTGTCGGATCCGGGAGTCCACAATCCGCTCAAGGAGCTTCATGGTGTGGGACATGACCTTTATACCGCGGTAGTTGCTGCATTCTTGCACTGATCCCTTGCCTTTGAAGACCGGAGTAATAATACTCATTCTCCATTGGCTCGGGATCAGCCCGCTTAAGAGTATGCGGTTGTAAAGGTAGGTTAGGATGTCCACACCAAGAGGGCCCATCGCCTTCCAGGCTTCGATATGCAATGTACAGTGTAACAGCTTATAATCTACATCAACATTACAAATTTTTTCGACCATTGGGCGTTCTCTTTTCGTCTTGACGTCGACGACGACTGTATACTGTATGTCATGTGAAATATGCCAAACCGCAATCAAAGAAGTATGCTCAGTATTAGCAGATTACAAAGAATTATAAACAAGTCTTATCAGATCCTACACAAAACTAGTAGATGTTACCAATAGGTACGGTAAGTAAGCTGAAGTGGAAATGGACTGGACACATTATAAGAGAAATAGAAAAATTGAACCAAAGTATTATTTTCTGGTACCCAAGAAATAGGAAAAGAAATCGAGGACGTCAATTTAGACGTTAGGAAGATGAAATTAAGGCAGTTGCAGGGAAAATGTGGAAAAGAGCAGCGGGCAGGGGCGTGCATTGGTTTCAGATGGGAGTAGGCTGTGAGTGAAAATTAAGTAAGTTTGCGTGAAACAGTAGGCGATCTCGCGGCAGCCTAACATTGGTTAAATTGCACAGTAACGATCTAAGTTGCGCGCTTTAGTAAGGAATAAGTACAGGTAGTCGACAAAATGGTAACAGAATATTTCGATACGTAATTAATAATTATGGTCAGCTGTTCTGTCGGTTTTTTATGAAGGTAGGCTCTGCATAATAGCCTATATAGGATGCACGCCTCTGGCAGCGGGAGACAGAACAAAATGGAAAGCAATGGGGGGGGGGGACTTTTGCCAAAATAGGGCAAATGGAACAAGAAACCTTAATTAACAATTAAAACACATTATCCGAAATAAAGGCTTTATTATTATTTGTACGCTCTAGGAGTTCACGGGCCAAAAGTGACCCGGTCCTTTATAAGGCTTGCGTGGGGATACTGATCCAACACGTAGAGGCCGTTTTAAGCGCAAATAATCAAACCTGAAAGTGTTACACTGGTGGATCCAATCTCTGACTACATCATGGGATGTAATCAGAGATTATACCCAGCATGTGTACATTAACTATTGCAGCTGAAGACAAATTAATTAGGGCTATTGAAGGAAGATGGAGGGACTGGGTTCTAAGCTATTGATGGAGACTACCGGTCACCTGCCTGGTTCATTATTATTATTATAACAGTATAATAATAATAATGAACCAGGCATGTATTTCGAAGTAAAAATATAAGCACAGAATATATAATAGGTATACTTATACCTACTACTTAGTAAGTAAGTTTGTTGCCGAAGACGACAAACCCTACCAAACTAGTGGTGGCCATTAAAGCTGCCACCATATTTCGATCTTTACGATCTTGGGATAAGATTGAAAACCATTGAAAATAAAAATGACTATACCAGATAAGAATAAACATGTATCAGAGATGTCAGTTCAGTAGGCGGCCATCCTTGAGTTTGAGGAACTGTCCTCAGAATGGCAGGCTGGAATGTTAAAAATGAATGATCGCGTCTCTTAACGGGAAAATTAATTAATAGAAAAAACCTGTCGAGAGACTTAAAAGTTAATGTGATCGGACATTTGCGTATACTATACAGAGTGGTCCAAAAAGTGACGTCCAAATATAGCTCTGGATGTAAAGAATCCAAAAATAAATTTTGGAAGTCACCTTTTGGACCACCCTGTATGTACAGAGGATTTCCTGCCTGTGTCTGTACACCCATATCTCAAACAACTATTGCTTGAACACCTCAACTCAGTAAATGTCTAATATTTAACAGAATAGCTTATTTTATTGCATGACACCTTAATACACGTACACGTACAAGGACCATGAAGATGATCATGACTTATGACACACAATTACTAACGAAAGAAAAGAAAAGAAAAAATATTTTAAAGACAATAATATAATTTTGGCTAATATGTAACTAAGATTATGTAAACTTACATTAATACAAATATTGTACGCACATAATTTTTTTAGCTTTATTTAGTCCAAACTTAGGTAGTTATTTTTTGTGTCCTACCATAGAATACAAGATCACAGTAATCAGAAAAACTTTAACGTCAATTGGATAAGACATAAACATAGGTACTTATAAACGATAAGACATAAAGCGAGCTGTTAAATATTATGTTCGATTTATTTGGGTATTTAAGTTGTTACAACTTCCGAGAGCAACCAAGATGGGTAACAAGTATGCGGCCTTCGAGAACACTATAATTAAGATGCGAGCTTGTTGAAGGGAATGTTAATGGACTTTTATTGCATTAATTACTCCTTAATGACAGGATTGATCTGCACTAAAATACTGGTGGTCAAACATAATATACAATACAGGTTGGCAGTAATGCTGCTGGCAAGGATGGAAGTTTGAAATATAAGCTGACGATCGGGCTCGGTGGCGTGTATGTCGAGAGGCCTATGTCCAGTGATGGACTTGGGTGGACAGAATATGAACCAAAAATTAATAAAACCACAACTGTGGGCTAGCGCCGAGAAGAAGCAGAGCAAGAAACTTGGTCACTATTGCCAGTCTCTTTTTAAATATGTAGCATGTTTACATTACAAGTCACTAAACTTTAACGGTGACTTAAGAGAAATCTAAAGTTGATACGAATAAACTTATTGAATGAACAAAACTGTTAATCAACACTTTATTGTTAATTGACGTCTTTGAGTAGAGCAGTTAGTATATTATATTAATTTCTTTAAATGTAAGTTTCTGAATCTTAACTGAACTGTGTCACATAGCGATGAGTGACCCTCCTTGCTTATAACTCAAGAAGGAAGAGGATTCATCGCACGCAGCTGCTTGTTGCATGCTCGCAACTCGTTTTAAGATCGATTGACGACTTATGGTGTTTAAATATGAAAACCTGAGATGAAAGGTCAAGTGGTTTACCTACGTGTTTCTTAAAGTGTTAACAATTTGACACTTGCAAGAACAATCAGCAAAGTCTTTATCCACTTGTGTATAGGTAAACCACATTCTAAAGAGGTGGTAGAGGTAATTATCAGTAAAAACATTGTAGTTTTCTGTTATTGTAATGAAAAAATACATAGGTAATTATCGCAGTATTTAAGATAGGTGTTAAATATTTTATTATTTTAAACTTTCATTTGCGTTTGACTTTAATCTATCCTGAAGATACATAAGTAATGAAGGCAACGGAGAAGCCAGTTTCCTACTCAGAGAATACGATGACTATTTTCCTCTTATAATCGAAGCAGAACCAATTAAAAACCAATATTATTTATTTGTTTATTTATTTTTCAAATATGCCTATTGCCTTTTGCCTAAATGAAGCACTTTTATACATCCCAATTTTGTTTTTACCCTACCACTGCTTCGAAACAATATTATGGCCTAGCGCCGAGAAGAAGCTGCGCAAGAAACTCGGTCACTGTTGTCAGCCTCTTTTAAATAGTATGCTTACAAGAATATAATAATTCAAATTCAAATTCAAATCGTTTATTGCATGGCACATTAAGTAATAATTAGTTTAGGTGGTAGGTACAGACTAGATATACATGTGACGCCCTGCAAGGGCATAACAATTTCTGAGGGCTAACTAAGTACTTGCCAATTCAATAGATTTTATTTAATAGAATAACAGATAATATTTAACAAATTAAAAAAATAAACTTGAGCTTGAACTTAATATGTACCTGTGCGAGCAGGGCAGTATTTAATTCCAGACATTTTTCCAGAGGAGAAAATTGTGAAGAGGAGATACGAAGTTCGCCGGGACAGCTTGTAAATTATAAATGTAACTTTTGTTATTGTATGTGTTAGTCTGTAAGATATTTATTATATACTGTCATTGATGTACACACTGACAAATGACATTATACATTTGTAATCATTATAATGGCCGAAATATTAAAATCTTATAACAGTAGGAATTAGTAAGAATCCTATTTTTTACCACAGTAGTAGCCTTTACAGAGATTCAGACACATGCAATTACGAAAACACAGGTACTAACTTACCTACTTAATTATTTACCGTATGAATGTGTAAATAAGAATCCAATAATAATTGGGAACAATTTTACAATTACAAAAAAAATCTTGCGCGAAACTACAAGTAGGTAATTTGAGGCGTAATATTCGTTGATAATTAATGTTGACAATGAATACTGGATTTACTCTGTCCTTTTTGGGAAAGCAAACGCCATAATTGCTCTCTACCGATAGCGGTGAACGAAGAAACGTAGAAGCGTACCTAGTCATTGGTGAAGTCACTGTGTACAGTTCGCCTTCCAGACATATATGCAATAATCTAACCCCCGTAACACATAAATAATAATAATAAAAAGAATAAATTGTTTTCACTTTTTGTTTATTATCTATCCCCAAACTAAGCAAAACTTGTACTATGGCGACTAGATAACGGATATACATACTTAAATACTTGTATAAATATCCATGACTCAAGTACAGCACGTCAACCTACCACAAAACGTCAAATTTTGTCAATTGATATTGATCTCTACTTGTCGGACATAAAGTTGAAAATTGCTTCAATGACCTTTAACTTTTTGGGTAGGTTGACCTGCGGTTGACTGTACAAATGCTCGTGCTTATCACATATATCCATACATGACAGAAACTTAAGACATCCAGACAGGCTTGTTTACAATAGTGCACCAAAATTGTCATTTTATCAGAAACAGTGTAATGCAATGTGTGTTAAAGTGTGTAATGCCATCCCAAATGAAATTAAGGTGCTCCCTAGTACATTATTTAAACGAAAACTGATAATGTGGCTCCATGACAAAAACTTTTATAATACAAATGACATTTTTATTACGTAACACTATCTATGTGACATTATGGAATAAAGTATGTACTGTAACTTATGACTTGACATAAAATTTGGACTTAATCATGATTGTGTTTATTAATTAATAACAATGTAGTAATTTGACTGACATTTGTTGTGTAATTTGATCCAATTAATATGCATTGAAATATTGTACATTTAAAATATTTTATTATAATAATTTGCATGCCATCACATTGGTATAATATGAGGAAATGTAATTAATTTTAACATCTTGTAAACCATATTTTAAGCAAATAAATTTCTTTATATTCTTTATCTTTATCTTTTAGTCCAACTCGCACTTGGTCAGTTTTTCGGGTGGTCCTGTTTTTACATTAATTATAAAAAACATTTATTTAGTATATTTTTTGCACAGAGTGGTACTTTTATGATTTTTCCGTTTACCGACTAAAAGTGAATTAAATCTCACGTGCGGTTTATGGTAAATGTTATGAGTCATTAAAACTGGCGAGACAATCTTGGAAGCTTTGTATGTAATTACTGAGACCGAAATTGCTGACCAGACGGATTTATACGACATTATCGACATCTCTTTACACGACCAAAAAGCGATAAAGATCTTGCTATTATCATTTAACATCGTGGAATAAATTAAAGTTAAAAATATAATCTTTCTGTAACGAATTTGAGTGGTTTGCTTATAAAGTTTTATCGTTTTAATTTACTAGTTAAATACATATACCTATATTGATGTCACTGGGGGAGGCCTATGTTCAGCAGTGGATGTCCTATAGCTGAAATGATGATGATGATGACGGAGATTTGGATAATTGCAATTTATTATCTCATAACTCGATTTTGTATTATTACTATTATTATTATTACTTTGAGTTGTGCTTTTCTTTATCTAGTTGTGCGATATATAAAATTGTGATCTTCAATGTATCTTGTTCAATGGCAAATAATTGATTCTGATTCTGATTCATAATATACAGGGTTACATTGCAAAGGAGTGCCAAATCTTTAGAAGTGGCTCAGAATCAGTAACTTTATCGAACTGTGCAAAAAAAACAAGATTTTTTTTCACATTTAATTATTCCAATCCCCTGATAAAAATTGTACACGTCAATAATTTAACACATTCATGAAAAAATTGCACCGTATGTGCACTGCGTCCTTGCTGGTTTTCCGTACTTACCTACTTACGCCTCTGATTTGATCAATGACCGCGCAGCTTTCGCTAACTCTTTATTGACTTTATTTTCGTATATTTTAAAGTAATTTATTCCGTAACATACGATTATTAAAAATAATAACCATTAAGACGCTTCTTTATATTGTTCCCTAGATGTTATAGTTTAAATTTGGCACCCCTTTGCAATGTAACCCTGTATATAAATTATTTAAATGTGCGTAAGTCATGGCATATTAAAAACTAGCACGCGTGATCGCGTTAAATAACCAAGAATTCCGCACGAAATTAGTGAAAATCCGTTGCATCGTGCGGCTTTTGATTCGATTATCGAATCTGTGGTGTGGGGGGTGTCTCTGGCGAGGCGGGAGTGGGCGTGGCCGGTCGATAGCTGAATGTGGCTGAAGATCGGAGAACTTATTACGTAACAGTGGGCCATCTTACTGCATTTTACTTTACGACTGCTTCAGAGGCATAACTAAACGCTGAACTGTACCTAAGCATTGTTATTATTACGCTAAATTCTATTTATTTATTTTATTTATTGGAAAAGATTCACCAGGAACATATCAGTAAACATTACAATTCAGAGTGATATGAGTAACATGTCATTATGTAGTTATTCTATACAAAAAAACGACCCTAATTCGATAGATACTCTTTATTGCACAAATAATTAAGGTTTTACAAACTCTTATCGCCAAAAGCGATCTCTTCTATAAACTACTTGCCCGTCTACGATTTCTTGGCGCAATGGAATTCATACTCGGTTTAAGTTAGCAGTGTTGTTGTCAAACAACAGAACAAGGTTGAAGTAATACTATTCTATAATTTTATGGCTAGACAGTTCGGCACCTTTCTTGACAAACTTATCACATGGATCTAAACACCGGTATTAGATTGTTTCAACGTACCGGTTAAGTTGAATCTTATGATAATAAAAATGTATAAGTAACAATTGGAGATGCGTGCAGAGCGGAATTCGAATAAGAAATGACCCAACCCGCGGTGTGAAGCTAAATAAATGAAAAAAAAAACATAAAATAGCAATTACGCTGACCCACGGATTTACACAGTGGTAGCTTAATTGAATTATAGAAATAAATAAACTATGCATTTACTGCGCTTACATTACTTGTTTTGTTAGACATTGCAGCATGTAACGATGATCAAGACCCCAGAGAAGTAAACCGTAGAGTGTTAGAGGCATAAAAAGTCATGGATAAATATGAATAACGCTTCGTGACGTATTTAGAAAAACAACTGACTACTTATAATTTTATAAAAAAGTTTTTTTATAAATATAGGAAAAAGTGACGAGGGAGTAAAATTTGTATGTCTTATTTTTTGGAGGATATTATGTATTTATATTACGTTTATCCTGGAAGACATAGGGGGAGGCCTATGTTCAGCTGTGGACGATTTAACAATTATTTATTTGCAAGCAACAAGTCAAATAGGCAACATCTAGTCTTTACTAATAACAAACATCTAAAATAATGAATTATTTTCGGTGTTTTTGTATAAAACCGCGACGGTAGGTTTTTGGTCTATGTGTGTAAGAATGAAAACACATTTTCTGTGAATAACAGGGTCTTTGCCTTTGCCGTACGGTTCTGCAAAGCAAAACTAATTTATCTATGAATGGTATTTTACCTACTTTTTAGGGTTCCGTAGCCAAATGGCAAAAAACGGAACCCTTATGGATTCGTCATGTCTGTCTGTCTGTCCGTCTGTATGTCACAGCCACTTTATTCCGAAACTATAACAACTGTACTGTTGAAACTTGGTAAGTAGTTGTATTCTGTAAACCGCATTAAGATGTTTACACAAAAATAGAAAAAACAATAAATTTTGGAGGTTCCTCATACTTAGAACTGAAACTCTTTTTTTTTTCATCCTATACGTGTATCTATGGATAGGTTTTCAAAAATGATATTGAGGTTTCTAATATAATTTTTTTCTAAACTGAATAGTTTGCGCGAGAAACACTTCCAAGGTGGTAAAATGTGTGTGTCCCCCCTTGTAATTTCTAAAATAAGGAAACTAAAAAAAATATGTGATGTACATTACCATGCAAACTTCCACCGAAAAAGTGCTAAGTAGTTTTTTTAATACGTCATAAATCGTAAACCCCAATTTACCTTTCGTAATGTTATGGATTTCATTTTGCAATAAAAATACCATAACTATGACTCGATTGTCGTGATGGGTGAACTTTTACTTGTATAGGTACCTACAGGTTTGTACGGAACCCTCGGTGCGCGAGTCCGACTCGCACTTGGCCGGTATTAAATTATGCTTTCCCGGGGCCTCGGGTGAAGGGTGCCAGCGTTTTTGTCGTTTTACTTAAGCTTGTCAAACAAAGTTGTCAGTTGCAAACAGACATAGTTTTTGTAGATTTAGTTCAAATGTGGCGAGTCTAGACTCTAGACTCTAGACTATAATAAAACCTAACCACTTAGTTAAGTACCTACTTAATAACAGTAATATTTAATGGTTAAGCACTTAATACATATAAAACCTAGACTTATAATAGTGTTAGTTTCAAACTAGTCTAGTTAGTACGTGATATGAAAGGGCAGGTAAGCTACCTAATTACCCTCAGTAAGCTCCCTAGAGTGTGGTTACGTATTTATTATTCAGTACAGACACATACAACAATGAAACACTTATCTAAGAATACCTAGATAAAAAGCAGACTGTTATTTTTTACTTTTTTAGATTATGATAACAATGAAACATAAAAGCTTGTTCATTTAAAAAGAAACTTCGCTTCATACTTGGTACAAGGCTATATTCCCTTGTTTCGCTTCGTTTATGTTAAGATCACAGAGCGCCTGTTTCGCGCCTTCAGAATAAAAATCTTCATGAGAACTCATTGCTATTTAGTACTGTGAGGCGTTTCTTTTAAATTGGGTATCATTTCAGTGAGCACTGAAGATAGCCGATAGGTAATCTTGCTGAAAATAGATTTTATTTAATATTCATCATTTCAGCCATAGCACATCCACTGCTGCATATCGGCCTCCCCCAATGACACTTATTGGGGGATTGCCAATTATACTCGCCACGCTTGGCAGGCGGGTTGGCAACCGCAGTTTTTTATAAGATTTCGCACGCAGACGCTGCTGCCCGTCTCATGCTACAGGAATTAGTTGCCTTTTACGACACGCCTCCTATTGGCGGTGGGGAAGTGTATTCTTTACGGCCGTCCCCACACGGCACAATTATTTATATTATATTTAATATTAAATACAAGAAAATCTGTATCCATAGAATTTAGATTAGTGACTTGTCGAAGACAGGAACTGACACAAACGTGAAAAATCAACACTAATATCATATGCATTGTATTGTGTAGGTATATTTTGTTCCATGCAACATGTTAGTAAAGCTTAGGACTAAAATATAGAACTATAAATTCCGAAATTATTAGTTATCTTCTATCTTCTATTGCTAAAATAAAACAACTTTTTCTATGGAACCAACATCAAATCATATAAAAAGTCTCTCCATACAAACTGATGACATCATCATCATCATTTCAGCCATGTCCACAGCTGAACATAGGAATCCCCTACTGACTTCCAGATTGGCCGGTTGGAAGTGGCCTGCAGACGTCTTCTTCTGTAATCTTTACCTGGTCGTTTGGCCACCTTGTGGGTGGACGTCCTACGCTGCGCTTACCGTTACGTAGTCTCCATTCTAGAACCTTACTGCCTCATCGGCCGTCAGTTCTACGTGCTATGTGTCAGCTGATAACAAAACCGCACACACGGTGATTTTTTATTGTCCTATAGAAAAATTTAATGTTTTCTAGACGAAGGATTTTTGCGGCTCCAAAACCAATGCAAATTTACAGTGTATGTATAGATAGGACATGGCTTAATTATTTCCAACATTTAAAACTTTCCAAGTCGTAGCTAATTACGTTATGATATTATAGAGCTCGTGAGCTAAATACAAATTCCTTTGGGTTCATATTGGACATATTTTTAGACTTTCATCCAAATGAGGCGCGTAATTTTCCACATGTTTATTATGTTTGCGACTGGGTGTCGCGTCCAATTTACTGGCAATATTACACACGCTCGGCTGAACTGAAAGATGGATTACTTTTGTATTCCTTTGTATCAAAATTACTTGTATGTTTAACTTACTTAGAACTTTTGAAATAGCACGTAGAACTAAATAAATAATTTAATTAACCAAATAATTGATAGTAGGTATAGCAACTCATCTTGCTAGTATATTTAATCAGTATATTATCAATATCAATACTACCAGCTCTTAGTAAAATATTTGAAAAGATAGTATTCAATCAACTCTTACATTATAACATATTCGAACTAAAAAACTATTTTTCACCTATGTTTCACCAAAGGTAGAAACACAGCGGATGCGGGAATTGCACTCATTAACAGTGATCGGAATAGGTAGATTGATTTGGGGTCAATGATCTCAAACATTGATGTTAATATGGACATGCCTCTGGATTCCGGCATTTATTGGTATCAGTTTTTGAAAAAAAGGAATATCGATATTATGCTAGCAATACCAAAGTACATCAAATCAATCTACCTATTCCGATCACTGCTCATTAAGCATATCTTCGATAAGCAAGATCAATTAGGGGTTTTTTGTGATTTGTCTAAGCCTTTTGATTGTGTAAATCATAAGACATTATTAATGAAATTAAGGCATTATGGTGTCTTGAATTTTTTTAAAATTTTTTTTTATTTAATATCATCAACATTTCACTGTCATTACAGGTAAGTCCTAATGCGACCGTGAAGTGTTTTTATTTGTTTTTGTGACAGTGAATTGTTAGATCCATTATAACCCTAATGTTAAAGTTACAACTTAACCTCATCTTCGTATGCAA
This sequence comes from Anania hortulata, assembly GCA_963576865.1. NCBI lineage: Eukaryota > Metazoa > Arthropoda > Insecta > Lepidoptera > Crambidae > Anania > Anania hortulata. The sequence continues at coordinate 20,620,747 of OY756399.1, read as the reverse complement.
AAACTACTGCAATTATTCTTTAACAGAAAGTAGCACTACAAACCAGAGAAATATGTACGTAGAATATTAGATAAAAGTTTTGTAAATTAAATCATACCTACCTATAAAAGTAGCTCGTCTTTTGTTGTGTTATATAATCCAAACTCTCCCTATTTTAACCAAATCCGTGTTGCAATTTGGGAGACAATATAATGTTTGGTTTATCTCAGGAATAATATGATCGCAGATAAGTGACGCTGCGGCCATAGCAATCGCCCTTAACGAGGGGGGAGCGTGGCTGGCATACTGATGCGATGCGTAAGAAAGTCTACGGCTTAAATTGCAATCATTTGCGATTAAAGAGTCTAAAAAAACTTTCACCTTGGCCATCTTTACTTCAAAATAAAATTTCTTACAACATTTCAGACATCCGCGTCAAAAACGTGTAACAAACAACACAATTTTTGATAAATTTATATTGCACTTGCTTAGCACGATAGGTGTTATGATGGGCTAGTTTCCTAAAAAAATCTAATTAGTCCGTCAGTTGGATCAACAGAAAATAATGGACACGTATTTTTTCTTTTTTCAAACAAACAAAAAATTATGAAGATATAGCCCGTTAAAGATCCACGTAACTAAAAAGTGTTTTTTTTCATTGCTAAAAAGTGACGCAAGGCGTGACGTCACGTGCCCCTATTTCCAAACTTTGATGCGCTTTATCTTCGTCATTTTTTGTTTTATTGACAAACGACAAAATATTGTTCCAATATTTTTTGATAATCTAACTGACGGACTAAGGCCCGATTCGACCAAACACAAAGTTAAACAAGTTTAACAGGAATAACTTTACATCTTGAATTTACTTTTTGATAACTTTGTTTAAATTTTGTAGGATAACAGAATGCCAATGGTAGATTATACAACTTGACATTTTTAGGTGACAAGAGTAGATTTGACAAGTGACAACTTTGACATTTACTTAATCTCAGTTTAATTTATACACTGTCAAAATCGCCCGTTTTAATATTTTTCATAGATTAGTGGTTGGTAGAATGAAAAATCAGCTTACTCTAGATTAAGCAGTGGTATACTCTCAAGTTAAAACTTACACCAGCTTGGTCAAATCTGGTCTAAATGGAATAATATTTTTTTGACCCAGGAAACCAGCCTATTATGTAGAACGGACGACATTTTAGAATTCCGAAAGTACATACCTCAAAAGGCAAAAAAGAATCACATAGATTTTGGAGGTATTTATTTATTTTATTTTATTTTATTGGAAAGGTACAACAACAGTACATATATATAAACATTTAAAACTAAAACTACTATAACATAAGCTTCTTATATATATACCTCTTACAGGCGTACACGGCATTTATAACAAACAGTACTTGTTAGGAATTTATACAGAAGTTACAGTAAGGTAGCACGCTTATTAAAATAATAGAATTATTGGTTTAAAACTCCTATACCATCTCAGTCTTCACCGCTCAGCAATTCGCGAAGATTTGCTTTAAATATCAAGTTATTTAATTTAGGTATCAAGTTGAAATTAAACTTGGAGCTGTGATTAAAATCAAACTTCTAAGTCAACGCAATCACAAGATACGGTCGCTTAGGAATTAAAGGCTACTTCCCGTTGATGTAGAAACTTACAAGATGTAAGTAAAGGTATCCGAAAACCATAAATTTGTTGTAAAATCTAAAAAAAAAGGGTTCCCACGATGGCCAAAGAACAAGTTTGTACGGAACACACGGTGCGCGAGTCCGACTTGCAGTTGACAGGTTTTTTTATGAATTATTTTGGACCGACCATTTTAAGTTAAGAATCCAGTTCAATCCAATACGGTTCCAAAACGGTACGGCTTCTCTAATTAGGTTTCATCTGAAATAAAAAGCTTAGGTATTATTACATATTTTCGTATACAGGGTTACATTGCACTGTCGTACGAACATTATTCATTTTAGACGCTACCAAAATAACAGATAAAAATCGAGTCAGGATACTCGTAAAAGACATCTAAATCTAAAAGGAATGGAGACATTTTAAGAATGTTACCATGGTAACAGACATGTCTGTGACACAGGAAAATGGAGCATGCCTGATGAATGACATTGTATGTCAGATGATCCTACGCAGCTTCGGAAAATCTGCTTATTTGAATTCGCTTCATAAGAAGAAAAAATTCATCTCGGGTGATGTAAAAAAAATATATAAAAGAAATAATGTTTTACAAAACGTGTTTTGACTTTTTGAAAGCTTCTTTGAGCTTTAATTTAACGAATCAGCTTTATTTGCGTTAGCTTCTAAACAGATAAAAGAACCACGAACCAAAACATCATCTGGGTATTTATTTAGATGTTTGTTGATTTTCTAAAAAAGCGGTTAATCAATTTCGATGAAATTTATATGGGACCACCTCTAAAGTATGAGTATGAAGAATTGCGTATCATATATTAAAAACACAGTCGAAATCAGAACCTCCTTCTTTTTTTAAGTTGGTTAAGAATATTATTACGAGTACAAAAGTCTAAGGGACAGGATGGAAAAATATCTCTTATAATAAAAAAGGCATCGAACCTAAGAGGCATACCTCAAGTTGCAAGTAACCTTTAGTACCGTTATTTTGTTTGGTGTACACCTATGGAATATACGTTAATCGATAGAGAAAATCCCTGATTGTGATTGAAAAAATTGTTATCCCTAATAAATAAAAATAAAATAAAAAATAATTACAAACAACAAATACTTACTCTTTGGAAAAATGACGTAAATTATATACTTTGTTCAGAATTTCAAGGTGAACATGTAATATTTAACACTTTTATTTTCATAATCAAATTGAAATTCTAAAAAACGTACATTATAATTTGGCAAAGAGTATTTGCTCTTTGTAATTATTTTCTCTTTCGATTAACGTATGTTTCATAGGTGTACACCAAAATAACGTTATTTAAGGTTTCTTGTGACTTGAGGTATGCCAGGATCCATACAAAAAATTTCGAAGTCTTTTGACACTATGTGTTAAGTAATACATATTTGGACGACCTCATTGGCTTAGTGGCGCTGCGATTTGCACACGAATGCACAGGGTCCTGGGTTCAATTCCCGGTTCGGGTCAATTCAGAAAACAAACCGTTTTTAAATTCTATGTCCAGAGTGGACTTCAAATTGCTAATAATGATCGCATGTTAAAAGACAACACCTGAAAGGTCCCATGTAATAATGTTAACCACAATTAAAACATAACTAATCCAAACCTTAATTTGAACTTTAAACTGTTAACATAAGAACGATTTTGAAACGACAGTAAGTATACACTGAACGGTTCCCTGCATCATAATAAGTAAGTCATCTATTCTTGCAGCAAAGGAACACAAGACTAGACTAAATTACTCTTTATAGTATAAGACAATAAGGTTTTAAATCGTATAACAACCATTCGTGGGTCTGTTCTGGTGTTAATCCGGTAAATGTCGGGTCCGCGCTGGGTAAGTTTGTTAAGCCTCACACGCGTATTGAAAAGATCCTGAGCTCGACCCTACCTTTATCCTATTAAAATATTAAAAAGTTTACATTCCAGAGTATATATATATTTAATAACGCTTAGAGTTGCATACTTTTTATTGCTCACTACACAATACAGTTTTTTTTAATTTGAGGCGGTCATACCTTTAATAATAATAATATAGCCCATTTATAGAAATAGAAAGCATTTTGTGTCAAACACACGAAAAAAAAATACATGACAATAAAACAATGAAGGATTTCTGCCTTCCTAGCATGATCACCAAAACACGAATGATATGTTATGATTTAGCGATATATCGACACCAACTTTGAAAATATGATAGATATAGCCGCCATGTTGAATCGCCGTGCCGGTGACGTCACATATTATGATCGCTGTTTCAATAAAAATTCAAAATGGCGGCTTTATCTATCATATTTTTACAGTTGATGTCGGTATATCGCTATATCATATTATAGCATATCGTGTTTTGGTGCATGAGCACCAAATGCTAGGGGGGCTGGTGTGTCAAAAAGGTTCCTCTCTCTGTCAGCTCAGCAGCTCAGCATTTGTCGTGACAGACAGACTTATCACGACGCTGATTTTCGGCGTTTTTTTATTCCATTTCTTTTATTTTTTACATTTACAAATGAAGTTGGTAATGTTAGTGACTTATTGTAGTTATTTTGTGTTAGTTCACAAACAACTGACCCAGTAGTTTCTGTTTAAAGGAATGTATCTCGATTGAGTATAGGCCTCCTCCAGAATCTTCCACAATTATCTGTTTCTGCTCATAAGCATCAAGTCTAACCCTGCAATCTCTATTAGATCATCAGTCTACCGTTTGATTGGTCTTCCAACTCTTCTTTTGCCTAGTATTGGCCGTTTCCTTCTTGTGAATTAGAAATGTAGGCGATCTAAAAGAAATATAATTTATAAGATAGAACTAATATCTAATATCTATTAAAATAAATAAAAATCTAAAAAAGAGAAATTGTGAAAGTCTAAGTAGGCTTCCCTCCGAGCTTACTTAAATGCCACTAAATTGAATTTTGTCTGGTTTGTAAGAAATGTTACTCACTATCTTTGATCACAGCGTCCTAGTTTTTAGTCAGATTTAAAGACATTATTTTATTTTCCATCTTATTATCTTAGCGACAAGGTATAGGGTTGGTTAGCCAGATGTTAATAAATCTAGTCAGATTTAACGTTGTCTAACAGTAGAGAGAAATGGACCACAACATAAGATAAAACTAGTAGAACTACTCCACCATGACGACCGCTTATAAACTTATTTAAAATACATTGCTTAAAAATGCTTTTGTAATTAGGTTATTATTTTGACAACCTGCTTAGAGTAAAGTCGACCTTTCCGCGCTACATTAATAGGCTTGAATTAACAGTGCTGGGCGCTGGCAAAGTTGTACGGAATTTCATTGCTATTGAGTTTTTCCCTTTGAAAATCCAACATTGTCGAGTTTTGTTTAAAAAAAGCAGATGCAAAAATATTTTATTTAGAATTTGGCTGTATTGTATAGAGCCTGTACCTACCTGTGCTGCCTGTACATTAACAAAAAACAAAAGTAACTTTAATTTTATCTATTATTACTTTAAATACTTATTTCTTACTTTACTAAGCTGGTTTTAATTTAAATTATTATTTGAGTAAAGCACTATACAAGCCTTGGTCCGCAATGACTGTGTTGCCAACGCTATGATGACCTTGAGCTAAGTTTAGCTGTGCTTTTGGCCTTCAAGCTTGGTCATCATTACAACCCTTAATTGCTCCCCTTTGCTATTAGGAAAAACCCATAACATTCTTGGTCATTGTACCCGTAACCATACCATATATGGCGCGCTTTACATCATCATCATCATAATCACTGTTGGACATAGACCTCTTCCAGCTAGGTCTTCAGTTATTCTTGAAGGTTGTTCACCCAGTATTATCACAATGTTCAGGTTTTTCTTCTAATATTTTCTCTAATGATGAAGCAGGTGGTATAAATTTATATGCACTAAGATTATGTTATGTTCAAAATGGACGCAGGCCTACTGTGCCATTTTAAACTGTGACTAGATCCTTCAAACTGTTTTTGTGAGCTTAATCAGCGTGTCACAGAACTTTTACGAGCTCTTCTGTTAGATAACGTAGTTAGAAAGTATCTCGAGAAAACATTTTTACAAATTGGCATTTCTTTGGCAGAATTAATGATAATCTTTGAATGTTTATTAGTAGCATTAGGGAGATTTTTGGGTCCTTTGTCAGTAAGTTATTGTGTAAGTGTAAATTATGATAAAACGAGCCGAAAATATGTGTCGAACGAACGACCCGAAATAAATGGAAAAAAAAGATTCCAACTGGCTAGTTTTTATGCTCATTGTGTTACTTAAGTATGCATTTTTTTTCCTTTTTTATCTTGCAAGAGCGTAGCCAATGTCAAGTATTTTTTATAAGTAGTTGTTCGTTTTTTTTGTTTTGTTTTTAGGCATTGTAAAACACACTATTAATAAGCTTTATTATTTTATAGCGTAGCGCTTGTAAGTTAAGTTTCCATTTTCTACTGTGCTGTTCCCACCTGTCAAACAGGCAATAAGAGACACCCTCGGGTTCAGTGGCGCATGCGCGGCTCCATCGACCGCCATTTTATTTATGTTACTCCTACACCACACGTATTCGGTCGGAGACGGAGCGACATTTTGTACGAGACGACTTTTTTCGTAACAATGTTTAACTAAAGTCTAAACGGTGACTTTTTATTCGTTTTGAAGCCGAAAAATTTACATTTCCTGCTCAAATCTAACAACTTTTTCTATAGAATCAACATCTAAATCCCAAAAAACTTTACTTTCCCATACAATTCCTAACAGCTATTGTTAATTTTGTATAGGTCGGCATTTATTTGAGATTTAGGTGTTGGTCCCATTGGAATAGTTGTTGTATTTCAGCACGAGAATGTAATTTTTTTGACTTCAAAAATCAACAAAAATGTATTGCGTAGAAACCGACTTGAATAAACAAAAGAAAAAATACAGAAGAATCTATACAGGGTGTTTTATAATTCAGTGCTCGTATCAAAGGAGGGAAATGTATTTATCAATACAAACAACAAAATTTATGGCAATTTGACATATGTATGGAATAGATGAACACATTATGTAATAGAAGAGATCAGAGTTTGGAAAACAAAAAAGAATTAAAAACTCATGTTTCCTCGCTGCGATGTAAAACTAAAAATCCGAGTGTGTAAATCGCACCTACCCGCATGAATGAGTTATGTCGCGTTTTGAGCGGCTATCATAGCTTACACTTCGCGAAATATACGCAAAACATTTCTATTATTATCTCATTGAAATTTTTGTTCCGCTACGACGCAATAGAAATTTCGTTGGTAATGAAAACCAATAAACCAATTAAACTATTCTATTCCTGTAAATAGGACTAAATTAAGCACTTTTACATGTCCCATTTTTTACCCTACCACTGCCTCGAGACAATATTATGGGCGGGGAGAAGAAGCAGCGAAAATAATGGCTGTACTTAATTCGAGACATTTTTGTCATTAAAATTTTACTTTACTAAACTTTATTAAAATAGTTTACTAACTTTTTTGAATAAAATAATCTTAACATGCGATTTAAATTTTAACGTGGGGAGTTCAACAATAGTAATCTACTATTTTTCAACCGACTTCAAAAAAGGAGGAGGTTCTCAATTCGACTGTATGTTTTTTTTTTTTGTATGTATGTTACGCGATTACTCCGCCAATTATGAATCGATTTTAATGATTCTTTTTTTGTTTGGTAGATCATACTTCAGAGGTGGTCCCATATAAATTTTATCGAAATTGATTTAGAACATTTTGAGAAAATCAACAAATATATACCCAGATAATATTTTGGTTGTGGTTCTTGTTACCTATCTTCGACAAATATGAGCCGATTTTGATGATTTTTGTTTTATTGAATAGCTTATACTTTAAAGATGCTATGATAAAAGTTTGAAAAATAAAAATCACCCCTAAGGGTAGGAAAATAGGGGATGAAATCGGTGTTCAGCAGTTAGATTAGGATTTATCACTAAAAATATATGAAATAAGTAAATTTTATTAAAAAAAATAAAACCGACTTCAAAACACTAAAATGCCAGCCGATGAGAGATTCAATGTTTTTGTTTGCACCGACTCCAAAAGTAGCTGATTAGGTACATGTGTTAGGATTATTTTTAGCATTTTTGTGTTTTGAAGTCGGTTTTATTTTTTAAAATAAAATTTACTTATATTCAGTATATTTATTTTAAATGTAAAATTGTGTATGATTTTGTATTCTTTTGCAATTGAAAGAACTTTTATGCATTCATTCAAGTACCCACAGGAGACGTAGATGGTTAGACAAACTGCGAAAATTGGTGTACCTAGGTCCTACATTATTTTATTTTATCGTTTATATCAAAAAGTACATTTAAGCAAGGGGTATACATTTTTTAATCACCATTCACACGCTTTATTTGCTTTATTTGTTGTTGTTCAGGCAGCACATTATTAGTATTTAATTGCCAAATTGTTTTTATGACATCACATAGCCTATGTCACCCGGGAGAATGCAAAGATTCTAACGATACCTTATACATCAGACTTGGTTAAGGCGTTTAGTCCTTATAGAGTAAAGAATCTTGCACACATACATATACATAAATACATGAATCTTAAAAACATTCCTTTTTGGGCAGTCATACGACTTTCTATACAGAAAAGATCATCATTTACAAATAAGGAAACAGAACAACAAAGAATAATTTGCACTCATTGTAGAAATCATCATGTCAGCCATAGGACGTCTACTGCTGAACAAAGGCTGAACAACCTATGACTTATCATCGGGGGATTGCCAATACTCGCCACGCTTGGCAGGCGGGTTGGCGAGCGCAGTTTTTTTATAAGATTTCGCACGAAGACGCTGATGCTCGTCTTGTGCTCAGGAATTAGTCGCCTCTTACGACTTGTAGAAATGTGTTGAGTGAGCTAAAACGGTATCTAGCAGGGTTCTTCAGCGTCTTATTTAGAAAAAGGTTGATGAAGAAGGTGAAAGATAGAACCGAATCCTTTTCTAAGAGTAGGTGTCCCCACTGAACAAGTAATGACTACGTCAGGTATTCCTTCACCTAGTGCCTGTCATTGCGGTGTTGGGAACTCTATATGTGATAATTGTTTACAAAATATTGGGCCTCGACATCATCATCATCTTCATTTCAGCCATAGGACGTCAACTGCTAAACATAGGCCTCTCCCAATGATCTATCATCGGGGGGGATTGCCAATACTCGTTACGCTTGGCAGGCGGGTTAGCGAGCGCAGTTTATTTTAGAAGATTTCGCACGTAGACGCTGCTGCGCGTCTTGTGCTACAGGTCCTGTTGGCGGTGGGGAAGTGTATTCTTTATGGCCGTCCCCATACAGCACTCGGATGGGGACGGCCGTACAACCAACAGAACAATGGGCCTCAACATGCGTTATTTATATCTTTGCTCCAATTTGGTCAGAAGATTAATATAAATTTAAAACTGTCAAGATTATAAGCCTGTTAGGTTAAGCATAGCGTCTGGCAAGCAATATCCGGATGCCCGGATTAAAAATACCCGTCCGGTTCGGACGGCAAAAGATGTTCAATAATTCACGCTCGCAGGTTAGTGTGGCATAATGGAATGCTAACGAGAGATGGGGTTCATTTGCTTTGAAATATTGATGGCTCTAAATCTTGTGGGACACTGAAAGATAATGCTTTTAATTTTAATATGAGACTGGCTTTGTCCTAATGGACTGTATGTCCCAAAATCCCAAAAGAGCGCCATGCGCCATGCGCAACGAAATTTAGTATTCATTTGCAAAGAGTTAAGAGAAAAAATACAAAAAAATTACCTTCAAACTGTAAACAAATAATTTGTTTGAAAAACATTTTTTGACTCATGTTTACAATTTTGTTTAAACTATACTATATAACTTGGTAAGCCTCCGTTAAATAAAATAATCTTCAAATAATCGATTATTATGTATTTTGTAGGTATAATTATACAATCATTAATGTAAGATAGTATATAATATATGTGCTAGTATAACACAGTAAATATGTATAAGTTCAATAGTTTTAGCTAAGGTAGAGACCAAAAATTTTAGCAAAGTATACAAATCAATTTATAAACATTTAATTTGTGTTAAGACATTAATTTTCCTAATAATAATTAATATTTCACTTATATGAGAAATTAAAACAGTTTACTCAATAACTTATTTACACAGCGTTAATTAATAAAATAATAACAAAAATAACATTAATTATATTTCCTTACACTAATGCTTCAACAACCTCAGTTCGATTGATACTCGTAAGTTCCGTTCAAATGTATCCAAATGTGTACCTTTAAAAACAAGTGTCTGTCACAGGATGGGCTATTGTACTGGCATAAGGTCTCTTTTCATTGCAACAACACATGGAAGTATAATTTGGTATGGTGTAGGTACAATCATTTTCATCATCATTATTTTAGCCAGAGGACGTCCACTGCTGAACATAGGCCATCCATTGACTTCCAGATTGACCGGTTAAAAACGGCCTGCATCCACCGTCTTCCTGCAATCTTTAACAGGTCGTCTGTCTACCTTGTGGGTGGACGTCCTACGGTGCGATTGCCAGTACGTTGTCTTTATTTTAGAACCCTTCTGCTCAATCGGCCGTCAGATCTACGTGTCATGTGACCTACTGCCACTTCAGCTTTCTAATCCTTTTGTTTTATTGATATTGTTTACGACAAGCATTATTGACAAAGAGCTGGCAGAGATTTTATAATGATTGAAATAACTTTAGTTGTGTTCTTGAAACAACAAATTATGATATTCCAGCAGCTAAGTGGCATAGTAGTCTGTTTATTATTCAAATTCAAGGCAAATTATTCAGAATCATGATTTCAGTTTAAAGTTTACTCCCAAACTCAACGGCTCAGTCGCCAGACTATCATAATAATTTATTTGTAGTCCATATTAGCCGGAATTGCAAGTAAACTCATTTGCTTTTAATTTTATGTATATCAGTCCAGTCTTATGCTATATTTTGCCTATTGTACTCTCATTTGCCCAATGTTATGTCTGTACATATGTCTGAACAACGGCAGGGCAACCAAAACGTTAAAAGTCATTAAATCGATTTTCAACTTGAAGTCCGTTAAGTAGAGATCAATATCAATCGAGAAAATTTATGTGT